>OX155960.1:28822882-29292883 GCA_944548615.1 Micropterix aruncella | reverse complement strand
CCCGGAGAGTTGGATAATGGCGCGCGGTTGATAATACCGCGCCCCATCCTACACAAAAATATACTGCTTATTATTACAAACTGTCTTGGTCAAAACGTACCTAGTGGTGTATTACCCCGCCTCGCGCCGCGCCAGTGTGCTCCTAGCAACCGAACGAGTTACATGTGTCTCGAAGCGTTTCGCGTCAATTCATTATTATATTCCTACAACTTACAAATCGAGGTATGTATTAGTTTATTCAGTCTAAAACTATATCGTGCTGATGAAAATCATAGTAAAATGTCGTCTATTTTATGCCTAAGTTGTGATCAGGTTGCTTAAAATTTGATTTCTACGCATTGTTGTAACCTAAGACAAAATGGCGTTGTTTGATAATTGCGCGCTCAAGGCGCGGTATTATCAAACGGTTGGCGCGGTATTGTCAACTATAGTGTAGTATGGTAAAAATTGTATTCTTTTATAGATGGCTGCACCAGCACCTAAAAAAAAGAAAGCATCATGGGATCCGCTCCAAATGAAGGCTGCCTTAGAAGCCATAAGTACTGGCAGAAAAATAAAGGAAGTTGCAAGAAATTTCATGTTGCCTGAAACTTCAATTAGAGATAGACTGAAAAGAGGCGAGTATTATGATCCTCGGCTGGGCCGACGCGCTACGTTTTCGGAAGACGATGAAAAAGAGTTGTGTCAGCATATTATTTTATTAGCTAAAACATTTTATGGAATAACACAAATGCAGCTGCGCAAACTAGCCTATGAGTATGCCACAGCTAAGAATATAAAAAACATATTTCCAGCAGAGAAAGGAATGGCTGGAAAATGTTGGGTATATTCTTTCCTTAAAAGAAATCCTGGCATTTCTTTGCGTGCTCCGGAGCCAACAAGTATGAACAGGGTGTTGGGGTTTAACAAAACCGAAATCGGCATTTTCTTCCAGAATTTAGAGGCGCTTATGGATAAATATTTATTTCAACCAATTCGAATATATAACGTCGATGAAACGGGCGTGACTACGGTCCAGAGGCCTGGAAAAATATATGCACCAAAAGGTCTCAAACAGGTTGGCAAAATAACTAGCGGTGAACGTGGCCAAAATATCACAGTTGTATGTGCATTTAGCGCATCAGGGATGTATGTTCCTCCAATGTTCATATACCCACGCCAAAGAGCAAAACTAAGTCTTGGGTTTGGAGGCCCAGTTGGAGCCATATATGAGTGCTCAAAATCTGGCTGGATCAATGAGGATCTTTTTATGAAATGGCTCCAACACTTTGCACAATATGTTAATGCAACCCCTGAAAACCCTACGCTACTGATCCTTGACAACCATGCCAGTCACTTGTCATTGAATGCCTATAAATTTTGTCGAGAAAATCAAATTACCATGCTGTCTTTGCCACCTCACACATCACATCGCATGCAACCTCTGGATGTCACCTTTTATGGTCCTCTAAAGACATCGTACTATAAAGAGTGTGACCTTTTCATGAAAAGCAACCCATTTGAAAAAATTACGCATGATGTTGTGGCTTCCATTTTTAATAAAGCGTATATGAGGGTAGCTTCAATCGACAAAGCTATCAAAGGCTTCGAAGTAACTGGAATTTACCCTTTGAACCCTCACATATTTGAAGATGATGAGTTTATATCTGATCCTATTATCGAAGATACAAGAAATTTAACCAACAATCAGGATACAGCACCTGCAGAAATATCTTCTGTGAATGAAATTCGACAGGTGACGAATGATGGGGGAGCTATTGCAAGTACGTCAACAGGTATTTTGGCAGAATTGAGTCCTATTCCTCAAAAGGTTCGAAAAATCAAGAGGCGTGTGACAACACAACATTCACAGGTTTTGACTGGCACTCCTTTAAAAGATCAATTAGAAGAAAAGGAGAGAAAGAGATCTGCAAAAGATAATAAGGGAAAACAAGTTCCAGGAAAGCAAGATAAAGGAAAACAAGTTAAAGGACAGCAAGGTAAAGGAAAACCGGCCCAACCAAAAACAAAGAAAAAGAAATCATACAAAAGACAAGTGAGGTTCAGCAGCAGTGAAGAGAGCAGTGATGAAGATGTTCCTTTTTCTAGATTATGTGACGACGACGACGACGATGACATCGAGAACGAGAACGACGCAGTCTGCGCCATCTGTGGAGAATTCGGGCGGGATGGGGAACTATGGTTCCGTTGTTGTGGTTGTTCGGCCTGGATACATGAGGAATGTAGTGGACAAAAATCGGCGGAAAATTTCATTTGTGGTTATTGTTAATTTTTAGTCATAGTATTCCTTTATATTATTTTTTAACTTTCATATTATTAATGTTTAACATTTAATTTAATCTTTTTAATTAATAAACATGAAACCTGCTTATAAGGCGCGGTATTGTCAAACAGGGGCACGGTATTCTCAGTAGTAGTTGATAATGCCGCGCTTTACCACTTTTTGTTAATTTTCCTATATTTTTTATGTTTTAATTTAAAATCAAATTTACCAAATACAATTCGAAGCCAGATAAGTTTATCATCATTTTAATGTAGTTTCGGTCCCTTCAGATGCCACCAGTGCCATTTTATAATCCTTTTGCCTTAGGGGCTCGCCAATATCCGACTCTCCCCTATATATATATATATATAATTATATATATATATATATATATATATATATATATATATATATATATATATATATATATATATATATATATATATATATATATATATATATATATATATATATATATATATATATATATATATATATATATATATATATATATATATATATATATATATATATATATATATATATATATATATATATATATATATATATATATATATATATATATATATATATATATATATATATATATATATATATATATATATATATATATATATATATATATATATATATATATATATATATATATATATATATATATATATATATATATATATATATATATGAATTTATATATATAGTATATATATATATATATATATATATATATATATATATATATATATATATATATATATATATATATATATATATATATATATATATATATATATATATATATATATATATATATATATATATATATATATATATATATATATTATATATATATATATATATATATATATAACTTAGCACAGAATAAGTTGATAATGTTTTGATTGGCAATGCTTTGGATCATTTCTCTTATGTAAAAATGTGTTTAACATTTATTTAACATTTACATAACATTAAGGTTTGCTTGAAAATTGGTCATTTATTTAGACATTTACAGATATTATTATTTAGACATTTACAGACATTTACAACAAAAGTCCGCCATATTTGGAGCATTTTAACTCTTAAATTGTTCATCTCATAATGTTGAAATTTTAAAAAAAAAAGCCTCATTAGAGGAACACTTTACTATACACTGAAAATAAGATTGTCTGACAATATTTTCCATTAAAGAGTTTTTTTGCTACTGTAAAAAGTGGCCGAATGGTCTAAAAAATATCTAATTCAATTGAAAATCAAATACTTATCAGTGAAAGTTAGAAGTTTTATCACCCTCATAATGATGGCAAGCCCAGATTGAAGTCTGTCTGTGTGTGTCTGTCTATCTGTATGTATTCCTCCACGATAGCGCCCAAACGCTTAGTTCGATTGAGCTGAAATTTGTTTTGTTTTGTTTCTACTATTATTGTGAAATTTCACAATGGGCGGGTTTATTGTCATATGACAATCTTTTACAACCAACCCAATTTGGTGTGCGGGCATCATTTGTTGATGGCAAGGGTTGAAATGATTGTGGTTGAATCGGTCCACCAAGGGGCCCACTAGCCATATACCATCCTCGAAATATTGGACTCAGAGACTAGAAATTTTGTACACAGACGTCTTGTTGGGCCGAAAGCACATTGTGGACTCATGTAAAATTTGCAGTAATAATATTGAAATCTTGCCATACATTTTAATTAAATCAAATATTAACGCCAAGCCGCCTGAGGCTAGCAAAGAAACGAACCGCGTCGTCCGAGGCCGCTGTGTAACGGGAGGGGCGCTCATTGAGTTCATTTATTAATTAATATTCAGATGAAATCAGTCCTTGGCTACTTGCCCGGAAAGTCTTTGGGGTGACCCAACCGATTTCTTATTATAGGACTATGGTTTTGGCCCTGATGATCATGCATTAACTGTTGACAATGACATAAGTACGTAGGTTGCTCTTTATGCAACTAAGGGAATCTCGTTCGTCAGTTAAAAAACGATCTTCTGTAGTACCGGATTCCTGTGTATGAATATTCAAAGATACTCCTAATTTTGCAGGAAAAAAATAAGTGTAAACAGCGTTCAGCTTCTGGCCAACACCTAATATCTGCCAAAAAAATATCAGGGAATAGTATAATTTAGTGGCGGCTCTCTGATGCTGTCAGACTGTTCGCCCCCCACCCAACCGCAGCGGCTTAGCGCCGCTAATTGCTGCCGTCACGCCGATTTGACGCAACCAGTCGCAAGCCGCGCCTCTTGGCTGCGTTTTGAAAATTCAAACTGGAGCCGGTTTCAATAGTCGAAAATAAATCGAACGGAAAAATAAATAAACGAACAAATGGACATTGTTAAACAATGAAGTGGTTCGCGTTTTAAAACGTTTTCTTAAAAAATGCCGCGAAAAAAACGTGAAACGAAAATAATGGTGACTGAAAGTCTATCGGATAATGATGAAGAGCTGTTTTCGGACGATCAATCGAATTCAAGTAAGAGACCATGTCATTTTTATGATTATTTTATAACTGTTTATAATGTTTTTGATTATTGTAACCATTCTTAATTTTTAATTCTCAATTTAACTTACCTATATGACTTTTTGGCAATGTTTTAACTAGTATATAACCATGACTTTTTAATTAAAATAAAAATTTTTTTGATTGCTGTATTTTAAAAAAAAGTATTTTTTAATTTTTATACTTTTCTCTTTTTTTTAACGTAGGGTAATCACACATTAATTGGTGTGACTATGTTTATGGGAATGTTCGCTAAAACACAGGCTTTGCTTAGTTGGACGACGTCGAATTGTGAGAATCACTTGCTGCTGATTAAGAAGTTTATTGTTCCTACTCTTTATTGTGTAATTTCACAATAAGCGGGTTTTTGACAAAACCCCTATTCATCTGCGGATCAAATGTCTTTCGTTTTAGATTTATAAGGTTTTGAAATGTATTTTGGAAAAACAATATCTTGCTAGTTCTTTTATAACTGTAACCTCAATCAACAACGAATAGTTACTAATACACTACTCTACATTATAAAACAAAAGTCTACTATACATTAGCGTGTCAAAACATTTTAAATAATTAATTGAATTTTTGCAATATAAAATATAAATTGAAAGATAAAAAAAAACCTTTTTTTCCTTTTTGCTCTAACGTTTAAAGTAGAGCGACAGCTGTAATTTAAAAATACGTTGTTGCATTATACTACATTTTCTCTACAACTAATTAGAACATGCCAATCCTCCACCTCTTTTAGATTAGAGGAGACACCATCGCATATTATCGAAAACGACGCGGTGACCGTGGCTAATACCAGAGATTAGAAACCCGTTCATGAATGAGTTAATGATGGTGATGGATTTTGATGTAGTTTATTCTGACAGTTTTTAATCGTGTTAGGAAAGAAGAAACTGTATATACACAGCCAATTTCCAGCAGCCATTTTGTTAGGGACTTTTCAACCCCATGGGTTGAACAACTATAGGTAATTTCGTCATTGATGTTACTATACATCGCTACCTATTAAACTACTCTTCACACGTCACATCGCTTAAAAGGCATTTTGATAAAAAGAATAATGTCTACTGATATTTGAATTTCTTCTTAATAAGAATGAATGGAGTTTCCCAAGTTTTACTCGTGCGTCGAAGGACGATAACTCTCAAAATTCGTGATCGGCATATCTAAAACAGTATGTGATAAACTTCGAAGAACTTCGAAGATTTTTCTCGGGCATTTTTGAAATATAACTAAAAGAGTTTTGAAGAAAAAACAGTTTTTTTATTACACTGAATTTATTTTGTAAATATATTCCTACTTATATATTTATACAGTGATTTTGCAGCGATTTTAGCAGACAACATGCCCGTGAGAGTCCAACGCCTTACTGCGAGGCACTGGGAAGTGAACCCAGCGAGCGAACGTCGCTCCCTTACTACCAGATTTGGACGGATTACACCATCCTTCTGTCTGGTCACAGATTCGAAGTCGCTTGCGCGGCCTCTACTTGATGTAAGCGGTAATTCAGTTCGAATTTATGCGGACCGTCAATATAACACGGGATCGGATGGACAACGGATCGTTTCAAAGGTGGCTGACATCAGGTCAACAAGAACCCCCCTGCAGGAAACGTACGTTTCCAGAATCCCCCTCTTATTCGCTGGAGTAAACAGTCGATTGAGGTGGTTTAACGCGCGAGGGGGATTATCTGCTTGCTGGGAAATTGTAGGGGTGACATACAGAGACTGTATATACACAGCCAATTTCCAGCAGCCATTTTGTTAGGGACTTTTCAACCCTATGGGTTGAACAACTATAGGTAATTTCGTCATTGATGTTACTATACATCGCTACCTATTAAAGTACTCTTCACACGTCACATCGCTTAAAAGGCATTTTGGTAAAAAGAATAATGTCTACTGATATTTGAATTTCTTCAATGAATGGAGTTTCCCAAGTTTTACTCGTGCGTCGAAGGACGATAACTCTCAAAATTCGTGATCGGCATATCTAAAACAGTATGTGAAAAACTTCGAAGAACTTCGAAGACTTTTCTCGGGCATTTTTGAAATATAACTAAAAGAGTTTTGAAGAAAAAACAGTTTTTTTATTACACTGAATTTATTTTGTAAATATATTTCTACTGATATATTTATACAGTGATTTTGCAGCGATTTTAGCAGACAACCGTGGTAATTGAGATTTCGACGTGTCATAGAAACCAATTCTGAAACTAACCTATCTATGCTCCGTTCTGTTGAGTTCAATACGAACAAAAAGTGAATTTCCAATTGAAAAAAGGCAAGATATTTCATGAATAAAGAGTGTAAACTCTTTTACTTCAGATATAGTAACGTCGTTTCGACATGTTATATACCAATAATACATGTACATAACTCCAACTAGTTATACAAATCTCGGAAACAATGGCGTAATCTTCCCCTTCACTATAAGAAATAATTTTAAAAATTATAAAACCCCGACTGCCGTTACAATAAGTGAGCTAGTGTATTAATAATTAATCGAAATAATTTTTCCGCGCTGAAAAGCACGTTTTTTAGAAAATAAACTTCTTCGCACATTTCAAATATCTTAAACTCCTAAACTATGTTTTTTAAATTTTAATTTACTGAGGCTCCGTTACGGCCCCGTTGACGCGTGTTATCTCTATAAACATCGAGTGCTTAAAGACGATTGCCCATTCCGTGAATTAGTCGACGGACAGTGTCATCTTCAGCTGAACAATTGCCCTTTAGCGGGGCTTCACTCGTGCTGGGCCTATTGACCCGGCTTTCTGAGTGTGGATACGCAGCTAGGGCTGCGCTTCCTGCGGCAGGAATCTCGAAACGATCGCACGCCGCCGCCCTCTCGGTTACAATCGGTGCTCAAGTTATAAAACGGTTTTTTAAGAAATATTTGTGATTTATGTATTTATCCATGTATATACATATATATTTTCCGAATGTACTTAACCATACCATCAATTTGATACTAAACACGATAGATTTATCCTAATTTATTGACATTTAGACATTTAGATAATTATGTATTTTACATTTGGACAGTTTAGGTACCCTATCACACTTGGAATGACATAACGATTCTAACAATACCACACACTACTAAATCGGCTCAAGCGTTTATTAGTTACAGTGGTATAAAGAAACGGAAAGCTTTTATACATGAACCCTGAACACATTACGCACCTTTTCGTTGGACAGTCGTGTAAAAATTTAAAAATATTGGTCACTTTTCCCCAGGCAGAAGTTTCCAGCAACCACAGCATAGGAACGCAGCGAATGCAAGAGAACGAGCACGAATGAGAGTATTATCAAAAGCATTTAGCAGGTTAGTATACTAAATAAGTACCTACGGTGAATATACTATATCGATAAATGTAATATGTACTCTATATTTAACTAGATGACCCGGTGAATTTCGTACCACCTAAAATTGATTTATGTGTAACTCTTCATACGCGTTTATTAATCATTATCAACCTTCCAAATCCAATTCATTGAAATCTATAATATGGCCAAATCATGTACGGTTTGACTTTCGTTTCGTGAAAGTCGTTTGTAATTAAAATAAATTATATGTATTTAATTTACATGATGAAATATAAATGCACTTCACATTCAACACCATTCTGGTAAACTATGTTTTTCGTTTTGTATTCCGGCGTAAATAAACAAAAATGATGGCTTTTTCGACCAATGGCTTGGCGAACACGGGACATACAGTTTTCCATGAGCGAAATGGAAATTCCAAGTTAATACAGCAAACTTCCAACACGCGTGATTTGTCATCGCGAAGGCCAGACGCACGGGGAATTGCAGCCGTTTAAAATCGAATAGCTAATCCGTTGATTGATGTTGATTGTTGAGGTTGATTGATGTTACGCAGCATGATGATGACTGAACCTAATTTCTATTTCAAATGTGAGGTGGCAATCCAGGCAATCCCAACGGATTCAAAAATTCTATTAGAGAGTTGACTACCTCATCCTGGTTGATAATTGTATCTATCGATTTGAAGGCAAACAACTGTCCCTGAATTACATTTCGAATGGTCGCGTTGAGATCATTGACATAATTGTTTTTCACCGCTAATTGGCTCGTTCGGTCTGCTAATTATGGTTTTTGAACTTCTGCGCTAAGTTCGGAAAAACACGCCAATAGAGTTCCTCCTTCGCATTTCCTACTTTTTCGACTTTTTCGTCTTTTTTCGACTTTTTCGACTTTTTTCGACTTTGTCGACTTTTTTACTTTTTCTACTTTTTTGACTTTTTGCCTTCGACTTTCGATTTTTCCGACTTCTTCGGCTTTTTTACCTTGTTTGACTTTTTCGACTTTTTTCGACTTGACCGACTTTTTTGACTTTTCCTACTTTTTCGACTTTGCCGATTTTTTTTATTTTTTCGACTGCCAACTTTTTCGACTTTGCCGACTTTTTTTGACTTTTTTGACTTTTTCGACTTTTTTTGACATTTTCGACTTTGTCAACTTTTTGACTTTCGACTTTTCGACTCGAAATTTTACACAATCGCACGGAATGAAAACAGTTACGGATGGCGCAGCTGTCAAACAATATGATCGCCGCGAACACCATTTATTGAAAGTGGCCTATTTCCCAAAATTACTAATTTCGGTTTTTTCGATTTTCACTTGTTTTTTTGGGATTTTGCTAAATATTTTTTTTTTGTAAACCACCCCTGAATCAAGGCGAACAAATCAAAAAAAATGTTATTGAAATCGGTACATTCATTTCCGAGATCTTGCGAGACTAACGCACGGCGATTCATTTTTATATACATAGATTTCAAAAAACCCCCAGTCAAATAATCAAAATTGATTAATCCTCCAAAAGAGTTAAAAATCTTTCAAATTTCATTTCACTCGGAAACGGTTGGCAAACGAATTGTTTCTCAGGAAAAGTCGCCAGGTTCTTAGGAAATGTATGTTTCCCGCTTCTTAGGAAATGTATGTTTCCAGTCTCTCCCGGTTATTCGCCGGATTGCACAGACTGACGCAGTTCGGTGCGCAAACGGCCCAGTTCCGCACTTTCGCGGATCCGGACTGTCTACGACTACAGGTTTCAACCGCAGGCAGCGTTCACAGCGGCCTTCCAGCCAGGATAATTCCCTCTATCCCAGCTAGCATCCGCTACCGGATGGGAGCTGAACCGTCTGTTAGCCGATCTTAGAAACACAGTCAGGTAAAATAAATGTAAACAACCTTTAATTTCAGATTAAAAACAAAATTACCATGGGTGCCACCGGATACGAAACTGTCCAAGTTAGACACTTTGCGCCTCGCTGCCAGTTACATAGGTCATCTCAGAGCGGTTCTGGCAGACGATCCTCAGGACCAGCCGCCGTCACTACACCCTTTGAATCTGGTGAGTGTCAATGATATTATTATGTCTCCTTCTTTTATTTCAACCTGGTTGATTCTTCTCTATAGCCATTTCATCGCTTCACGTTGATGTCCGCATATCGAATTTTTTTTTTCTTTTTCACTGGCACTTTTTCTTTTTTCTATTTCAGCGCCATTTGTGATAAGAATTTTTCGCATTTGACTTTAGATTATTCTCTTCCTCTTAGCAGTATGCAGACAGGTATCCAGACTTCAGTTTCGGGGGGAAGGGGACATTCATTAAAACAATGCGCGCGGCACCCACCAAACTTGAATTTGCCCGTATAATGAAACGAATATACGCCGGATTTCGGGTTAAATCCTAATTAACCCCCCCCCCCCCTTCGGATATACGCCGGACACTAGGTACATAAGTCGCGGATTCACCCTGATTCTTAATTTTATCTCGACTTTATTTTTTACTCAAAAAATTTCGAGGGGGATGCGTCCCCTCTACCCACCACCCCCCGGATACGTCCTTGGCAGTATGCCATAAATAAGACATAATCGTGGTAAGTGGTAATAGCTATAGTAGGCTAGTCGCGCCGTTTCCACGTAAGTCAGCTGCTTGGTTTTTCTAACAGTAAACGCTACAGAGCTAAGTCTACCAACTAACTTTGATATATGTGGACCCCATTGGAGTCTATTATTATGCCCAACAAAATGGCATATCTACGAGCTCCAGTCTACTTTTTTTATCAACCAGTTTAACATGCACCGAAAAGACAATATAATTTTTTGATTTTCGGAACTTGAGAAAAGCTAATCATTGATGTGTGAGAGGTAGTTAAAAATAACCTTATGACGGTTAGGTCAGGTTATTTATGGAAAATAGCCTGCATAACGATTTTTTTCCCACAATGTATATATGCCTTTTCGTGGAACCCACCTTGTTGCCTATTGGCACCATCTTCTAGGTGGGCATTTGTAGCATCACGCAGTCAAACACATAGGCGGTCACCCATCCCAGTATTGACCGCGCCCGCCGCTGCTTAACTTCGGTAACAAGGAGGAGAACCGGTGTCAACGGGGCTACGGACGCTACAAATTCGTAGTCCCTCTCGGGTAACAAGTATTTAATTTATCCTTAATGAAGTTTCTTTTCCTGTAAGCAAATTTCGGTGGGGAGGGATGTCAAACCTCCGTAGAACCCCCCCCCCCCCCCTTGAATACGGCCCTGGATAGGACAAGGATGTGCTTCAATCATGAGCTCTGACGTATTTTCCGCGACCATCTAACTATAAGTAACACTGTTTGTCGAAATAAATGTCTCAATGGAGACGTTCCATGCGGAGTTGTTTATTCTTGTAATGGCGGCGGCACACGCTGAGTTCGACGTACCTCCCACTTTTGTGTGTCAACAAAACACGCTGTTGGGTGGGCGTCCATTTATAAAGCCCTAAGAATCATTAGAATTGGCCCTGGACATTTTGGCTAGAATTTTGCACCTACCTCTTTCTTCTCCCTTTGAATTTTCCTTAACAGACCGTACCGATCGTTTCGAATTATGCGTCTAAAAACGATTTTCTGTGTCAGAGCGTGTCGATTTTCTGTGTCAAAGGAATTATTTATTTATTTATTTGCAGATGTTGTTATAAAAAACATATACAAAAAAACAAAAACAAACAGATTAAAAATTAAAACTGTAAATAGACAAAGACTATGAAATAAAGCTACAAACGCTGCAAATTAGGGGTATCCTCAGGATATCTCTTATCCTGGTTTTCAGGACACACCTATTAATTATTGGTACATATATGATTTTTTAAATAAAATAACCAAATCAAATAAATCTTAAAATAAAAAATCCAAATAATCATAATCAAAGAAATACACAAATCGAAATAATCAAAATCAAAATATTTAACATCAAATGATATTAAAAGAAAATAACGTAATAACATAAATTTAAAAATCTACATATAATAAATCAAAAATAATCAAAATCAAAATATTTAACTTCAAATAATCACGTTACAAATTAATAAATAAACGAAGACAATAGTAATAATCCAATTAACAAATAGGTATTTTAAAATAAAATCAAATTATGACATCTAAATATCTTCCTTTGATAATAAACTTTTAAAGTGGTCCTTAAATACTGCAATTGATTTCGATCGCAAAGCCATTCCCAACCGATTCCATACAACCGCAGAATAATACGAAAAGCTGCACTGGAAATGTGTAGTTTTGTGTTTGGGTATTATAGCAAGTTGTTCACGTGCCCGTGTTGAATGGACATGCCGGTTACGGGACCACGTCATAATCGAGTAAAGATATCGCGGCTGTTTATTGCGTACTACATTGAGTACAAGGGTCTCAAGATGGAGCTGCCTTCTTTTACTCATATTCAACATGGAAGCTTTCGCAAGGAATGGCGACACATGATGACGTGGAGGAATCCTAAAGCAAAATCTTGCGCAGGCATTTGCAGTCTCTGAAGTCTCCGCTCAGTCTTCCTATATAGACAGGGGCCGTACACACAGTCGCCATAGTCCATTATAGACAATATAAGGGCATTTACAAGTAGTATTCTGATTCTGACGCTGAGGTACTCCCGAATTCTGTATAAGGCCTTTAGACGTGAGAAACCCCACCCAACGCTTTTGCTGACATGTTCCTCAAACCGTAATTTTCCATCAAATAGAATGCCCAGATTTTTTGCCGTAGTGACCAGTGGTATTGGCAAACTGTCCACCATTATAGGAAGAGAGCCATAGCTGGCAATTTTAGTCCTGCCCTGTTTCGACCCAATAATCATAAAACATGACTTCGAAGGGTTGATTTGTAAGCCATGTTTATTGGACCAAGCGGATAACCTTCCAAGATCGGCATTGATTAGGCTGACTGCTGAAAATGGACAATTCGTGTCTATGGGATGCATTAATTGAGTGTCGTCGGCATATAAATGATAGCGACAGTTTTTTACGCATGTTCTGTGTCAGAGCGTCCGAGATTCAGCGGATATTGTTCGGATATTCAGCGGAACAAAGGACTATACAGCAGCAATTAGCCACTAGCTGGCGCACACGATGACTTTGCCATTTAATTTTGATACAGGAAACTTGCGCCGAAGTTTCCCCAGTCTCATTTATAGCAAGGACGTATCCGAGGGGAGTACAGGGGATGCATCCCCCTCGATTTTTTTTTGAATAAAAAATAGAGTCGAGTTAAAATTGAGAATCAGGGAGAATCCGCGACTTATGTACTTAGTGTCCGGCGTGTAGGTATACGAAGGGGGGGGGGGGGGTTAGTTGGGATTTAACTCCCCGAAGTATTGTAAAACGCGGATTGGTAGATTGTTGGTATGTAATAATCTCGTCGCTTCGTGTTATATCAAAGTTTTTTTGGTTTCTATACCTTTTCAAATTAGTTGGGTTTGAGCAAAAACTATGTACTTAGTCACATTAAATATATTGCTCATAAAAGTGACCAGTTGGGCGGTGTCGACTACAACGGGCGAACCCGTCACCTCAGGCTGGTATAGCGATATGTGATCGTTCTTTCGGCCAAAGGCTTTTATCTAATTTTAGCTAGGTAGAACTCGGGAAGAAACCGGCGTAAGCCAGCATGTTCGCGAATGAATCATTTCATATCGCCGCTTGCAGGGGTCTTTTTATTGAGTCTGCGGAGCTTGCTTCGGATTCCGCGCTGAAACTTCCACGTGTGTTTTCTATTTTATAAGTAAAACGTCTACAAAAACTGTCTAGTAAGCGGAGCGCTTCACAACCCTGTTTTACCCCTCCCTCCATTGGTCTCCCCCCCCCCCTCCGAATTTCTAAATTCAACGCCCTGACCAGTTAGACAACTGGCCGTGTTCGTATTTTTTCCTATTTCCGATTTTCATTGACATAATTATAACTTAATCTGTAATTCGTCGGTGACACAAGTAACACTTTTGCGAAATACGTTTTTATTTATTTTTCTTGTGGTCTACGGGTAGGTATTTCAATTGAACATAAAACAACCTCTATGTAGATTATAAATAGGATAGAAAACGAATTTACCGCGTGAAATTTGTAGCACCCGACGTTTCGGTGACCTTCCAGCCGCCGTTGTCCAGGGTAGACTACCCTGGACAACGGCGGCTGCAACGTCACCGAAACGTCGGGTGCTACAATTTCACGCGGTAATTTCCTTTTCTATCCTATTTATAATGTCAAACAACCGCGATAGTCTTCGATTTTATACTCTATGTAGATATTTTTATGTATTTTTTTTTTTGTAAAATGTCATTTAAAATTTTAACATTCAACTCGCGGTCCGGATTTTGATTAGTGACATCACAGTTGCTGTGATTTGGTAATTCGTCCGAATCAGAAAAAAAACTACTTTTACTTTATTACATTGCGGTAGATGTATGACGCTGGGTGCAAATATATAAAAACAACACCCACAGTAGGAACTTATTGCGTGTTAAATCATTCTTTTCCTTAATAATGTATTATAATGCATATATTAAATAAATGGCTAAATGCTAAAAACATAATTTTCCGAAAACATTAATGACATTGGCAGTAATATAGAGGCGTAATCTATGTTAAAATAGGCGCCAAATAGTTACACCTCAATCGACAAAAGAAAAAAGATTTACATAAATTGTTGCATTTCTTCGTTCGTCAACGTATCCGGGCCAGGTTATGACACGTTTCCCTAAAATATATGCGGCCTAAATGGCCTTGTCGTTCACCTCATGTAGGTCCCGGTGTCTGATAGGGATTGACAACTGCGGAAGGTGGTCCTCATCCTGCAACGTTCCACACTGGCATATTGGGTTCTCTGTCCCCCAGCCGACGTGATTTGCTCGGCATGTTGTCACATCCAGCCTTCTTAGTTTGTAGCGACTACGCCAGACGGTTTAGAGGTGATGAGACGCGATGGTATCTCTTCCTTTGCGTTCTCGCTAAGTGAATCCCTCCATTAAGTGATGTGGTTCAAATATTGACTGCATTGGAGCGGTTGTGTGCGGCTCAATAATGACTTTCGCGATTTGAGGCGATTGTGGTGGCGATTGCCCTTGCAGTGGGTGTCTTGGGTGGTCTATCACCTTTAGGCGTTCTGAACCAGCCAGGACATCACGATATATTGCAGGGGAGCGATGACGATGACCGGATAAAGCTTTTCGACGGGAGTAGGTTTGAGGCAGCCGGAGACAATTCTCGTAGCAACATTCACAGCAGTATCGACCATTTGGAGTGTTTCGATCCACTCGACATTGGAGCGGCATATTACGCTACGGAGATGCATAGGCCATTTGTTGCATTCGTTTAGATGTATTCAGTTTTTATCGTCTCCTGATTTTTTTAAATCTATGGACTTGTGTTGTTTTAGAATTTAAAGATTGAATTGATAGAGACTATCTGGACCCTTATTGAAAGCATGCAATGTAATCAATTTAGACAAATGTCATATCCAAAAAACAGTTCTATTTGTCTTCTTTTTAAAATAATGTTGTTACTTATATTCATCTAGCAATCACCGATTCAACTACTTCAAGGTTATCATTGTTAGAAGAGATAGAAGTTTATGGATTTTTACGACCAATTCGATAAAAACTTGGTTAAAGCTTTTTTTAATGTACGAGCGATACCCTGCGTCACCTACAGTAAATTTTGAAAAAGACGCTACTGCTCATTGGAGGTTTTTTTTTTCAGGATAAATAGCTGTTGATTTTTTCAGGATAATAGAATAATATGACTTTCCTCATATTGTTGACATACTTGTCCAGTGGCGTAACTTTAAAAAATGGGCCCCGTTGCAAAATTGAACAAAAGGCCCTCCACTTCCCTGCTTATTTACATTCATTATTTATTTGTTAATATATCAAAATATGTATGTATATATGTAATATGTCCAACTCAAAAATTTATTTATATATTTACTTTTTACTTTAGATACACACACAATGTATATTATATGCTGTAATTTAAAATTTAATTTTAAGCTATAATTTTGTTGCCTATAACTCTTCTTTTCACACCAGCATGTTGGTTGACTGGAATATATTGTAATGTAGCAATAAGTCCGCCATTGTACCTTATTTTTATTGTGCAATAAAGAGATTTTCATTCATTCATTATGGTATATAGGATACACGTTTGAAAATTTTGTTTCTAATAATAAGGCGCTTTATTGAACTAGAGAATTATACGCTGCAAAATCATCGATCAGTTTTGATAAATCTATTTTTTCGGCTTCCCAATTATCTTCCTAGCAGAGTTGGATGCAGGGTCAGTCGTAGACTGAAGTTTCATTTGGGCCCCCAAACCATCGTAGTCCCCGGTGCGCCGCATCGGCTACACCGGCTAAGTTACGCCACTGTACTTGTCTATTCCTCTTCGCTGGTTTCCGTATACGTTTCATACACTTTGTATACTTCCTGTACTGATTTCAACATTTTGGTGTGTCTGGTGCCAATTATTCCCATTCCTCTTTCGTTTTGTCAAAGAATCCCATGTCACGATAAGGATAATATTTCTATGTGTATCGGTCTTCCTTCTTTCTGTTGGTCTGCTGAGTCTCTCCGTGGAAGAAAAGAGATGTAATTTCTTGTTGCAGTATCATTCTGCATTCTGTTTGCCGTACATTTTCTGCTGGGTGAGCAAATGCGTCCAGCTGTCAGTTGTTTACAAGCGGCGGATCTGTTTATTGCTCGCCACTCGTGCCCGTCGCTCTTCGCTTTTATTGTTCTACAGCCGCTCCACTTATTTTTTTCTATTTTCCTTCCGCAATATCATATGCCATCACTCTGGCCTCTGGTTCTTTGTGTTTTAATGCTGTGCGGTTTCGTCGGCGCTTTCAAGTGCAACGCCGATGCCAGGGTCGAACGAACCACCAAAAATGTTGCGTTTTTATTTCTTGTAAAGTCGGTTTAAAATATAGGTAAAAAAATCGATTCAACCTGTTTAATATAAACCGGCCGAGAAGCCGTTCAAAATGGTAAATAAGACAGGACACAGGGAAACCTATGACACTGACAAAAATCCGGGCCAGGGGGCCTATTCATGAAAAAAATAGCATTTTAAATTTGTCTATGGCCCATGTAAATCAAATGGACCATAGACACATATGGCATGCTAATTTTTCTGAAAGGGTTTCATACCAAGATTAGGAAATCTTACCAACTGGCTTATTTTATAAATAAAAATAAATTTAAAAAGTGGCTCCATAAAATCATTCATAACTATCTTCCAAAAATGTGACTTAGACCCTTTCAACATGGAGCGATTCATGTACTGTTACCTCGTTATTTAGGCTCTGGTTATCGTTACCTAACCAAAAGATTATTATTTTTTTAAATATTATTATTTTCAGATCTCAAGTTAAAAATGGCGATGTAGACCAGATTTTATCTGTATATATATATATAGACTAGGCCCGACGGTAATCGACAGTATTAGGTACCTTTGACTATGAATCTCCGGTTTTGATAACCTGATCATGTATCGCACACATAAAACTCTCAGTCTCAGCAAAGACTTCACCGAAACGTAGCCAGGAGACGGATTATCCTTGGTAGAAGTTGGAAGCATTGAGCCCTTTGTAGAGCCGTCCATGGAGCTCTTTGTCTTTCCATTCGTCAAGACACTGTGCGCTGTTATCACCGGATGCGAGGTCAATTCGCTTGCAAGGTTTAGTGGGGCACTTTAGAGTTGTCAACTACTACGGGCGAACCGGCTACCCCAGGAAGTTATAATGATAGTATATCATTCTTTCAACCGTGGGGTGAACGCAGAGACTTAAGGACAACACAGTCCACCGTCTAGCTACGTCAATATGCCCGTGAGAGTCCAACGCCTTACTGCGAGGCACTGGGAAGTGAAACCAGCGGGCCGACCTCACGCCCTCATTACCAAATTTGGCTGGATTTTTCCGTCCTCCAGACTGGTCGCGGATTCCAAGTCGCTTGCTCGATCTCTACCCGTCAGCGATATTTCAGTTCGAATTTTGGCTTGTCATGATAATTATCTCGCACGACATTTATTTATCAATGCCTAGATAATTATAACACTGACACTGGACACATACCTATACATATAATATTGGTCTCAAACCCTTCAGATATCTTCTTCTTTTCGCGGTGCTTCTATCGCAGTTTCGATAAATAAAGTAGGTACAGTTTGTATAAATGACATAGATGTCAAATCACTAGTTCGTCTCTGTCCAGTTTTCTTAATAACAAATATATCGCTTGTGAGGTCGATTTTTTGTCATCTGGTATTTTATTCTCCCAAGCTATGTATGGACTGTTTGTCGGCTTATCGGCGCGTGTATTCACTCCTCAAAAAAAGTGGTCGATTTAGGTAGGTACAAAACAAAAAATAAACGAATGATGCTAGTCGGCCTAATCCTTTGATATAGCGTAAGTGAATGTAAATCAACAACATCTGTAAACTGATGAAAAACAAGATTTAAGATTTCAGTGGATTTACAAAATTTGAGACCCGACTGACACTGGCATTCTATACATTCATCAAAACTCCCACACTATAAACAAAAAAAAAAAAACTTGTAGTAAGTTGAAGTGTAGTAGTGTCGCGCCGAATGGTGATTTTCCAAATACCTATAGCTGTATATATAATAGCTGAATATTAGGTTAAACTATTCGACATGTTTGCTCTTCGCAAAAATCGCTCTTCTTACTATATACGAGTAATTTACAAAAGTAAGTACAAGGAAGAAGGCATTTAGATCACTTTTGATGTATCTGGTACATACCCGATGCGAACTGCCACGCTCTGGTTGGCGTATTGACGTTGCTTAATTTAAGTTCATTTCTTTATTTACTCTTTAATTAAGGCAGAATATAATAAAAACTAATTATTCTTAAATTTTTAAATATATTTTAATAATATAATGTCATGACATAGGTACTTAAAATTTTAATATAGAAATATTTTCGGATAAAAAGACGTAGTTCGTACTAAATAAAGGCAGGCGTGTCGAATATTAGGCACGCCGAATATTCGGCAGAAGTTTAACTATTCGGTATTCGATCGAATAGTAATAAAATACACTGAGAAAAATATTGGATTGATTCTTACATTACCATTCTATGTTAGCGGCATAGCGGCAAAAAAAAACAATGTCAAAAATAGATACTTCATCATTACCGCCAATTTGTGTAAAAAGAAAAATTGACGAATATACCAAAAATGTTAAAAACCTTGGAATTCTAATCGATCAACATCTTTCTTAGCAAGATCAAATAAACCAAGTAAGTCGTCGCATTTTCCATGGTTTTCATAGTCTCCGGCGGCATCAAAGATTTCTCCCTATGTCACATAAAGAAATGATACGGTAATGTTTGTTATATAGATGCCAGTGAGGTTATTTTGAATAATCTAGAGCGTCTGTAAAATATCTTCCTCAGGTATGTTTTTAACTTGCGAAAGTTCGACCACGTTAGCTGCTTTTGTGGGCAACTTCATTGGCTTCCTATTCGCGATCGAAGAAATTTGCATACGTTGTCGCAACTCTACAACATACTCAATAGCCCCACTTCACCCTCCTATCTCAAGGAGAATTTCCACCCTTTGGGAGTCCGTGATCTTCCACTTCGATCAAGCCGGGATAACACACTCGCCATTCCGATACATCATTCTTCTGTTTACACGCACTCTTTTACGGTCCATTCTGCTCTTTTATGGAATCAGCTCCCTCACTCTATCAGGCATGCACCTTCGTTGCACACTTTCAAAAAGTTGTTGAAGAGACATTTATTTTTACACAGCCACTAACCAAATACCTCACCTTATTCTTTCCTTTATCCTTCCCTAGCCAACTTCAGCATAAGTTATTGACATATATTTGTATAAGTTTATTATAAATTTAACTTTACTACTTCTTTGTGTATTGTACGGTGAAAATTAGGAATTATTTTATCAAATGGTTGACTGTAAGATGTCGCTATAGCGATAAGTCCGCCATTTGTACATAAATTGTGTTTTTTATAAAACCAGTGTAATATTCATTAACATGTTTTTATAGCACAATAAAGTTATTCTATTCTATCATTGTTAGGTATATTCTACCATTTTGTTATTACGGTTTTATACAGAATAACGATGTTTCAATCGTAACTTTGTTAAATTACAAGGAATTTTGTTGTTGAAACTCCATTACTCGTTTATACGTATCAATATTTTCCACACGGTTAATGCAGAAACGGCAGTATACTGTAGTTTCAACATGATTTATGTGTCCGAATATAACCGTACATATACTACTACATGCTGTCATGTTAAAAGCGAGATTCCAAGGTCGCGACGTAATGAAATACATTATGTTTTAAACATTACGGCAAGGTAACTTCCGTCACGCCAACACCGTTACGCGTCATGTTAATTCATGGACGCGTTTGGACCACAGTCCGAGTTATATACGTAATCCTTGTTGAAACATGCGTATTTCCGTGTATTACATCGTTATATTTTTCTCAGTGCCCGAATATTAGATGAAACGTGAAGTTACAGGAGCCGTGCTTGAGCAATAAAACAGTGTATTGAAACAGGAGAACGCGTTCTTGAAATATCATGCCCTCAGACAGATAAACGGGCACACAGATTATTTTGTAAAGAACTCGGGTAGAATTTGCTGTCATTCCCCAAAATACCAGACCACGCTTTCAATCAGGGAATGAAACTATGCGAAATCGATCCTAAATGGTCTGAACTAACAAGAGATAACTGCTCTTCCTTTCAGACCTGGCCATTCTCCTTCCAGCACAGCAGTGCTGGTTCCGCGCCAGTCATATCCTCGCCGCTGTCGCAATGGGGATGCGGTCAGACCATTCCGCCGCAGAATATAGCAGTGGCTTCCGAACGCCGCGACGCCTCCGCCGACAGATATCCTCATCCGGAACTCTCGCACGGCGACCAATACGACAAAATGGATCCAGAATACTGGTACCAGAACATTCAGCAAAGAGATGACGCTTACGTTATTAGGCACGCATTTTCAGAGACGATGATACACATCGGTTGATTTACTGTATACCTAACTAGTTACATATAATACAATTATCCTTTTATTTACACCAAAGATTTGTAATTTGTCTGACAATAAAATTATATCATTTTGTATTGTTACATTTTTATCTGTACCTAAGGCGTAAGATCATACAGTAGGGCCGCGGTTATCCAAGCCCCGATGAACCGAGTTCCGGGTTAACCGAGGTAAAAAGGCCACGGCTAGACCATGTTTTTCATCCCATGTCACCCCCCCCCCCCCCCTCCCCTCCCCCCTCATCCGTCACCCCTCTTCTCCAATTTTACTACACAGTACCTACTGCATTTTATAAATTATGTATACACATATTATAACTAGCTTCTACTTTCTTAAAGAGATTTTTTGCCATCGGTTTAATATTTTCGATGAGACCTCTAAAAGATATAGCTCATCTGAAGAGTTAAATTGAGGTACAATAATATTTCAAGGTCAAACCTTACCTACCGCTATATAGATGTTTATGAATAGTTTTTAAAAACCTAACTTAACCTACCAACATGTAGGTATTTAACACTTCTTTAAATGCCTATATATCGCTTATTTATTCAGTCCGAAAAAATGCAGTTTCGGAATCAGCGTGATTACCTAACATGTATGTAAGTCGGGTGTCGTTAAAACATCAACTATGTACAAAAGATACTAATACTAGAATAATAGTATTTCAATCACGTTACTCCTAATGGAAGACAGTTATTAGGCTAGAAAAGACCAAAAAAAATATTTCAACATACAATTTCAAATCCCAAAAAAAATATTATTATAGATCACGAATCGGCCGTTAGACTAGGCACTTAAAAAAAAGAAATAATGACAGCTGTCAAACTGACATACGATGTAAAAAATATACAAACTCACTGATCGAACAAACTTTCCGCAGAGCATCGCTATCAACCACCTATCAACAACATTTTTCATTTCGTTTCGTGATCGTTCGATTATTTTGAGTTGTATTAGATAGACGTCGCCGTGTCATATTGTCTGAAAATTGAAGGATGAAACTAAACAGCAAAACAAGAATCGTCGGCGAGCAAGTAATACTCGTGCCGTACGAGAAAAAACACGTTCTAAAGTTAATACATGGGGTTTTACATTAATATATCTTATTCCGACCTCTGTATTCATCATTTCAATCCTGTTTAGATACCACGAATGGATGAAGTTGGAAGAACTTCAAGAATTAACCGGTTCGGAGCCACTTTCCTTGCCGGAAGAATATGCCATGCAAGAAAGCTGGCGAGATGATGAAGATAGTAAGTTCTAGAATTTTATTAAAAGGGTTTGGCTACGAGAACACCACCACTGCGCGGATCTTATAATTTACTATACCTAAAGGTTTTATTCTTCTGTTGCAGAATGCACGTTTATAATCCTCGATAAACTAAAATACCAGTCAAGCAACGAAATAGGTAAGAGTAGGTTAAAAGTTCAATCTTTTTAAAAAATTACTGACGAAAAAAGACAACCGACATTGCACCCCCGGCGAATGCGCCAGAGTTATAGCAATCCTGTGTTATAAAAAAGTACTCTTTTTATCGAGACTGTTCAGGTTAACTTGACTTGTGATATTGTTGATTATTAGATTTTCTTTTACAGAAGATTTATACATAAAAACTGAGTTGAAATCATTCACAACTTCTTTTGGCCTTTAGTATTGAGGAAAAGGTATTTTATTTTATTATTACCCTGATATTTAGTATTATTTTCTCAGTAACAAAGGCCTAAAATTTAAAGTTTTCCTGTAGAATATATTTAGGTATAATTATTTTGCCAATATGCAACTTCCCCATTACAAATAAGTTATAGTAAAAACACTTTTTTAAAAACAATATTTTATTAAAATGCTCTGTCCCAAGTCAACCCTAGGTGCAGTAGCCATGTCATAGTGGAACTTAGAATGGGCTATCATAATTGAATTGAATGTTATTCAGAATTTCGTGTTTGTGCTGTTTGACCATTAAGGAGTCCCCTCATTGGAAGCCAACCCTGGGTGCAAAGCGGATACAGGGCGGGGGCAGGGGGCCATGGCCCCCCCTCAAGGATGGCACCTAGCTCACCCGGTGATGGGCTGACATCACGAATGTTGTATGTAGGTGATGTAGCCAACTGTGTCAGTTTCCATAAAAATAGGCCTTCCATTATATACCCCTTTTGGACCAAAATGTGAATGACCTGCGGAATCGTCTACCGGATGATGTCATGAATACATTTGACCTTCGCTTGCTCATGCCCTCGGTTATTTTTGAAAACTCACTGAGTCTACAAATGTGGCAGAAGCTAATAATAATCTTCAAAATAGAATTCAAAAAGTATCGCAGGTGTATGAGCGTGCGCTGAAAGACTATGCAGTGAGTCTGAAGCCAGAGTATGCTATATGGGCAGAAAAATGGCTACGTCTAAATAGGGAAAAAGGAGAAACTCCGACCACCGTTTTGAACATATTAAAAGCTACTGATGAAGACATGTTTCCAGCGATATGTATAATGCTCAACATTTTAGCGACGAATACCAGTGATTGTAGCAACGGCCGAAAGATCATGTTCCACCCTGCGCCGCCTAAAAACGTGGCTGCATACGCGAACGGCGGAAGAGCGTCTTACCGGACTTGCGCTTCTACATGTTCATAGGGGTTTAAATATTAATGTTGGTAACGTGATAAATCGGTATGCTAAGGGTAAACGAAAAATAGATTTAATTTTGTAAAATATAAACGACAATAAAAACAATAATGATTTCAAAAATCAATGTTATTTATTGTTTTAATGTTCTTCGTATGAAGTCTCGGCTCGGGTCTGTGTCTGTGGCTCTAACTTGATTTTTAAAAATTTTTAAACATGGCCTGAGGTACAAAGGGGCCCCCCCAATTTCAAATCCTGGATCCGCCCCTGCCTGGGTGCAGCAGCCCTTTAGCGCTGAAACTTATAAAAGGGCTATCATAATTGAAAGCGTATACAAAATTTCGTTTCTATGATGTGACCGTTGAGGAGTCCCCTTGTCGGGAGCCAGCCCTGGGTGCAGCAGCCATGTCATGGTGAAATTTAGAACGGGCTATCATAATTAAATACAGAATTGTGTGCCATACCATACAATTCAGGCCATACAATTGAAGTCCATGTATCATTCCATACAATTCAGGCGAACGTGATCCATTCCACACCTGGTCAATTTTGACAGAAGTAATCAGAGTGTGTAAACTAACAATGTGTGTGCGTGTGTGTATATGGGCATAGACAAAAAGTTTATTTTTGTTCAGACGAATTTCAAGACGAGCATTTTTTCTTGCACAAAATAGAAATTTTTGAAGATGCATGCCCACATTAGGTCGATTTACAAAAAGCTTGGACTAGGTCATTTTTTCCAGTATACTGACGATATGCATAATTATTTCAACATTACAAAAAACGTAATTTGTAAGTTTAGGCAGGGTTAGTAAATAAAATACAAACGGAGCTGCCATGGAATTCACCGACCGGAGTCGGGCCCATCATAATATTATTTTTACACTTCTGGGGGGTGAGCAGTGGATTCCGGACTAACGACCAGCTGTGGTAGGTTTAGAACAGCTGTCTTGCCACATGTGAGCGTTCATCTTACCACCCATTCACTCCCCCTTCGAAGCCATAGAATTTGAAATGCGCAAATTGCGGTTTTAGATAATTTTTCTAGGAAAGAGTTGATTATTTTTCTGGAAAGGCCAAGATCTTTAAAGAGGTAAAATAGAGATTTCGCTGGCAGGCCTTGAGCACCAACTTCCACTGTGTGAAGGTGAACAGTGAAGCCGTTCCGGGTTACGTCATTTGCGAGATCATGGTATTTATTTAATTTGTAATCGTGGTCTTTTAGGATATTTGATTCCCATGGAACAATTAATTCTACAAGAAGAGCCACCTTCCGAGATAGAGAGTAAAGAGTTATATCTGGACAGAGGGCTGTGCATCCGAGACTTTCAGGGAATTTATACTGCTTGGAGACCGAATCAACCTCCAGAATCCAATCTGAAGCTTTCTCAATTAATGAGAAAGATTTTGTAGTTAAATGTTTTTTGCCTTTAGAGCCAACCCGCACAAACTGTATTGGGAGTTTGGAGGATACTGTCAAACCCTTGTTGGCACGAGCCACTGAGAGGCTAATTACCTCGCGAATAACAGCGAGAACTTCGTCATGGCGGTAAGTGTACCGTCCTTGATCTAGGGCCACCTTGCAGCCAGCTAGAATATGTCTAGCTGTACAAGAGGTATTGCTACATAGGGGACAAGAACTATCCCCGGCATAGCTCCAACGAGCGAGGTTACTGGGGTCTGGAAGTGTATGCTGAAAGGCATTCAAATAAAATTTCAGCATCTCTGGCATCCTGTCATAGAGCATTACCTTCCAGTGCATTGGAGGCGGAATGCAAAAGTCCTCAATTGTTGTCCAATCATTCTGGCATTGAAGGCCAATAGCATGAGCCATACTGTTGCTGTCGTTATCTCCCCGCAAGAGAGACTTCTTCAAGTCCACATCGCTCATGGTTGTACTGCCATACCCCAGACCAGTGCCATTCGGGCTGATTCCAGTAAGGAAGTAATAAAATATTTGATAAAACGTATACCACTGCAATCTATCCAATCACTATTCAACTTGTTGATACACAATATTTCTGCTAGATGTCAATGCAAGTACATATTTCTGAGCAATCCACATTGGCTTTGATAGTCATCGTCGACTTGCATACTCATTAGCATAGCATCGCGAAATCAAAAAGTTCTACAAAATGTTTTCATAATATTGCGGTATAGAGTAAATTATAGAAAAGAATAACTATATTGTGCTATAAAAACATAACTTAATGAATATTCCGCTGGTTTTATAAAAAATACAATTTATGCACAAATGGCGGACTTATCGCTATTGCGATATCTTACAGTCAACCAATCTTTTTAAAAAGACAAATTTAACAATTGGTGAAGCACATTATAACATTGGTAAGAACAGCAATATGTGAGACTTGAGAAACTTTTTTTGCTTAATTTATTATAGCATAAAATTTAATTTTTATATTATTATAATAATATAAAAAAATATTATAGGTTTTAGATGTCAGGAATCGAAGTGATCTATAAAAAGGTTTATCAGCATTCGTCAACCTACTTAACATTTGAACAAGAAAAAAAATAATTTAATTATTCTAATACTTATTTTTCATGTTATTTCGCTTGCTTTATCCTAGCATTGATTATACAGGAGGGTGAGTTTTAATTAACCAACATCATTGAAGGGGGTGAATCAGTATGAGAAAAAAGCAACTTTTAAGTTTTAAAAAAGGATTTTTTTATTTTTTATTTGAGAATTTTATGTACTTAGTTGAAAAATAGTATAAAAAGCACTGAGCACGATGCGCTATCTAGCGGTAGGTAAAATATCGCTAATATTGCTTATTAGTGATATTTTACCTACCGATAGACGGTGTAGCGTGCTCAAATGCTTGTCCAAACAGTCAAGTTCCTCAAATCAAAAAAAAATTTTTATTTTTCTATTTTTTTTTTATCAAAAGTTGCTTAGTTGCTCCTAGTGATTCACCCCCTTGAAGGATGCCAGTTAATTAAAACTCACCTTTATACCCTGTGTAATCAATGCCAATATACAGCCGTGAATATGTAGAATTAGTAAAAATAGTAAACTAATAAATAAATGTTTATTTTACATTTTTTTAAAATATAAATGCCGCAACATCCAACTCTGTAAATTACATTTAGTACATTTTGTGGCTATTTTCATATACTGTGAGTGAAACCGAGTGAAAGTATGTGATAGTTGTGAATTCCAATTGAATAAAACTATTTTACAAAAAAAATAGAACAAATATAAGGCAGATGCACTGAGGTTGTGTCTAATATAAATTTTGTATGCTGCACTTACGCTGATGCGCCTTACATTTATTCACCTTTTCAGATGCAATGATCGGAGACACAAATCTTTTCCTGCAACCGAACCAAGACTGCAAAAAAGCCGAAGGCACGATCATGATTGCGGAGTCCGAAGCTCGCGGAAAAAGGAAGGGATGGGAGGCTTTTGCGCTTATGCTGCTTTACAGTATCAATTACTTAGGAATAGAACTATTCGAAGTAAAGATTGTATCCTCCAACACTGCAAGTATAAAACTGTTTGAAAAGTTGTCATTTGTAGAAGTCGACCGGAATGAAATATTTAGAGAAATTACCCTCGAACGAAAAGTCGATGAGGAGTGGATAAACTGGCTGAAAAAGCAGTCTATCCACGACATTAAAGATGACTATGAATAAAATCACTATAATATGCACTTAAAAGTTTTATTTAACGCAAAACACATACACAATAAAAAATCTACATCCACAATTTTAAATCTATATATTTTTATTAATATACAATAAGTATTGCTTAAAGCTTTTATAAATTTATATTATAACTTTTCTTGGTACGCTTTTCAAGTTACCGATCTTTATATTTAAATTCCTAACGACCCGGTATAAAGTATTTTTTATATTCGATTGCTGAATGATCGCATTTGTCTAACTTCAAAAATATGGTAATATTAAAAATATTTTTATTCTTTATTGCCATGCATTTCAAACGTAATCAAAAATCAATGCAAAACCGTAAATTCATTATTTTAATATTTATATATAATAATAGGTATTATATAGATAATAATTACATATAATAATAGCATTGCTATCAACTAGCTATTTTGGGATATATTAAACGTTTTTAGTTTCATTCAATATAAAATATCGCCACAAATGAAATGCTTATATTTTGTAAATTGTCCTTAAATTATTACATTGCTTAAAGCTTTAGAATTATTTTTATCGATAGTTTGAATAAAGAAAACACAGTAGGTACGATATTGAAGGCTGACTTTGGCATATTTTTACATAGTAATATAAAATTGTACATTATTGCAATTATAATCGGCTTTCGAGTCTCATAAAGTAATTAAAATCAGTATAAACATCGCAATACATTTGATATGGACTAGATATTCCACTTGTTTGAGCCACACTTTGGACTAAAGATATACAAATATAAATAATTGTCTTATAACTACACTTCCCGAAATATCTGAGGAACCAAACCCTCTATTTGTACTAAAATCGAAACGACAAAGCCAACACAAATCCGTTTCATATTACATTGCTTTTCAAAGTCAATTTCACGACTAAAAATTACATTAATTAAAGTTTAACTAATATAATGATATTTTACGATTTACTGTCTAAACTTTGGCAGTTTGTTTTTTTTTAATTTTATAAATTAATGTTAATTTTTAACTAAATTATTTAGTTTTGTTGCACTGTTATTTCGGGACTTCAAATGTTGTGTCTTTTTTACCGATTTTCAGCGAGTTTTACCGTGCCGAAAAAATATTGATTGAATTGGATGCGGTCCTTTTCCTTACGAGTCGGGCTGCAACTGTAAATAAAATATGATAAATTTTTTATTATGCATATAAAAGAAATAACATTTAAACTTGCTGGCTTCAAACCGAGTTGTTACGGCCAATCATTTAGAAACATTTACAACGGTTTTTATTCGAGACAAGTTTTATATAACAACTATAATTAGTTCGTGTTTTAAGCAATCGAGAGATGATTGTCTCGATTGCTTAAAACACTTTTGGATTGTATGTATGCATATATTAGTGGATTTTGTGTGTGTGTTTATTGGTGGATTTTATGAATGTATTAACCGATATTATGACTTACGATGGCACCTACATATTGATGCTTTATGTGATAAATTGGGAAGAGCGTGCTATGCACTCCATCGCATCGCTTCATTTCTCGATTTATCAGCGCTGCGCATGTGTTACTTTGCATATTTTCATTCACTGCTAACGTACGGCGCGGAGTTATGGGGGCGAGCAGCCGACAGGCAGAGGGCCTTCGTTATGCAGAAGCGTGCAGTCCGCACAATAGCGCTTGATACGCCAGCTAGGCCTTTGTTTAGCGATCTCTGCATCATGACGCTGCCGTCCATTTATATAATGGAAGTAGCGCTGTTCGTTTGCAGAAATCTAGCCGATTTCGAAGTGAATGGTGTGCATCACCACTATCCAACAAGATCCCAAAGCATGCTACGTTCGGTAAGTCATGCATTATCCAAGTCGGAGAGGCTTGCCTATATCGCCGGCCCAGCGGTTTACAACAAACTCAGCGAGCACATTAGGCAGGCGCAATCTCTTGATGTGTTTAAGAGACACCTTAAAAGGTACCTAACAGATAAGGCGTTTTACTCACTGGAGGAATATTACTCCAGTGAAGTCTAAAATGCTTTAATAGCTAAAGTGTTTATTGATTTTTTTGCATTATGTCTTGTATTTCGTCTTTTTACATTATTCTTGTATTTTTTTGTCTTTTTTTATTATTTTTTCTTTACGACAAAAAAAATGTTTGTTTGCTACTATGTATGGATGTTTGCCAATCTGTATCTGACTTGTATACTAGTATACTAATAAAATGAATATGAATATGCATACAAAAGAAACAAACATTCAAACTTGGTGGCTCAAACGTTCTGTCAATGCCAATCATTTGGAAACATTCACAACGGTTTTTATTCAAGACATGAGTTATGTAAATTTTTTCAGTACCGAATTTCCCAGTCACGAAAGGTCGATAGGATTGTTCAGTGACTAATTCTAAGTATTTTGTGTGGGGGTTTTCCGGTGGGTTGAACTGGAAAATGCGTTTGAATATACAAACGCACTGCACTTATTTTAGCACTAATGAAAATCGCTTTACTGTCAAGTCGAATGCAACATTGATTAGAAAAAAAATATCTGGATGATCTATGGGTATGGCAAAGGTGTCTGGCACTTGAAAAACCTAACAAAATGGTGGCACTCTTTTTCCATACCTGAAAATTAGTCATATTATACTTAACATTATAACGATAGCTTAGGATAACGTCTGGCTGTGATGTGCGATCGCCAAAGCCTCGCCAGACTCGATTTATGTACTCAGAGTGAACCGTTTTTGAGCGCTCACTACCGAACACAATGGTTGGCTTTCAGTGAGCTTCCCTTTACGAAAACGGTATACTATGACGACGTATCTGTTTACGCTCCAGGTAAATTTCTGTGAGTTTTATTTCTTGATAACGAATGAAGAAGTCAAAGGGAACTGTGTCGAGCGCTCACTGCGATAAACTTCAGGAGAGTCTGGCGAGGGTTTAGTTATTATGAACATCAGCCAGATGTATTTTTTTCATGGAATTATAGGATCAATTATTTTGTACAAAACTTTCGAGACTGAAAATGAGAGCAATGAGTTGTATTTTTGTCTAATTTCTAGATTCCGCCAGACGCACTCTGTGACTTTTAAAAGTAGCCAGACTTATTTCAAATGATAATCTGTGATACTATCAATTTATATTATAAGTTTTAAACGTGTAAAAATAAGGGCAACGTATCCGTAAGACAAATAGAATTTTTCAGTTTTGTAAAACACCTGCCAGACTATCTTCGTGCCACTGTATGTTAGCCAGATTGCTATTTTTAGGCATTTAATGTGGCAACTCTATTAAGTGGAAAAGAGTTATAACTGGGAAAATAAGTGCAATTCAATTGCACCCCCGCCCACCCACTCGCTGCATAATCCTGCTACTTACAATTTCTTGATTAGCATCAATAAAAGACCAGATTTAATTACTTTCATACACTGGGAAAATAAGTCCTGAAAATATTCACTGCCTTTCCGACTATTATAGAACAACTAATTATCTCTCGATTGCTTAAAAAAATGTTGGATTTTATGTATGTATCTCTCAGTGGGTTTTATGTTTGTATTAATTAGTGGAATATAGTGAATTTTGGATATAATTTATTTTTTTCAGTTTCAGTATTTGGCCAAAAATGCATCTGAAAATGCCAAATTTCATTTTCAGTTTCAGACGAAAAATAAAAGGGTTCTTGTCATCAATATATAAGGTCTAGATCTGCCCTCAGGTACAAATGAGTTGGGTCATAACCACTGTGCGTAAAAACATGTGACAGAGAGAGAGAGCAATACATTGATGAGTATGTGAGAGAAGAATAGCACTCCAATATTCTTCGCGGGATCGCTCACACCAGAAAGTACTGACGGTAATCCGAATTGGTATTGAAGTGGTCATTTTCGCATGCGAAAGGCCTATCTAGGCCCTTACGTATCGACGGTTCTTGGTCAGACTTTTAATGACTGTATCTTAAATAAATAAACAGCAACCTATTCAACCAGAAACAGAGGAATCTCTATACTGTGTCAAAAATCGCATCACATTGAATGTAAAAATATTTACTCGAAGAGTCCTGCGGGGTAAGGGGTCGTCTCATAACATCTTGCATTACTCCCATCCATGCTTCCCGATCATCTTCAGTTGCAGCAGCCATATGGTATCTTCGTTCAGGAGTCAGTAGGGCGAAGCAAAAGCGTGCATCGCGACACCCACTACCAATTGGACCTTGCATTGTCACCGCAAAACCATCCGATTCGTGACCTACAAAAGTAATATTTAAAAAATCAGGTATGATTTTGAGCAGTGTAAATAAAACTACTATGTGCCAATGCTCCGCTTAGGGCAATAGTGATATGGAGGGGGAATCCGCTGCCAGAAAGCGCTCTATAATTTTTGCAACTTGTTTACACTATTGACTCTGTTTATAATTAGTAGGTATACCTACTTACTGCCCAAAGAAAGGGAGGTATCTGTCATTGTGTGATTTTATGTGATTCAAAAAGATGTTTGATATAGGATTTTTTTATAGGAGTGTTATATAGGATTAATTTGGCCCCATACAAAATAAAGGATACATACAGGAAAATGAAGATTCGGGGAACGATCGATCAAAGTTTCACTGTATAATAATGTATGAGATTGGGAAATTTTCTATTTATTGAAAGCATATCAAGTAAATATATGAAAAAGAATAAAAAAAACATGGCTGCCACTACAGAAAGTGAACCAATACATATATTTTTTTTTTATATTACGGTTTTTTTATGAAATATTTAGAGTTTTGTATTTATCCATATAGATACATGTACTCGTATATTTCCGGATTGTACTCAATCAGACCTTTCATTTGACACTAAACTTCGATATATTTATGTTAATTTATTGACATTTAGACAACTACTTACTTGATTTTTAGACAGTTAAGGTACCCTATGACACTCGGGATGACAATGATTCTAACAATACCACACACTTCTAAATCGGTTCAAGTGTTTAGAAGTTATGGTGGAATATAGAAACTGAAATCATACATAGATGAATCCTGAACAACTTTTTTGTCAGACAGTCGTGTAAAAACAATCACAGTGTCGGCCAAAGACAACAATAATCATTTTTTTTACAGACGTTAAATCGTTTTTCAAAAAGTTATTATATTCAGAATCCAGACCTATAGTTTATTCGAAAACTAAAATTAATACAGTAATATTGCTAAATGCAGAAAATCTTAAACAGCAGTAAGTCGCTTAACCCCTGGGTGGCCACGCACGCCGATCGCGTTTTTCGTATTATCCGTATTTATTCAATTATTGGCTCTATTTATCCCTCCACTATGGTAAAAGCCTGTAAATGAAACCTGCCATTGAATAAGCCACTGTTATATATTAGTATGCTTGCACACACCTTCTACAAACACATTTTCGAGGGCTTTGAAAATTTTGCGTGGAATGACTGGCTTCCGAAAGGTTAAGAGCGCCCGCGCACTACGCAGTCTTGCTGTCGCAGCCAGGCTGCAAAGTCCACAATATTGAGCAGCCGGTTTAAGCAGCCAGCCCACACAGTCAGTTGTGACCGTTGGAACGAGGTGGCCGCCTATGACAAATATGTCTGGCTGCGCCGACGAGTGCGCAATGACTGAGGGCAGCCACAAACATTCGCCTTGTCGCGCTCTGGCTGCGGCAGCCAGTTTGGCTGCCGTGCACGAGTGCACATTTTATTGGCTGCCTAATGCGTGGACTCCGAGGTATCGTCATATGTCGGATTGGCTACGTAGTGCGCGGGCGTTCTAAGTGAATTCACAGTCATGCATAGACAAAATGCTAATGGGCAAGATACAACAAACAATCTAGCAAACAATTTTTTTTAACGTACCCAGAAACACCTCTCCTTTAGCATATGCGTCAAGAGGCTCATCGTGGTACATTAATTTCCGGTTATCCAAGGTAAACCATCTTTTTTTGTAAGCGTCGCTTGGCCGCGGTCCAGTCTTCCAGATCCAACCTTCTCTAGTAAAATCCCTCGTCAAGCGAGATACTAATTCTATTTCACTAGAGGTAGGAAAAGCTACTTGTAACCGGTGCAACTTCGCACATCTAATAGCCATGTACCTGAAATTATCAATTATAAAGTTTATGGGTCCACCTCAATTATGAAGGACGCACTGAAGTTTGTCCATGTACATGTTCTAGGTGTACAAATATGAAACCGGTCTAGCGGTCTATAGCCGAATATGTATGAGCTTACGAACCGTACCAACTGTCTCAATTGTTCATTCTGTCATCTGTCAACAATATTCAGTTCACAATTTGTCAGTTTCATATAACAACGCATTTTGTTTCGCTCGCAAAAATGACGAATTTCGTGCCTGAAAACTCTCATTTGCGGGAAGCATTGATTTTCTGTTTCCATTTGAAGAAAAACACTTCTGAATCGCATCGAATGTTTATCGAAGCTTACGACGAGCATGCTCTTGGTCGCACACAGTGCAGTGAGTGGTTCAATAAATTTAAAAGTGGTGATTTTGATGTGAGAAACGAAGAGCGTGGTCGGCCACCGAAAAAGTTTGAAAACGCCGAATTGCAAGCATTATTGGATGAAGATGATGGTCAAACGCAACAGCTCGCTGAACAACTAAATATGACACAACAAACCGTCTTCTTGAGTTTGAAGGCCATGGGAAAGATTTTAAAGGTCGGTAGATGGGTGCCACATGAACTGACCGACAGGCAGCAAGAAAACCGAAAAACCACTTGTGAAATGCTGCTCGCCAGGCAAAAAAGAAAATGTTTTCTCCATCGAATCATATTTGTACACCTAGTATAAATAAATAAATAAATCCGCACCAATTATTTATTACTTCAGGATCTTCGTGCTGTATGTATATGTGTCTAGTTGAACCGTCTTTCATAAACGTTAGTTGTAAGGAATTTGGATGTCCAATTTTCTGAGGTGCAAACGCTACATTTAATTCTGAAACCTTCAACGAAGCTTTTGGATCTTTGTGCTCTTTAATATAATACCTGGAATATAAATAAATTTTAATGAAATATTGGTGCCATCCAAACATTACATCCCATAATCTAAATAAAAGGTATCATCATTACAAATGTTTGAATTATAAATGTTACACAAATAGTTGAAAAAGTAAAGGCCTAGTTTTTTGCGACTGAAGTTTTATTTAATATTTAATAATCTTCTATATCTTATGAGAAATACACAGAGAAAATTCGATAAAAACTAGCTTAACACGTTGACTGCCAAGGTAGTTTTCAGAATTTTGGTCTAAAAATGCAATTTTTATTCTCTTAACCCGTTGAGTATGAGTCAACCAAATCTGGTCGCGAAACAATTATCCGTTGAGTACGAGTCGACCAAATCTGGTCGTGCGTTTTTTTTAACTCCTTTGATGTTCTCATATTTATTCATAATTATCTAATTGTTTTACAAAATGATATTTCAATATTCTATATTCGAAATTTCAATGCAATCATTGTGCAGTTGTTCTTTTTATGATTGGTGTAGTAGTTTCGTAGTTATAGTACTTTAAGTCGATGTCGCCGAAAATCCTGCAAAAGAGACAGATGCATCCATGATGTTTCGTACTTAGCCTAAACCGTTCTAGCGTGGCAACTTTACATCGAGCGATGCCGCTGAACGCAACCAACGAGTGAAGGGAAGACGGGTCGAACGCCGCCACTGAGACGTCATATTACCATACGATCGGAGCGGACGGTCGATATCGTCGCCACCGCAATTCCTGCTTGTTATAAATATATTTCGCTCGCGTGTACTTTGTATTGTACCAAATCGACAATAAATCTGTGCCACCACGAACAAGGCGTTTACCTGGAATCCTGCAATCCTTCACCAGCGACATTTAGAGGTTGTCCGAGGAGACCGCACCTCATTACACATGAAAATACCCATTTACTCCAAGGGTTAAAAACTATAGTAATATTACTAGAGATTTTAATAATTATAATACTATTGTATATATTGATCATTTAAAAGGATAAATAATAAATGTAAGGTCAGGCGGTGTGGTACGTTGTGGTGCATTTTTTACGCCACATGGAAAAAACATCAAATTTTTGTGGTCCGATGTGAAATGGTGGAATGTTAGTCCTTCGTTTTCTATGCAAATCTCTGCTGGCGACCTGCATGATAATTTACGCAGTGCGCAAGGTTCTGTATAACTCTATAGTTTGGAAAAATCCATCCGCTGACGCACAGTAGCCAATCTGCAGCAATCCGAATGGATTTTTTTTCCGTAGTGATTCACAAATATTCTAAAACCGCACAGGTTTAGCCTAATGTAATAAAATATTTTTGCTAAAGCCAACAACGAGTTACCTTGTAGTTGGCAGTCAATGTGTCTTATCTTTTAGATATCTTTAAGATTTTCTTAAAAATATCTATCTTTAAAATATCTTTAAGATTTTCAGATTAAGCCTTTTTTTTAAATACATTCCGATGTCAATGAAGTCAATAAGTTGATGAATGCTCTCTAAATGGTTTCAGAATCTATCAAAATTCATCACTGTTCCAGTAAAATTCAACAAAAATAAGAAACTAAAAAAAACTTAGCAAAGAATTAAAACAAGAAGTCTTTGGCTACCTGTCCATACATAATTTATAGCTGAATCATTCGTAATATCACGCCCATGGGAAGTGCCTTTTACCTGTTCCTGGGCCTTATAATAAAGACAAGAAATTATGGTATCCTCATGTCCGGGAAAGTTGTTCAAATACATTTAGGTATTTCCTAAAATCGTTTTATCAAGAATTGTGCGTCGAAATTCCCACTTCCTGTTACAAATAAACATTTGCAGGCATGTACGTCATCGTAACCACAACATTATACTCAAATGCACTCATTGCTTGCTAAGTTATTATTCACTGTATTACCGCAGGTAGCCCTGACCTTAAGAAAATACTAATAGGTCTTTTTCTCGGTGGATTAAGAGGACGCTCTGCTGACTTTCAAATATAAATATCGACACACCAAAAATTATCTCTAATACTAACTTTAATGTGTCATCTGCTTCTGATAAAACAAACTTCCTTGGATAATATCGACTATCTTCCTTGCCCCTTTTCATTAGGAATCCTTCCATGTAACCAGATAGGAAGTTTGGTCGCTCCGAATGGCAGAATTCTTCTCTTTGATATTTCCCCCGGATCCATTGTTCTATGAGTACTCTGTAATAAAATAGAAAGTTTTTCTATAGTTTATTATGAGTACGATCTGTAATAAAGTACGCCAGTAAAAGTTAAGTAAGGAGTTGCTCTTATCATTCATGCTCCAGTATTCTTAGAAACATCAATTATCTCGTAAAGTTCATTTTAAAAGAATATATTTTTTTTTGCTTTCCCTTCTTTATTTAGGGGTCATGTCTGATACCGACCGTTGGCTATTACAACTTGTTTGGCTGTTGAAGTTGAATGACAAGTTAAAGTTTTTGATTGAATCGGACTACTGCATACGTGGTTATAAATAAATAAAATACGAACGGAGCTGCCACGGAATTCACCGACCGAAGTCGGTCCCATCATATACTATTATTAAACTTCTCGGGGGTTAACGGTGGATTCCCGACTAACGACCGGCTGTAGTAGGTTTAGGACAGCTGTCTTGACACATGTAAGCACTCACCTTACCACCCATTCACTTCCCCTTCGATGCCATAGAATTTGAGATGCGGATTTTGCGGGTTTAGATTTTTTTAGGAAGGAATTAATTATTTTCCTGGAGTGACCAAGATATTTAAAAAGGTGAAACAGAGATTTAACTGGCAGGCCACGAGCGCCAACGCTACCGCATAAAGGTGAACAGTGAAGCCGTTCCGGGTGACGGCATTTGCGAGATCATGGCATTAATTCAATTTGTACTCGTGGTCTTTTGGGATATTTGATTCCAATGGAACAGTTAATTCTACGATAAGGGGCATCTTCCTAAATAGAGAGTAAAGAGTTATATCTGGACGCAAAGCTGTGCATCCGAGACTTTCAGGGAATTTATACTGCTTAGAGACCGAGTCGACCTCCAGAATCCAATCTGAAGCTTTCTCGAGAAAGGTTTTGTAGTGAAATGTTTTTTGCCTTTAAAACCATTCTGCACAAACTGTATTGGGGGTTTGGAGGATACTGTCAAACCCTTGTTGGCACGAGCCACTGAGAGGCTAATTACGCAAATTACAGCAAGGACTTTGTTGTGGCGGTAAGTGTACCGTCCTTGATCTAAAGCCACCTTGCAACCAGCTAGAATATGTCTAGCTGTGCAAGGGGTATTGGGGACATGAACTATCCTCAGCATAGTCCAACGAGCGAGGTTTAAATTCCCCGTAAAATTGATGGAGTGGCATTTTCTGATGTTAAGCTGCAGGTGGTTAAGTAGACAATATGCAGAGAAGCGATCTAGGTCTTCTTGAAAGTTTAAACAATCATGAATTGATTTGATTCTCATTAAAAAAAAATCATGTCATCTAGGAAGAGGATTTTAGAAGAAATACAACTGTCATCTATCTATGTCATTTATGTATATTGAGAATAACAGAATACCTAAAAAACTACCCAGTGGGACACCTGATGTTACTAATTGGAGACTGACCGCAGCTACGATTCGACTCCTATCACTGATATATGAAATCAACCATCTCAACAAGCCATGGTGTATCCTTGAGTAGTTTTGCAATAAGAGTAGGGTGATTAACCTTAACAAAGGCCTTACTAAAATCAGTATATACGGCGTCGGTTTGGTAGTGTTGGTCTATATTTATTAGTAGATTCGGTGAAGTTTGAAAGACTGTTACTAATGTGTGGTTTCACTACTGCATACACTTACTTGGTCATATACGACTCTTTCAAAAATGCATAGTTTAGAAATCGGCCGAAAATTCATGTTTCAAGTCATGTTTTGGACCAGATTTATAAATCGGAGTCAGAAAAGCCATTTTCTTTAGATGAGGAAAATTGCCTTCATTGAGTGATCTTTTAAATTAAACACAATGGGTATGAGAAGACTTTTGCCAGAACGTTTTACGAAAATGGGGGAAATGTATCAGATCTAGTGCATTCTTTTAATTGAGATTTTTAATATTTCTTATTAATTTACCTTTTATTATCATCATTGATTATATATGGTATTAGATCGCGCAACTCCAAAGAATGATTTGGTAACTCTTTTGAGACGGCAAAATGCTGGTGGCGCTGATAGCATTGACAGTCAAAAAATAACAATTTATTTGGCCATCTATAATAACATTTATAATAAATGTTTTTTTATAAAGAACTGATTGATTATAAAAAATTCAATAATTTATTTAACCAGCGATAATATAAATAACATTCAATTATTAGTGCCATCTATTGCATTTTTTTATATAGGCTGAATACATAACAGAAATAATACCATTATAATTAATGATAATACGGAGAGATAGAATGCCATGAATAGATGGCATTCTATCTAGATAAGACTAATAAAGCCAATCTGAAAATTAATGTGTAATTATTACGTATTGAAACCTGTATACCAAATCAAAAATTGACATCTTTTTGAACATAATATTAAAATAATAAGATTTTATTATTTTTATTATTACCATCTACAGCAAGGGTCAGCAACAGGCGGACCGCGGTCCGCGTCCGGACCGCGAGAGGACGAACTTAGGACCGCCAAGTTTTCTCTAATATACCTACATAAAAAATATTTTCATAGAACTAGCACTATTTTCATACGTTTGAAACCTTGAAATCTTAACTAAGTAATTATTTTAGTGCATCCATACTCGCACTAAACAACATACCATATTTTACGTAATTAAATGCGCGAGAGCGTTAACGCCGCCTGCATCCCTATCTATCGGCGGCGCGCCTGCGACTGTTTTTTGTTGAGTCGAGCGAATGAGTGCCGAAGTTGGCGGGGCGTGCGGGGGTGCAGGCGGTAGGGTCGACTAGCGGCCGGTCATTACTTCGTCAATCGCAGTCCGAGATCGCTCGTTCATTTGTCGTTCGTTCGTTCGCTTGTTTTATTTATTTTTGTCTGGTTGTTTGTGTGAAAACCTTATCGTACCTACATAATATTATACTCACATTAACATGGACCCTAAAAAGAGAAAAGTGGACAGTGAAAATAGAAGATTTCTGATTGAATGGACTGAACAATATTGTTTTACTCTGCCTGATAGGTCTCAGGCGGTTCCAGTTTGCCTCATATGCAATAAAACTGTCGCTATTATTAAAAGTGGCAACTTAAAACGACACTACGAAACAACTCATCAGCATTTCCATAAAAACTTTCCTCTCGGCAGTGAGGCTCGTAAAGAAAAACTTCAATTTCTTCTTACTTCTTATACAAAAAGCACGAAATTACTAGTTCGCTGCATGAGCGAGCAAGAAAAATCCGCAGAAGCAGCGTTACGTGTGTGTTGGACGCTTAATAAACATCAGAAACCATTTTCTGATTCTGAGATAGTGAAAGAATGTATGTTGGACGTAGCTACGGCACTTTTTGGGGAAAAAAAGGACGTGGTCTCTGCAATTCAAAGTATTCCCTTGTCGGCAAGAAGTAATACAAGGAGAACCGAAATTTTAGCTGGTGATATCAAGAGCACTCTGCTTGAACTTCTGCAAAAGGCACCTTGCTACGCCATAGCACTTGACGAATCACGTGACATTGTCGATGATGAACAAATGTCTATTTTCGTGAGATTTTATGATAATGATAGTGAAATGTTCAGGGAAGAATTGTTAACAATATTGCCGTTGAAAGGTAACACTCGAGGAGAAGATTTATTTAAGGCCATTGATGAATTTATTACTAAATCCAACATTAGTTATGATAAAATGGTGTCGCTTTCTACTGACGGGGCTCCAGCGATGATTGGCAAAGAAAAAGGTGTAGTAAAGAGAATCAGGGATAACACTTCTGGTCTAATATCGTATCAGTGTATAATTCACCAGACAGCCCTTTGTGGAAAACTTAGTGCTACACTGAAAGAGGTTATGGACAATTTGGTAAAGTTGATTAATTTTATTAGATCTCATTCTGCTCTTCAGCACAGACAGTTCAAGGAGTTTCTTTCTGAATGTGAATCGGCGTATTCTGACTTACTTCAACACAACAATGTTCGTTGGCTAAGTAAAGGTCAAGTTATTGAACGTTTCTGGCTAATAAAAGACCAAGTAAACTCCTTCTTGGAAAAGTTGGATACGCAGGGAGCAAGGAAGCACTTGGAGTTCATAACAAACGAGCGCAATATGCTAGCTGTGGCTTTTTTGAAAGATATTCTGAAATATTTAAATGCGCTCAACACGGAGTTACAAGGCAATGGAAAATTTATATGTGACCTGATACAAAGCGTGTCTGCTTTTCGTCGTAAGCTGATAGATATTGCTTTCGTCGTAAGCTCGAAAAAGATATTGCTTCACAAAAATTTATTCATTTCCCAACAGTTCTTGAATATAAAAAGGAGAACTCTGAAGAAGACATTGCAGTGTTTTTAAAATTTATGTCCGATCTAAAAAACGAATTTGCTATGAGATTCCAAGACTTTGCAGAGCTGGGGAAGCTGTCTCAATTCCTTAAATCGCCTTATGAAGTTGATGCATCGGGAGAATGGATTGATGTGGCTGCTAAGTTGTTCAGTATTTCAAAGCCTTCACTTCAAATGGAGATAATTGACTTGCAAGAAAATGTTTCCCTACAAATGTATAAAACTGCATCCACTGAAGAATTTTGGGGTAAACATGTTCCAGAAACATATGAAAATTGCAAGAAATTGGCTATCAATCTGGCCACTATGTTTGGCTCGACTTATGTATGCGAATCATCATTCTCAAAAATGAATTTTTTAAAGAACAAATATCGTTCAAGAATAACGGCCGCCCACCTTGAAGACTCACTTCGCATTTGCTGTTCCCCTCGTGAACCAAACTATAAAAAACTGGCTCAAGATCGTCGGTGCAATTTTTCTCATTAATTTTAAGATTTGTTTTTTTTTTTTACCTAATATTACCATAAATATACTATTATTTACCAATACAATATTATTATTGTATTGTGTTCAATAATTGGTTAAATAAATAAATAATTTGAAAACAAAACAAACTTTTTTTTTGGACCTCGATAAAACTTTTCAACTGTATCCGGACTCCACTTAAAACTACTTGCCGACCCCTGATCTACAGGTTTGCATGTCGTAGTAAAACACTGGTTTCCATATTGTAGTAAGTCGTTGAGCAATTTTATATGCTAATAATCAAGGCTATCATATTAACTTTTACTTTTCTTTTTTTTTAAACGGCATTCAAAATTTATTTTTAAAATCTTTCCACTTTCAGTAAGTGAATCCCATGTTTCTCAAAGTATAAGCGACAACAGCAGCACCTAATAAATGCTTACAGCGTGGACAGATAACAGCGTTCATTCATGATTCAAATCTCATTCAATATTATTCAAATAACCTTGACCTTACGATCAATTTGTGAGAGCAGAGGATGAACTCGAAATGCTGATAAGGTGGACGACAGAAAATATTATTAACACGCAGGGCTCGAAACAGTTTTAAAAATGAATGAAATAAGGACTGAACTCTTGCAGGGATAAATAAAAAAAATAAATAAAACACAAACGGAGCTGCCATGGATTTCACCGTCCGAAATTGGGCCCATCATATACAATTATTACACTTCTGGGAGGTGAACGGTAGATTCCGGACTAACGACCGGTTGTGGTAGGTTTAGGACAGCTATCTTGCCACATGTGAGCGTTCACCTTACCACCCATTCACTCCCCCCTTCGAAGCCATAGAATTTGTGATGCGGAAATCACAGTTTTAGATAATTTTTCTAAAAAGGAGTTGATTATTTTCCTGGAGAGACCAAGATCTTTAAAAAGGTGAAACAAAGATTTATCTGGCAGGCCACGAGCGCCAACTTCCACCGCGTGAAGGTGAACAGTGAAGCCGTTCCGGGTGACGGCATTTGCAAGATCATGGTATTTATTTAATTTATTTAATTTGAAAATGAGATCCCATTGCCGTAATCAATTATTCTTTTCTAAAACATTATTTATTTATTTTTGTATTTTAAATACCCATTAAGTTACTGTTATTGCATAGCGCAATACTTATATAGAATGACAAAAAAACCAATAACACAGTATATAAAATATGTTAATAGAAACCACATAAAATTCCAATTTATTATTATTATTTATTCCGTAGCCGGCGATTGGGGAGGGGGTCGCCCACGCAGCCAATACGCTGCTGTCGGTGCCGCTGGATCTCGTACTTCATTCACGATTCGCTTCCATTCTTGATGATTTTTTGCCACGTCTAGAGCATCCCTAGCCGACAATCGTTGATTTTAAGGTCGTCTTTGATGTTAAATGAAAAATATTCTTCCTTCGAATAAATGGCCTTATCGTTAAGGTATATTTTCAGGTGGGTCTTGAAAACATATGAGTAGGTGGTGGGAAAAAATGGACATTTCACGACAGCTTAATTTTACTGGAGTTATCTTTGTTCGTATCCATTTAGTATGAAAAATTATCACTTTTAATTGAAATAGAAAATTTCTGAATAGTTTTGTTTGAAAATGAGTTTAACCCTTGGAGTAAATGGGTATTTTCATGGATGCATCTGTCTCTTTTGCAGGATTTTCGGCGACATCGACTTAAAGTACTATAACTACGAAACTACTACACCAATCATAAAAAGAACAACTGCACAATGATTGCATTGAAATTTCGAATATAGAATATTGAAATATCATTTTGTAAAACAATTAGATAATTATGAACGGTTTCCGATCCAACTACACATCCATACCCTCTGGAGTCCCGCAGGGTTCTCACCTAGGTCCTCTGCTCTTCAACGCGTATTTACACGATATTGGATCATGCTTTAAAAATGGGCCCTATATACTATACGCGGATGACCTTAAAATTTACGCCCAGGTTGAAAGCATCACCGATTGCCACCTTATCCAGGATGACATTAATAGGTTGTTTGAGTACTGCGAAAGAAACAGACTCTCTCTCAACGCTTTGAAATGCAATCAAATTACGTTCAGCCGTAAAAAAATTAATTTGCATTTTCAGTATTTTATCAACCATGATCCGATTCCGAACGCGCTGAGCATTCGCGACCTTGGCGTTCAACTCGATCACCGATTGACATTTGACGAACACATACAAGGTATTGTCAGTAAAGCGTTAAAAACCTTGGGCTTCATTAGTAGGGTCTCTAAGTCGTTCTCTGACCCGACTGTATTCAAAACCCTTTATTTTGCATACATCCGCAGCGTATTAGAGTTTGCATCTCCGATCTGGAATCCGCAATATCATGTATGTAAGGAGAGAATAGAAAGCGTCCAAAAACGATTTATGAGACAATTAAACTACCGTCAATGCTTGGGACTGAACACGTACGAGGAGAGGATGAATAACTTCAATATTACATCATTGGAGAACCGCCGTACCACGGCAGACATGGTATTATTACACAAAGTTATCCATAACAACGTGGACAACCCGTATTTCATAAATAATCTATCTTTTCACGTTCCACCACGCGTGGCTCGCTTCCCCCGTACCTTCGAAGTCCCGCGCGTCCGTACTAGGTATGCCCAGAATTCCATCATGTACCGCTTAATGTCAACTTACGATAATCATTTCCAGAATATCGACCTATTTAACATGAAAGAGAATAAATTTAAGCAAAGCATATACTTAAAATTAATCGAAAATGCGACATAGACATTTCTCATGGGATACTATTGTCTTAGGGACTACTTGGTTTTTCGTTCGTTGTTCTTTAACTGTATATGATAGGTTTATATGATGGAGTAATTTTTTCTTAATTTTCTTAACTTTTCAAAATTTTCAAATTTTTATTTTTTGTACTGCACATTATTACTTAAAATCTATTAACACCCATTCCTTCCTTTTCCTTTCCTTTTCCCCTCCCAACCCCCACAGAATGCACTGTGCGTATTAGAGACTTAACTAACTAAAACTATTGTTGAAAGCATGTCATCGGCCAGAAATATTGTATTTAATGTAATTGTAATATTTTTTTGTAGCGCTGTATGTTTTCCCTGTTAAATAAATAAATAAATAAATAAATAAATAAATGAATAAATATGAGAACGTCAAAGAAGTGAAAAAAACGCGCAACCAGATTTGGTCGACTCGTACTCAACGGATAATTGTTTCGCGACCAGATTTGGTTGACTCATACTCAACGGGTTAAAATATATTCAACTTAGCAGAATTGAACACAAATCACAAAATAACTTATTTTGATCAGAGGTGGACATGTCTGGCTTTGTTCGTCACCTGAATATGATAGTTCATTTCGAATGTCATCAGTCAACTTATTATAGATTTGGAGGCCGGCAACATATGCTAGTCTCTTCGACTTGGACAACGTATGACTAACCGAGCCCAAATTATTTTGAGATCTTCTAATGGTCCACATCTCTGGGTACAAACAGCACTACTTGCATTATGTATAAAAGTCCCCATTCATGGGCACTCCATTTGGCAGCGCTCCACTCCATCACTCCAAATTAGTGCATTATCTTGTCGTGAATGTAAAAAACCGCGTGGATTGTGTGGCCATATTAGATTTCCAAATATTACAAAATCCAGTGCGGCGCGGCTCCGATGGCCGCAGTCCAACTCATCGTGATTGCAAAACTCACGCTCCGTGTGGCGCTATACTCACACTCCATTTTGAGCTCAGTCGGCCGGACGCTGTGGTGATGGTTGGACGCTTTGCCGTATTTGTAATGCCGGGAAATGCGTTTGTTTTGGAGGTGATTGAAATGTACAGAGAATCACCATGTCTCTGGAAAAGTACTCATTATGATGTCATACTCGTCATGAAATTCTGATGCTGCAATAGCTACCTTTTTGTCTATTTACGCTTTAGTTTTTTGTTTTTAATTATAATACAAGCAGCAGCTGACATTAGCAAACATTTCTTTTCACTATCCATATCAATTATCGATTAACAAAACTTCACACGATTAACAAAATTATATTGTGTAGTGTATAATAGTTGTTGCACATCTCTGGCTTCGCGCCGAGGAGTGATCGTGAGTGTGACAAGAATTTGGAAGTCGTCCACCGATGTGGAGCGCTGCCAAATAGAGTGCCCACGAATGGAGACCTTAACCCCTCAAATGTGAGGCGTCCCTTAAGGGATGCCTTGGCAAAATGTATACAAAATGTATATAAATTTATATAAATATAAATATAAATGTAAATGTGCGCCGCTTTATAGTAATCCGCTCTATAGTAATGCTATAGCTCTATAGTAAACCCCGCTCTATGTAAATGTAAATGTAAATATAAAATTAAATATACATTTTGCCGTAGGCAACCCGAGCTAATCGCCATTCATTTGAGGGGTTAAGGGTTTGATTCCTGGTTAGGTAATTATTATAAAATTACAATAACCTCGCTTCAGGCAATTCGCAGTTATGCAGCAAAAGTAACAAGATAAATTAAAGAAATCACCACTCACTGAGGATCGTTTTTGTTAGGTTTTCTGTAGCACGAGGGCACCCGTTCTTCATACTTATTCCGCGCTGTGACATTTCCAACCTCCTTCATCCGGTCCACCTGCGAGTCTTCCCATTTGTCTAGTTTCAGGTGTTTCACTTTGCTTATGTGCGCTCCCATGCTGCGATGTACACCCGCACATCGCGTGCACACAAATATACCCAGGTTGTACGATGCCCATTCAGGACCTGGTGAATAAATGAATATAAATAAATACAAACGGAGCTGCCATGGAATTCACCGACCGGAGTCGGGCCCATCATAATACTATTTTTTTTTTTACACTTCTGGGGGGTGAGCAGTGGATTCCGGACTTACGAACCGGCTGTGGTAGGTTTAGGACAGCTGTCTTGCCACATGTGAGCGTTCACCTTACCACCCATTCACTCCCCCTTCGAAGCCATAGAATTTGAGATGCGCAAATCGCAGTTTTAGATATTTTTTTTAAGAAAGAGTTGATTATTTTTCTGGAAAGGCCAAGATCTTTAATAGAATGAATAGAGGAATAGAAGAATCCGAAACAAGACTAGGCATGAAAAGAATAATTATGTACTGAATAAGAAGTATGACAAAGTATAGCTAATATTGGTATATATCACTTTTAAGTTCATAAGTTATGTGCTTTAATCTGAAGAATGCACATAGGAAGAGGGTAGCTTTTTTATAACATGGTAGATCATAGCCGTATTAGAATAGACCGGAGTGCGAAGGTAGACTGTGAGGAAATGTGTAAACGGAATAGGAAGAAATAGCTGCATATGACACTCCCTCTATCCTTGTCTAGTTGCGCATGCGCGTTTATCCATAGCATAGCAGAGTTATGGCGTCGAAGCGTTGCCATAGTGATATATAAGCATTGCCCGTGCATGCGCGACTATACAAGGATAGAGGGAGTGCCTTATGCTGCTGCCTCTTTCTATTCCGTTAACGCATTCTCAGGATGGTCGCGCGGTCTAGTACTTATACATCTATGTGTTAGATGAATCTGTCTGGAGATTTTAGGGACCGTCCCGGTACGCTCATGTGCACCGTTCAATCTAATTGAAATTTTCAAAACAAAGTATTTTAAAACCACAGCCATCTGTACTCGTATAAACTAAAAATAATCAACTAATAATAATATTCACGAAAAATATCTCAAGATGATAAATTCGTCTAAACCAGGAAAATAAATTGAAAAACTAATAACATTAAAATGCGCATAAGAGAAGTTTTTTACTTTCGCGTACTTTAAAATTTTATACTTAAAAATTTAGATGACAAAAAATATTTTATAATGGTTATTTTCAGGAATATTTTTTTTATTTTGTCTTATTTATTTATGAAAATCTGGCATCCGAATGTTCAGAAGCAGCCAGCTGGAGCTATGTTACATCGACTGAGGATAGCTAACCAAATTAGGAATAGCTAACCCAGTAATGTTACTCCAATAACTGAAAAAAAATGCAGTTCTCTAGATTTGTTACTTTGTTTCCCCATGGGAAATCATATTGGAATGAAAAGCAGGAAGGGGATCTGCGCAACATGTTGTATTGTTTTCGTTGATATTAGATTATTTTTGGTCTATAAGGGCTCTATTATCTCCCTTATAGACCCAAATAACCATTTCAAAATCCTTGGCAGGAAAATCACTTGTCAAGGAAAAGACCTCTCTGGCGATCATGTTATAGAACATTTTAGTAGTTGTCTATTTTCTGGCCCTTGCTAATTTCTGGCCCTCGTAAGGCTTGGATCTATGACAATTATATAACTAACTAGCCTAATAACCAAGTAGATACAGTGGAACTCCAATCATCCAAACTTTGACTATCCAAATCGATTATCCAAAATTAAAACGAAAAAAAAAATAGGAAGGAAACATACTGGTTGCTGATAATGTACTAACTCATCCCACCGAAGAATTATTGAAAAAATGGAATGGTCAATTTAAAACAATCTTTTTACCGCCAAACGTCACAATCTTGTTGCAACGAATGGACCAGTCTGTTATAGAAACCATGAAACGCCATTTCAGATGGCAACTTTTAAAGAAACTTTTGATAGAGGGCGAAGATGAAGGCTGACCACAAAAAATAAATGTTAAAGTGTCGAAGTTGAAGCAGAAACGGGACTATAACCTGTTTTTCTTAGTTTTTTTTCTCCCATTTTCAACATGCATACAGTAATTAATTAAAATAGACCTTATTTTCGGAAAAAAATAAATTAACCGAATATTTGATTATCCGAATAGGGTCCGGTCCCAATTGATTCGATTAATTGGAGTTCTACTGTAATTGTTATTTGAATGAGAAAAAATATTCACACCAGTTTTTCTCGAAACTCCAAACTGTTGTGGTTAGATGGTTTTTCTATCTAGGATCCAATAGTCTAAGTTTAGTATCCTGTAATATCTTGCATAGCAAATTATTTGAAGCTTTTCTCAGCTTCATTCTATTCTCAACCTCTCATTAATTCCATCATTAGCCTGACTACTTTTTGAATCGTAGCAGAAGAAAACTGCTAACGATCGAAGGCACGATTGTAAAAGCGAAAAACAACATATCTGCGACACGACCGTCCATTCTATTTATTAACAAGATTTCGTGCGTGTGTCGAAACAAACAGATATAATCACGCTATCAATAGACCCTAATTCTTTTTGGTGACGGCACAAAGAATTGAGTGAATAACCCCGAACGTAAATAACACAAACAAAAAAGGCACCAGGAGGAAATGAGACGCAATAAAATGCAAAACGCACTAAATACGCGTTTCCGTAGGAAAATAGCAACCACACATACTGCGCACAATTGTTTACTTCATCTGAATCGCGAAAATGACGCGTTTCGGGCGATTTACCGACGAAAATCGGCGAAAAATTGGTCGAAATAGATACATTTTGGCGGCAGGGTCGTTGACCCCAGCAAGCATGGGCGCATAATAACGCCCCCACTCCAAGTTGTGAAACTCAAAACCAACCCCCGAAAATTGACACGAACGCGGCACCACGGCGGAATGGACACGGAAAAACAATACACATTCACTTCGCACGTACTTTTGCTCCCGCAATCGGCGCACAAATTATTCCCGGGCTTTTTCAGCAGCTCCAACAACATCCTCTCGTTACGATCCGCCATCACTGACAAACTGAGTCGACTGAATGAAGTACGACACGACGACATCTCCCGATAAATTCCACAACTACGCAATTCATCACTACGTGATCACTACGCGTTGGTAATTCCCACAGCTAATAGGTACTATCCATTCGTTTTCCTTCAAAGTCGTTACATTCGGGGCGTTCAAACTATTAAAAAAATAAACTTTTACTTGAAATAATTATTATACCTTTTCAGACCTCAGCCTTTCCAAATAAAGAGCATTTCCAAACAATTTTTTTTCTTGTCTTGGCAAAAAAGGGTAGATCCTGGTTTTTTAACTTGGTGAATATGAATTCTGTGTTTTTTTTTTGTGAAATGGTACCCAAAATCAATAAGTACCAAAAGAGGATACTTTCATAGAAATATATACACCGTGAGTGTTTAGTTACCGACATCTTTGAAGGGGGTGAATCAGTACGAGCAAATACCTAAGCAACTTTTGATAAAAGCTTATGGACAAAACAAAAAAAACAGTTTTTCTTCAAAAAAAATGTTTTTTTTAAAAATAGTATTAAAAGTAGTATTGAGTACATGCTCCATCAAGCGGTAGGTAAAATGTCGCTAATGATGTTTATTAGCGATATTTTATTACCGCTAGATGGCGCCGCTCGCTCGACGCTTCTCAAAACATTTTTTTTATAAGTGTTTTTTTTTAAATGAAAGTTGTTTTTTTTCTTGTACTGATTCATCCCTTTCAAGAATGCCAGTAACTAAAAACACCCCAATGGTGTGGGCAAGGTCTAAAAAGGTTGGGTCCCATCAAACTTGCAGAAGGCAAATTTGCAGACGGCAATCTTGCAGACGGCATTCTTGCAGGCGGCAGTTTTGCAGAAGGCAATCTTGCAGAAGGCAGTTTTGCAAATGTCAAAATGACCTAACCTAACCTAACAGAAAAACTTAAAACATTTTTTTTAATGTTTAGTTTGATGTATAAAAGTCATCCACTACAAGGATGCCGGTAATTAATGTCACTTCGATTTTAGGGAAAGAAAACCCTAACCTAACCTAACCTAACAGAAAAACTTAAAAACTGTACTGAAGGTTGCCGCCTGCAAGGTTGCTTCCTGCAAGGTTGCCTCCTGCAAATCTGCCCTCAACAAATTTGGACTTGTCAAAAGTGACATTTGTGCAAAATTGCCGCATGCAAAACTGGCGCCCCCCATTAATCTAGCTTTTAAGATATATATATATATATATATTTTTACTTTTGCATTGTAGATTATTGTTTCTTGAAATAATAATAAATCGCTATCTCTAACTAAATGAATCATAATTTTATTATTATTATTATTATTATTATTATTATTTATTTATATACACTAGCAGCTTTTGCAGCTGATGCGTGTACTTCCCGTGTTGAGTGTACTGTTTGTCTTTATTTTATTTTATTCCTTACACTTTTTAATTGCCATTTTAACTAAATGTTTGTCTAGTAGATTTTTAAAACCATTCACTGAGATAGCACTTATCACTTCTTGTGGTAGTTTGTTCCAAGAGTCCACCACTCGGTTAGTCAAAAAGTACTTTCTTGGGTTGGAACTAAAACTGTTTCGGTTTAGTTTTAAGGAATGTCCTCGGAGTTTCTCGTTGGTGTTCATTGTGTACATTGCATTAAGGTTGGCTACATCATAATGACCATTCAGAATCTTAAACGTCTCGATGAGGTCCCCTCTTTGTCTTCTTTGCTCAAGTGTAGTAAGACCCAGTGCATCCAAGCGGTTTTCATAAGGCTTGTTCCTTAGGGATGGAACCATCTTGGTTGCCCGCCTTTGCACTTTCTCCAGCAGTTCAATGTCTTTTATGAAGTAGGGGTTCCACACCTGGTAAGAGTATTCGAGGAGAGGGCGGACGTACATTTTGTAGAGTTTGAGGAACAAATCAGAGTTTATGTAGGAGAAAGCTTTCCTAATCATGTAAAGAAGTGAGTTTGCTCTTTTTACAACTTCTACTATATGCGGTTCCCATTTGAGGTCCTGGGACACAATTACTCCAAGATCTTTCTGTGTGGTAACTGTGTGTACAGGGGTTCCCTCAATCGTGTATTTGTGATGCGGATTCTTGGGACCTATATGCAGTACGGTGCATTTCTCTGCGTTTAGTGTGAGAAGCCAATCCTTAGTCCATTGCACGATGTGGTCGAGGTTGTCTTGAATCAGTTGACGGCTTATGACAGGATCTCCAAAGAATTTGGTGTCATCAGCAAAAAGCGTAAAGGATGTTTCCATAATCGCTTTGAGGTCTGTCAGGAAAATACCGAACACAACAGGGCCGATCACCGAACCCTGAGGCACTCCACTGAGAACGTCATGGGCTTCAGATAGTTCCTCTCCGACTCGCACCTTGAATTTCCTGTTCGATAGAAAATCTGCAATCCATGACAGTAATTTGCCTCTAAAACCAAAATGTTCCAGTTTGTGGATTAACCGTTTTATTGGGACTCGGTCGAATGCCTTCTCGTAGTCCAAGTAAATTACATCAGTAGAGTTCCGTTCGTCCCACTTACGAGTCCATTGGTCAACACATGTGAGGAGGTTAGTCACAGTTGAGCGTCTCGGGACGAAGCCATGTTGCTCCTCGATTGTTATGTTTTCCCGGGCTAGAAAAAGTCTTATTTTTTCGGCTACAATTTTTTCCATAGCTTTGCAAACAAGGCTGGTAAGGCTAATCGGGCGATAGTTGGCTGGAGAGAGTTTATCACCTTTTTTGTAAATTGGTGTTACAATTGCCTCTTTCCAGTCGTGTGGAAGTGTCGCGTTTTCAAAGGACAATGTCATTATATGTGCAAGCTGCTCACACAATTCCGCAGAGCACTTCTTTAGGAAAATTGCAGGAATTTCATCAGGTCCCATAGAAGTCGCATCCCTGAACGATGTCAAAACCTTTAGAATTGCATCTGGCTTGAATTCAATCGTTTCAATACAATTTACTATCCTGGGCACCAATATTTGCGGCATAGGATCATCACACTCTCGAACATAAGACTTTTTAAATTGACTAGCGAACACATTGGCGACGGCACGGTGTTCCGTCACTATGTCGCTTGAGTTTTCAGCTCTTAGCGCCGGTGGCACACACACTTTTGACGTCAGTTGTCCGCGGACATACCCATAGAATGCCTTGGGTCCAGTTTCTATGATATTTTTTTCAAACGATTGCCTAAGTTGACGTATAGATGCCACAATCTTATTGTTAATTTTTCTGTATGCTTGGTAGCTTGTGATGGATTTGTTTAGTCGGTAAATTGCCCATAATTTTCTTTTTTCCTCAGTCATAGTTAAAATATATTTGTTTATCCATGGCTTGTTTTTCGATTTCTTCGTTGGTTTACACAGTGGTACATGGGTATCTAATATTTTCTTTACGATGAGTTTAAAATCATTCCATGCACTGAGCACTTCTGTGTGGCTGGTGTTCAGTGTGTTGTTTTGAGTAAGCGCAGCACTGACACTGTCGTAATCTGTTCGAAAGTAGTCACGACGGGGTTTGGTGTTGCATCTGCTGCTTCGTTCTTGAATAAATTGAATGGTTGCAATGATAACACAGTGATCGCTTTTCCCTATGTGTGGATGGTGTTCTATTTGGGTACAGAGGTTATGGTCGTTGCACAGGATCAGATCAAGGAGGGATTCTTCATTGTTCCGCTTTCGTGTGATTTCTTCTACTAGCTGATGCAGATCTGAGCTGGTGTACATGTCTACAAATTTTTCGTGGAGAGCGTTATAACCGTTCAGTTTAACGAGTGGCCAAGTGATATCTGGTAAGTTGAGGTCACCTAAGATGAGTATAGTGTCCTGTTCTGCGGCTTGCTGGATTGTATTAAAAAGTTGGATATCTGTTTGTTCAAGTGCGTAGTGAGTGGGGCGGTAGACAGCACATACCAGCAGTTTGAAGTTCCCATACTGAAGATTGAGCCAAAGCGCTTCCACCGAGTCATCGTGATATCTAGAGTTACGTTTTCCAAGTATAGGTATATTCTTGTGTGAGTGTGCAACATAGATGGCCACACCTCCACCCTTCTTACCACTCGTGCGGTCATGCCGGAACACTGTATAGCCTTGAATATTGATTAGACTGTCTTTTATTTGCGGTGTCAGATGTGTCTCCGTTAATACAATAAATGTAGGATTTCGTTGGTGTATTTCTATTAAGAGTAAATCAAATTTTGCCATGAGTGATGCCAGGTTTGTGTAAAAGAAAGTCATTTCGGTGATGGACGATGTCAGTTTTTTGCATCTTTCACTATACGCGGGCACCCATTAATATATTTAATGGTTAGTTTTTCTTCGCCTTTGGTGTTTCTCTCTGCTAGTTCCTCGCGTAGGCGCCGCAGTTGATCTCGCTGATAGGGAGTCAGATCGGACTTTGCGTTTATGGTGGCCGGCAGTTTGCTCTTGTTTTTAAGGATGTGAATAGCCTTCTGCTTACCAGCCATTATCAGCTTCAGTGGGCGGGGCGCATTGATGTCAGGGCGCAGCTTACCGAGACGGATGACGGCAATGGGACGCTCGCAATCTGGTAAGACGGCAAGTGCCCGCTGCACGCTGTCCGCATCGTGCTTCTTGCGTTGTTCCACATTGTCCGAGTGCGACTCTGGGACCCCGAACATCACCACATTGGAGCTCCTCTTCTTCCTCTCTTCGAGCTCGTCGATGACTGAGTCCAGGTTTAGAGTTCGAGTTTGGTGCGTCTTTAACTCGGCTAGTTCACTGCGTAGCTCGCTTAACTCGTTCTTGAGTTCACCAACCTGTGCCCTGAGGGCGGGTAGCTGGCGCACGCCCACCTCGCAGTCGGGACAGAGATATTTGAGCGTACGGGCTTGCAAGACCAGCACCCTCATTTCTGTTGCCGCTAGTCCACTGCATTTTATGCACACTGATCGCTCACAACTAAAACACGAGATTTGCGGGTTTTTATCGTCCGGTTTGGGCAACTTCTTTTCGCATTTCATGCAAGAAGACATGGTTGTTGCGAACACACCAATAAATACTAAAAACAGATGGTTTTTTGATTTTTATTTGCGTAATTTCAGTGAAAAACTTTTTTGTATAGAAAAGCGGGTAGTTCCTTGTTTACATTTGCTTTGTTTGTAGATTTTGTGTAATTTATCAATAATTCTTAGATTATTATTGGGGATAACACTTCCACTGACTTATTATAGGGTTTTCAACGCGTTTATGTAGTTTTCGGTCAGAAACAACTGGTTTATAGAAACTTTTTGCCACTAGAGTATTAAGAGAGTTGTGCACTCAACAGATGCGAACTGTCAAAACCGTTTGTTGAAGGAAATAAATTAAAAAATTGAAGGAATTAATTTGTCGAAGGAAATAAATTAAAAAAAAACACATACATAGCTTAGAAATCACATGCTTGGGTTGGGATTGGTGCCATCAAGCCAGCTTAGAAAAATGTGTAAAAGCCAAGTTTTTATATTTTTAGTTTTGCATTGTAGATTATTGTTTCGTGAGAAAATAAATTATTGTGGTCCTGTCTGGTAAAACTCGATATATCGATAATTTTAGTAGTATCGACCAGGGTCCCATCAAACTTGCAGAAGGCAAATTTGCAGACGGCAATCTTGCAGACGGCATTCTTGCAGGCGGCAGTTTTGCAGAAGGCAATCTTGCATAAGGCAGTTTTGCAAATGTTAAAATGACCTAACCTAACCTAACAGAAAAACTTAAAACATTTTTTTTAATGTTTAGTTTGATGTATAAAAGTCATCCACTACAAGGATGCCGGTAATTAATGTCACTTCGATTTTAGGGAAAGAAAAACCTAACCTAACGTAACCTAAAAGAAAAACTTAAAAACTGTACTGAAGGTTGCCGCCTGCAAGTTGCCTCCTGCAAATCTGCCCTCAACAAATTTGGAACTGTCAAAAGTGACATTTGTGCAAAATTGCCGCATTCAAAACTGGCGCCCCCCATCGACCATGATCGTAATATCGACATATATGATCAGTGATCGACATTGTCACATTGATTTCAACGCTGAATGTCACTTGTCAAAAAACGATTTGTTTGTTTTGTAAAATTGCACTTTCGTTTAAATATTCTAGTATATCGTTATACAGTCGTGAATAACTCTCGTTTTAGTATTAGATAATGAATAATCACAGTAATATTCCCAATACTTCACGTTTACAAGCTCTGACTACAAAAAATAAGGAAATACAAGCGAACGATATACTAGATGCGATGGAAAGGAAAACTCGCAGGACGCTCGTCGACTACGTCGAAAAGAGCGTGCCGCCATGGCTGGCGGTCTATTCGGAGACGGACACGCGATACGACGGCAAAATAGCGTGGAGTTTATTCAAATTGGATCAGTTGGAATATATAATTTTGCTATTGGACGGGCTGTCCGAGAGAGACGTTCGCGGCGTAACTTTAAAATATTTGAAATATAAACATGCGATTATACGAGAGATGGAGCGCAGGTGGAACGATAATAAAACGATTTTTCGATAGCGAAGTCCGTTTAATGAATTGGATCTATAGCAATCCTTGCATTTCCCGCATGAACTGCATGTAGGCGTCGTCTTTGGTGGGCGGCGCGGCCGGGTCGCGGGCGGCGGCGGCGGGCGGCTTGCGGCGGGCGAGCGGCGGCGCGCGGCCCCTGGCCTTGCCCTCCTCGCGCTTCACGCGCAGCGCCGACGGCACGAAGCGCGTCACGTCCGCCGACAGGTTGCGGATGCGCGGCTTGGCCTCGATGGTCGCGGCGCCGCCCTCGCGGTTGATGAGCTGCGGCGCGGCCGACAGCACGGGCGCGGGCGCCGGCGCGGGCGCGCCCGGCGGCGGCGGCGGCCGCAGCGGGCGCGGCGGCGCGCCGGGCGGCGGCCCGGGCGGCAGGCGCAGCAGGCGCGGCGCGGAGGGCAGCGGCGGCGCGGGCGGCGGCGGCCCGAGCGGGCGCGGCGGGCCGGGCGGCGGGCCGGGCGGGCCGCGCGGCGGCGGCGGCGCGGGCGCGCGCAGGGGCGGCGGCCGGAAGCGCGCGCCCTCCGTGCCGGGCGGCAGCGGCAGCGCCGAGGGCGGCGCCGGCGCCGCAGCCGCGCGCTCGTCGCCCGAGTCGGAGTCGCCGCTGGAGTCGCGGGCGCGAGCGGCGCGCGCGCGCTCGCCGTCGCGCCGCCGGCGGCCCGCGTCGGCGTCGCCGTCGGCCTCCGCCATCTCGCGCACGAAGGAGTCCACGTTCTGCCCGGAGAGCGCCAGCATCTTGCGCTGCAGCGCCGTGGGCCGCCGCCCGCCCGCCTCCTCCGCCTTGGCGTCGGCCGAGAAGCGCAGGGCCTTCTTGGGCCGCTCCGAGGGCTCCTCCGACAGCGTGTCCGACAGCGACGGCGGGGGGCCGTTCGGGACGCCGGGCGGCTCTAGACCCGCGGGGATTTCCTACCGCCCAAAATAACAAACGCATCAATAAAGCCGCCGCGATAAAGCATTCGCTCGAAACGGGGCTCCTCGACGAGCGATCGTCCTCGAGAGGACGCTCTCTCGCGTGTCGTTTTATCGAGAAAAAAGAAAGAGAAATATCGTGATTATAAAGTTACTTTTGGAAAACCAAAATAATCCAAAAATGTATTTAACCCTTCAGGCCTCGGCCCCTCAACCGAAGTTGCTGTCGCAAAAAAAATAGTAAAAATTAGTAAAAAAAATTAATTACGGCACTGTCTCCCCAAAACATTAATTACTGCCAAACCACTGTAACATAATGGGCTCGATTGCGTTTCTTCGTGAACTAAAATCGGAAATTAGTACGTGTGAACGAGACAGGGCAATACGCTAGAGCGGAGTGTGAGATGACCGGTTGTCACTTTTTCGTAATAAAACTGCCGCCAAGGTCAAATCTTACACCGCACGAAATACGCTCGAATTTATTCGGACGAGTATAAGTTCGGCAGGTAGTATTTATCGACGATCGTTCGTTTCGTCTTCCGCTCTAACGTATTGCTCTGTCTCGTTCGCTTGGACTAATTTTAGTTTTAGTTCACAAAGAAACGCAATCGGGCCCATTAACATAATAAAACATAGTAAAATAAAACAAATTAAATTAAAATAAAATAAAACGGAGCCGTCACGCTCAATCATGTTGTGGCCGATATCGGCCAATCGAGGCCTGAGGGGGTAATATCTTATCAAATTAATTAAATAGTTTCAAAGAACTAATCTCGTCGATTTTCCAATCGATATAACTCATTTAAAACAATATATAATACGATTTATAATACTTCAGTTACTATACGGTCAAACCGTAATTAAAAATTGAACGTTTACAGAAAAATAAATACCTTATATACGGTGTCTCTCTTGAGTATTCCGGTCGGTTTTGCAATCATCGGTGGCATCGGCACAGTTGACGGATTTAAATCCATAGGCAGCGGAATTTGAGACGGCAGATTACCGTAGATAATGTTGTCGGGAACCTGAAAATATAATTAGTATGAAATCCATTATAAAAACACATCCTTTTAGTATATTTTTACCTGAAGCGTAGGCAGCGGAATATCGTCTACTTGCACCGATTGCGCGTGCTTAACGGATTCATAATACGATATCAATTGAGCACGTCGTTTCTCGTAGTCCATTTCTTGTCGTTTTAAATCGATCCAACGTTCGGGCTCATCTTTATCCTTAAAGAAGAAAGAATACAGATCGGTAAAACAATCGCAGAAGCCGACTGAATATCTAGCTGCGGAACCCAAAGTTGCCTTATTATTGAAAAACCAAATCTCAATACTTACATACATTTTAAGAACCCTATCGAGAGTTTCCTTCAGTTTTTTTCGCTTTTCCTTCAGAACTTTTTCGTTGAGCGGCGATGGCTGTAGCACATTATATTCTGCAAATTTAAAAGCGCAATTAACATCACTATCTCATTTGGCAGTTAGTTTATCACCACAGGAATATGCGCTCACCCATATCGTCTATTTTTTCTAGTTCTTCTAAAATTTGTATCGGGTCTTTCATTTTCAAAACGGCTGCTCGGACCATTTGCCTTTGTTTTTTGTTCTTTTTCAACTCTTTTTTCCGCGCCTCTTTTCCTGGATGGATGGATGGAAAAATTAATGAACAAACGAGAATAATTAAACTAATATACAACAAAATAGTCGACATCTAAACATTTGCTTACTCGCTTGATCCGTTGGATTCATGTATTTACCACTCTTGGTGGTATTTATTGATCGGCGCCCCATTATTATTTTTTTATTCAGTCGAAATTATCGAATAAAAGCTTACTTTTATTTATATAAATACTATAATCGTTAATTTAATGCATCAAGCCGCACGATACTATCGGCTATCGGCATGTGTCAAACTTTACCACGGTTGATAAATTCCAACCCAGTCTTTCCTAGCTCCCTCAAGCGTTACTAAACAGTGTGCCTTTCGGCCGCTAGAGCGCAGATATTTTATTTACCCAAGTCCTCATGATCGAGCAAATTTAATTAAATTTTGTATTTATGTATTTCCATAGTATAGACAAAAAAATATTTTATTTTTTGAAAATTCATTTCTATAAACATTTTGACTAAAAAAATAACAGGAACCGAATGGCAAAGTCGTATAACCTTATGCTTATTTGATTCTGTAGCCAACAACTTCCTAGGGTTGACAATAAATTATTTATACGTTGTAATAATGCTCCCTCTGCAGGGAAAAATAATACGCCATTGCAATATTAAAATCGGCATTGAAATTGAGCAAAAAATTCCTTTAATCAGAATAGACAAAATTAAAAGAAAGAGAAAAAAAGTTATGAGAAAGAAAACAAAAGAGAAAGAAAAGAAAGAAAAAACAGTGAAAAATATCAAAAAGTAATATTTATGAAATATATGGTAAGAAATATAAAATTGTATATAAATAATGTATCTAGTCAAAATAAATAGAATGCATTATCAAAACAATAGATAACTCATATTTAAGAATTGTGGGTACGTTCAAAATTAAAATATAATCAACATACAATCATAATTTGTGGCTGTAAGTTTTACCAAGTTATGTTTTGTAACATTTGTGATGAATGGTTAGTTTGTCTTGGTTCAAAAAGGATTTCTTTATTTTATTTTTAAATATGATGAATGTCAAATTCATTTTTATGTCCAAATTGATGAAGTTGTAAAATCCCGGCGAAATAAAAGAGTAGGTTCTTTGTCCAAATTACGTTTTCATAATACTATGTCTATGCTATATATTATTATTTCAATGGTATGGTATTTCCAATCAATATTTTGAGTTTTTTTATGAAAAAAAATCTAACGCTTATAGGTTACAAAGTACCTACCGGAAGATGTTATAATTTTTGCAAATGGCGCATATATTTGACATTTGTGAACTAGACAGTTGCAGTATACAAACATACAAGCAATGGAGCAAGCAAGCTGTATACCATAGTTCAAAGACGTATACCTACCATTGAAATAATTAAAATATTATTCTGGGTCAGTCCGACACAGTCTCCTCCACTTTGCACTCAGCTGGTACAACTTCCCACCTGTGGTGGGCAGTGGCGGATTTGCCATAAGGCCCAGTAGGCCCGGGCCTAGCGCGGCCAGATATTAGGGGCGGCCAATTTTGGCAAAATTGGCAAAAAAAATCTCTCATGATAACAAGAAATAACTCAAAGTACCTAAATATCTAAAGGAACAATTTTTCAGAAGAATGCCTCCATTTGCGCTCACTGCAGAATAAAAAATGAAGATCTGAACAGTGCTGTCAGTGCTGTCAGTTTGTTGAAATGGTTACGAACTGAAGTTCTTCAAACCATTTATCCAAACGTAGATATTGCTCTACGTATGTGTGTGTGTACAGTAACTGTTCTGGAAAACGATCCTTTTCTTGTTTGCGACGAGTTAAAAATTATTTACGCACAACAATGACGGAGCAAAGGTTTAAACGATCTTGCTTTGCAGAAGCTAATTTTTTAAGGAAATTGGATTGCGAAGATTTAATTAATGGTTTTGCTGCGCTTAAGTGCAGACGAGTTTTGTAACACATTGTAAAACACTTATTATATCTTGTATGAGAATAACCTTTAGTTATTAAATAAATAAAACCTAACACCGTTTGAAATGTTTTAATTAAATGTGCAATTATCCCTGAATCCTCGAAAAAATACAAACTGGCAGCTATTATACTTAACTGATGTTGAATCGATTTCGATAAAAGTTGGCAAAAAAATATATTCATTATGTAGTCTATATGATTGGTGCTGAGAAAGGGGCGGCTGGTACCTAATACATGGCATGGGGCATAGGGCGGCCAAGACTGCAAATTCGCCACTGGTGCTGGGTGACATTGTAACCCCCTACTACAACTGTCTGACGTTCTATGTCAAAACGCAAGAACGGAGTACCCGCTCTATATCATATTCAACTGGACTCTTTCAGGGCTGTTGCCTCTGCGACGATATTCAATATCATTTTTAATATACTGCTGGAAAGCCTGACCCAGTTCGACAAGAAGTGGGGTTACCGTTTCAAAACAGACGGCCAATACACCTCGTCATGCCTCGCTTTTGCCGACGGCCTAATTTATAACACAAGGAGCCTCAAGCAGCTTTTCCTGATATTACAGAAAGAGGAGCTGTTCAGCGACCGGTCAGGCTGTATAACAGTGAAATACTCCAAATGTTTTTGCCTCGGAGTCGCCCGCATAAACACAAAATTTACGTCCTATGACCCCAAATTGGTCTATAAGGGCTCTAATATCTGCCTTATAGACCCAAATAACCATTTCAAATTCCTTGGCAGGAAATCAATTTCTTGGCAGGATTGGATTCTGGGGGTCGATTCGGTCTCTAGCAGTATAAATTCCCTGAAAGCCTCGGATTAATAGAATATGGGCTATTAATACTGAATTAAGTGTATTTTACTAACCTACTGGTATAAAGTACCTATAAAAGTGAATATATAATAAAAAAAATATTAAAAGTGGTAATTAATAGGGTAATAAATAAATAGAAAGATAAACATTAATTTAAATAATAATATTACACGTTATGAAAACGAAACGAAAAAAGAAGAAAAATATACAAACATATATACAAGATAAGAGTAGAATATTTAATTACATTAAACCATTGTAGTGTCAAATCCAGCGGTCAGCGGTTAAACCGATCGAAAATCTGCCACCTTATTTTAGGGTAGCCATAGAACGACAAGGTGCAATTTTGGTGGCACCCAGGGGTGAAAGTGAACCGGCGTTTTACTGCCGATGGCACACCAGGTACTCGTAGAGGCGTGTCTCTCCTCGGCGAGTTGCGATACAAGGTGACCTTAAGCTCTTGTATCGTACGGTCTCCTTTTGCAGATTCCGCAGCGATCTCTTTTCCTATAAGATCGATCTAGTCTCCACTAGTTTGTAAATCTAGCCGCTCGCATAATTGAGGCATCAAGGTATAAGCTGTTATTGTCGCTTACCGTTTGAAGAGCAGTACTGTCCTGCGAAGCGTAGATATCGTCGGGGTCGGGTTATAAACTCGGTCCTGTCGAAGTCTGGTCTCGCGAAGTTCTCTCTTGTGCACTCAATTATCGAAAGTTTTCCGAACACTGACTATTATTTTTGTCTCTACCGCTTGAAGGTTGAATAAAATACTGTTTTCTTGTCACTTTATAATTCCACTTTCAATGTGGCTCAAATAAATTATAAATTCAATTATTTCTATTTGTTACATTGTGAAAGAATGAAAATTTTAAAACAAAATATGTTACTTCTTTTTTTTCTTGTTATTTTTTCTTGCCTCTTGTTTTCATGGTTTCTCTCGTTTCCATGGTTTCTTTAATATACTATGTTAGTGATTCCCTTATTCAAAACTGTAGAATACATATATTCACGGCTTTGTTGTGTGGAATGTTTACGGTATTATGAATATTTTAATATTAATATTATTGGTAGTTAATTCTAAATACAACTATTTTGCCGAGACACTCCCCTTCCCGTAAACGACTGTAGGAGTTTACCTGTTGTCGGGAACGGCGATTACAGCTATCTTAGTAGTTGGTCTCTGGTATATCTTACCACGGCATTTTATTGCGACGGAACGGGTTTGTCCGTCTTTTCCAGGGAAAGTTTTTTCGATGATACCCTTGAGCCACATGTTGCGCGGGGTTTGAGGGTCTACCAAGAAGGCTAAATCGCCTTCCTTTATAGGTGCGACCTCGTTCCGCCACTTCGGCCGTTTGGCAAGTGTAGGTAGATATTCCTTGACAAACCGATTCCAGAAGTGGTTGGCCAGGGTTTGGGCGATTTGCCATTGTTTTCGCAAACAAAGGCTGTCTGAATCTATGACTCCGAAATTCAATCTGCCTGATGATGAGCCTATTAAAAAATGATTCGGTGTCAGGCTCTCCGCGTCCAGGCTGTCTAACGACACATGGACTAGAGGCCGACTGTTCACTGAATTTTCAGCTTCTGTCATTAGTGTGGCGAGAGTCTCCTCGCGGGGAGCTTTCTCTTTTAGGGTGGCGTAGAGTGCCTTTTTTATAGATTGTACCAACCGCTCATAAAATCCGCCCATATGCGGGGCAGCCGGTGTGTTGAATTTCCACTCGATCCGTTTCATGGCGCTCTGCGATCGCAGATCGTCCCAATCTATCTCGCGAATGGCGGCTTTCAGTTCATTATTTGAACCGTGAAACCCAGTTCCGTTGTCAGAATAAATGACAGCGGGGGTTCCACGGCGCGCACACATGCGTTTTATGGCCATCATCGTCGAATCGCTAGAGAGTGAATTCGTGATCTCGACATGGATCGCCCTAGTGCTCATGCAGCAGAAGAGTACGCCATATCTTTTCTCTCTCCGGCGACCGACAGCAACCTCGATCGGACCAAAGTAATCCAGCCCTATGTTTGTAAACGGTCGAATGTGATGCTCTAATCGAAGTTCAGGGAGGTCTCCCATTTTTGGTGGTATTGGTTTTGCTCGGTCGATCCTGCATTTAAGGCAATTAAAGGTTATTTTCCTAATCGCGCCGCGTTGGTGTAATATCCAAAACCGTTGCCGTAGTTCGTTGGCAACGAATTCGCGTCCCTTGTGTCCCGCAGCTTCATGCTGATGTTGTATGAGCAACTGGGTGAAGGGGTGTTTCGCGTCCAATATTGGGGGTTTCTTTACCTCTAATGCGACGCCCTTAATTGCGTTTATTCGTCCTCCTACTCGTAACATGTTTTCGTGGTCGAGGTAGGCGTTAAGATTGATTAATTTTGTATTTTTCGACAATACGGTATTATTTTTAATGGCGTCTATTTCTAATTTAAAACTACTTAATTGTGCTTGTTGTATCCAATATAATTCGGCGCGTTCTAGTTCGGCTGGGGATAGAAACGGTTCGTGACTCCCTCGGTGCCGGCAACGGTCTATGAACCGTAACGTCCATGCCGTGCTTCTTAAAAGTCTATTTAATCTAGAAAATCTATTTATATCTAGCAAGGGCGGGCTCGGTACTTGAAGGACCGTAGCTACAATGCGTTTTAACTCTACGTCTGGTTTGATTGTTTGCGAAGTGGATTTCTCAGTGGGCCATAATTCTCGGTCTAGCTTTAGAAAATCGGGACCGGTGGTCCACCTGCGTATTTTTTCTAAGTCAAAGTTGTCGGCGGTATCTCGTGTACCGAGATCACCTGGGTTGTCCGCCGTGGGAACCCAGTGCCACTGTGTTAACTTGGTTAGTTGATCTATCTCACCGAGACGGTGGGCGACAAATGTTTGATATTGCCGTGGGTCGGAACGGATCCACGACAATACTGTTTTGCTGTCACTCCATAAATACGTTTCCTGAAACGTCCATGTGTGATGCGTTTTTACCATTTCCGCTAGGCGGCTCGCTAAAGTAGCTGCTTGAAGTTCAAGCCTAGGTATGGACATAGCTTTTAGCGGTGCGACTTTATTCTTACCTATTAAAAATACAACACATGCTTTTTTGTCGGTGTCTATATAACGCGCGTACGCGACCGCTGCATATCCTTGTTGGCTGGCGTCAGCGAAAATATGCAATTGCGTCGGTTCGTTAGATTTTATTCCTGCATATTGATAGCTACGTGGTATTTGAAAGTCTTTTATGTGTTTTAGTTCTTCTAACCATGTCTGCCACTTCGTGAAGGAATTACTACCGATCGCTTGGTCCCAGTCAACCTTTTCTAACCATATATCCTGTAGCAGAATTTTTGCCTTTATTGCTAGAGGTCCCAAGAAGCCGAGTGGATCAAACACTGACATAATGACCTGTAATGTCTGTCGTTTGGTGGGAATAATTGTTCCGTTCAATATGTCGGGTTTTATTTTCCTAAAATTAGTATCAAAAAATAATTTGTCTGTTTTTGGGTCCCATTGAAGCCCGAGTATGCGCTCGACGTTGTCATCTGGATTTGACCACGCCACGTTTGTTTTTGATCGCCTCTCGACGGGAATTTCGTTTAAAGTACGAGTGTCGTTGCTGGCCCAGTTTACGATCTCAAACCCGCCTGATTGATGTATACGCGACACATCACGAATCAGTTTTTTGGCAGATTCGATATCGTTCGTACTATCAAGGTAATCGTCCACATAATGGCGATCCGTTATAGCTTTTACCGCGTCAGGAAAGTCATTTGAGAAGCGTTCTGCGTTCCGGTTCTTTACATTTTGCGCGAGGCATGGAGAGCAAGTACTGCCAAATAACACGACTTGCATACGATATTCGGTTGGTTGTTTAGAGGTGTCCATATCACGCCATAAAAATCGTTGACTCTGTGAGTCCGCGTACGTTAATCTAACCTGAAGGAACATTTCTTTGATGTCTGCAGCAAATCCTATCAGTCCTTGACGGAATTTAAATAGTACTCCCATTAGGGGATTAAGGAGGTCGGGTCCAGATATTAGGTTGTCGTTGAGGCTAACGCCATTAGCTTTGGCGGCGCAATCGAAAACGAGCCTCATTTTCCCCGGCTTATTGGGATTTGTTATATGAAAATGTGGTATGTAAAATATTCGGTTATTTTCGGTGTTTATTTCTGCTTCAGATAGTTTTACGGCGTAACCTTTCGCGATGAAGTCGCTCATTTTTTCCGAGTATTGTCGAGCTAGTATAGGGTCTTTTTCTAGGCGTTTTTCTACCGACTTTAGACGCCTTTCAGCCATATCGCGGCTGGGCGGCATTGAAATATCGTCAGTCTTCCAAAGTAGGCCGGTCTCCCAGCGTGCACCTACCTGACGGGTAGTTGCCTGTAGGAGTTGTTCTGCCCTCTGATTGGTTTTCTGACGATGTTTCCTCGAATGGGGACCTAAGTCTTCGACATCGAAATAACTCCGCACTAACTCGTCGACTTTATCGTCGTTGCAAAGGGTGTTTACTTGTTGCGTATCTGAAGATCTTTTGTGCCCTGACGCACCAGCCAAAGTCCAGCCTAATCGAGACGATGTTGCTGTCGGGCCTTCTATCGGACCGGCCCGAATTGTCCTGGGAATAAATAAGTCCCAGTGATCAATTCCGATCAACAGTTTGGGCCGTCCGTCAACGTCGCATAAAGGCACGTTTTTTAGATGCGGCCATTTGTCGGTCATAGCTTGGGCTTTAAAGACTTGGGTCGGCAATTCTAAATTTTTAATCGTACGAACATTCTTCATTTCGTAAAACCGATTTGTATTTACGGCGCGGATCTCGACGTTTACGCGGCGCGTAGTTGCGTTTTGAATAGCCATGCCGGAGGCTCCTACTAAATTTAGTGGACTCCGGGGTCCTTCTACTCCTATTTTATCTGCTATCTGTTCCTCTAAGAGGGTGATAGTACTGCCTTCGTCCAGTAGGGCGAGAGTGATGTGGTATAACAGCCCAGGGGACCTCTTAATTCTACGGTAGCTACGCGTAGCATCATCTCAGTAGCTTCATTCCACGTATTGGTCACGGCGCTCGTCGAAGGGCTAGGTTTGTCATGTGATTCGGATTCTACCGGCGCGGGTTCAGACTTGTTTGTTTTCCCTTTGTCGGAGTGCAGAAGCACATGGTGCGGCTGTACGCATCCGTCCTTCCCGCATTGCCCTGATTTTCTACAATTTTTTAAGTTGTGACCCTTAATAAGACATCGGATACATAATTTATCCCGTTTGACCCATTCCCAGCGATCGTGTACAGACATGGCTAACAAAAACTTACAATCGGGTGTACGGTGGTTGTTTTTCTTGCATTTTGCGCACTCGATGTGTTTGCTTTCAGTAGTATTATGCGTGTACTTTTTGTTGTTTTGTGGAAATCTATTGTTATTTTTCGATGTATTTAAGTTAGAAAATGCAGGCGGCGAGTCGTCTTGTGCTGCCGCATCTACAATTCCTTCTAACCATATGCTAAAATGTAGTAAAGTTGGGTGATCTCCATTATTGGTTGAGAACCACTGCAACCGTAAGTGTTGCGGTAATTTATTTACTAATTCCCGCAGTAGCTGTGGATTTATCAAATAGCTATCGTGTCCCATATTCTTCAGCGAATGTACAACATTACACACAACAGTACCAAATTCCACAAGTTTGAACAAGGGGTCACTGACCGATATTTGTTGCGTTCGGCGAGCCTCTCGCATCAGCTCGTCAATCCTTGCGCTGGGGCGGCCGAAGCGACGTTCGAGCGTGCGGCGAATCTCGGCGACATTCCGTGGATCTACGAGCATCGCACGGACCGCTTCGCGCGCGGCGCCCTGCAGACTCTGTTGTAGCCGTACCAAGTTGTCGGCGTCGGTAAAGCCGCAGGTCTCTGTACCTTGGTCGAATAGAGCTGCGAATATAGCCCACTCACGTGGATCACCTGAAAACCTTGGTAAGTTTTTCAACAAATGGGCGCGAGCATGACTTAAGGCGTACTCAGAAGGGTGGGGTTGCACTGATACATTCACAGCACTTTTTTGCACATTCGGGACATGGTCTATTTTTACAATGTTATTGTTTGACGGTTGAGTCGGACGCGACGGTTCCTGCAGCGTGTCTAGCCACGCGGACGTGTGGCGAAACGAAGCTTGGGACGCAGCGGCTCGGCTCTTCTCGTCCTGTCTCCTCCTCGATCGGCGGCTGTCGCCATCGTAGTCGTCATCATCTTCCGCCTCGATCTGCGCTTGAATAAGCCGTTTTTGGAGCTCAAGTTTGTCTTCTAGCGCTTCTATCTTTATGCGCTGTGAGGCGGCGGCGGCCCTGGCGGCAGCCACATCGATGTCCGCGGCAGCCCTGGCGGCGGCTGCGTCCGCGGCGGCCTTGGCGGCGGCTGCGTCCGCAGCGTTGTCCGCGGCGGCGGTCTCGGCTCGTAAGCGTGCTCGTTCTGCTGCGGCGTGTATCTCGGCTTCGATTTGCAGTGTCGCGATGCGGGCGGCCATCGATCTCGATGATCGGCGGCTCGTCGTCGATGTGGCTATAGACGGCGCTGTCTGGGGAACGATCGTGGCGCCGGTATCATCATGTGATCTCGTGGCGTCGTGCTCGGCGCTTCCGTCTACGTTTCTGGCGGCGATTCGCTCGCTTTTGCGGGCTGGCGTGCCGTTTTTTGACATCTTATCAATTGATTTGTTACCACTATATCGTTAGGTTGTGGTAGGTAGGCACCGTTGTGCCGTCCGGTATTGATTTTAAACCGTTTGAGCGAGTTTCAACGGTTTATTTGCAAATTTTATATTTTTCAGAAAAATATTTCCTCTCTGTTTTTTCTGATTTTAATCTAGCTCCTAAGCGGTTTTTTTTTTTAGTATCTAGTCCAGAATCCGGCTCGAAGGACCAACGATTCTATGTAGTGGCAAATCCAGCGGTCAGCGGTTAAACCGATCGAAAATCTGCCACCTTATTTTAGGGTAGCCATAGAACGACAAGGTGCAATTTTGGTGGCACCCAGGGGTGATGTGAACCGGCGTTTTACTGCCGATGGCACACCAGGTACTCGTAGAGGCGTGTCTCTCCTCGGCGAGTTGCGATACAAGGTGACCTTAAGCTCTTGTATCGTACGGTCTCCTTTAGCAGATTCCGCAGCGATCTCTTTTCCTATAAGATCGATCTAGTCTCCACTAGTTTGTAAATCTAGCCGCTCGCATAATTGAGGCATCAAGGTATAAGCTGTTATTGTCGCTTACCGTTTGAAGAGCAGTACTGTCCTGCGAAGCGTAGATATCGTCGGGGTCGGGTTATAAACTCGGTCCTGTCGAAGTCTGGTCTCGCGAAGTTCTCTCTTGTGCACTCAATTATCGAAAGTTTTCCGAACACTGACTATTATTTTTGTCTCTACCGCTTGAAGGTTGAATAAAATACTGTTTTCTTGTCACTTTATAATTCCACTTTCAATGTGGCTCAAATAAATTATAAATTCAATTATTTCTATTTGTTACATTGTGAAAGAATGAAAATTTTAAAACAAAATATGTTACTTCTTTTTTTTCTTGTTATTTTTTCTTGCCTCTTGTTTCCATGGTTTCTCTCGTTTCCATGGTTTCTTTAATATACTATGTTAGTGATTCCCTTATTCAAAACTGTAGAATACATATATTCACGGCTTTGTTGTGTGGAATGTTTACGGTATTATGAATATTTTAATATTAATATTATTGGTAGTTAATTCTAAATACAACTATTTTGCCGAGACAACCATAATAAATTGATTACTTAAGAAAATTTTAGTATATTAATTATTAGATTTTTTTAATGTGTCTGGAGGCGCGCCAAATATATCAATATCCATAAATACGGAATTGTAATGATGACAAGCTCTATTAAAAAATGCATTTTGAGTATAGCTAGAATCGACAACCGGCCGCGGCAGTTGAAGGAACGTTGCGAGCGAACTGTTCGAGGGGGGCGAAAACTTTATCTGCTCTAAGATTTGACTAGCATCAACACGATTATTAATTAACTTATGCAGATATAATGCGTCGATCATGCTTCGGCGCTTTTCTAACATCATCTCATGGAGCCGGAGCGACTCTGCGTACGAAGTTGGTTTTACAAAATATAATGCATCGTCATCCGTTTTTGAATTGCCTTAATTGGAACAAATGGAAATCGATTTCATGCATTCATCAACCGAACTTTATTCGATGACTATAAAAGTAATATACCAACTAAAGAAGATGGCTCGTAAGATACCTCATCATTTTGTAAAATATATAAACTTTGGCTTTTTTTTAAAAAAATGAGAAGTTTGAGTTTTACAAAAAGTATTCGACCGAACAAATTATATGCTAAGGTCACTGATATTCGAGCCTTACAATATACACCTGGAAAAGAAATTTTCTATTATTAGCTAAGGTTTCGAAATACGTAGGAGACATTACCTAAAATACAATAAAAAAACATCGCACCTCGCCTTTATTAAAGTAGGCGCCGAATATCTGCTAGAAAGTTTGATGACCTAAAATATCTCAAACAAACCTTACCATCTGACTACCTTGAGTTGACTATTATGGCAATTTGCCTCGCGAGTAGAAATGAATTGTTTTTTCTATCTCCTCGTAATGAACAATTATTATATAAGTTTTAAAACTTATATAATAATTGTTAATTAATTGTATTTAATTGGACTAATTAACGAAAATGTAATGAGGGGCATGCAATTGTAATGTCGCTCGATGTTTATTTTTATTTTAGGAGTCTAAATAAATGTATTATTAACTAGTTTGTAAACATTATAAATGCAAATTACGTAATACATTTTTGTTATATTTCTTCTGTACTATACTAACATTTTAGCAACTACGTGTACTATTTTTGTTCTAAAATCTCAGTGTAGATACAAGAATAGAAAACATGCTAACTCAATGTAATAAAGCCAAAACAATTATAGAATACCTGCTATGTATTTTTTGCCAATAAAAACAATTCACTATCTATTTATTTAGTTTTTGTTTACCAAAATATCAATTTTAAATTTTTGTAGCGTTTTATTTGCCTGGTTTTAGGGAGTTAGCATTATAACTCATTCAGAACGACCTAATACATCGGTGGAAAATACATGTGGGAAGATGTGTTTCGTTGTTTCCGTCGTTATTTTTTTTGCTGTTGATTCCAAGTAAGATGACTTGGCATTTTTAAGTATAGCAGCGTCTCGGCGAAGTCATCATTCTGGCACATTCCAAAATACAGATCAATACAGACATAAATAAATTGGAATATAAATAAAATATTTATTTATTTATTAATATTTCACATACATTTATAATACTAGATTAATAGGATTAATATCTACCTTGCTGGAGTAATGCCCGTACTAAGGTAGACTTTTATGTATTCTTTTACATAAAAGTCTACCTTACATTTGTTGGACAGATCGCTAAACAACACAAAAGTAGAAAAATGTAATTTTATTTTAATTTAGGCTGGAATGCGTTTTTCCGGATTTTTATCAAGATCTTCTATATTTTTTATCAATCAAATATTAAACATTCGATTGAAATATTTCCATCCCGAGAGCATAGCATCAAAACTAAAAAAGTATCAACCCAATATGCTGTTCCTTTTCAAAAAGAAAATTACAGATATCCATCGTTCGAATCGTGAGTAGAAAAAAGCACTTTCTGTTTTTACCGAATTTCCCAATTTTCCAGGCAACTTTTCCAATTTTCCTTTCCGTATTTGGATTATTACAAACTTTTTAAAAAAATGTCAAGTCGGTTCAGCCATTTAACCTAATATGCTATTACCAACGAACAGCATTTCATTTTTTTATAGAGATAGGTATATATTTTTTATAGTTATCTTGATTGTAACAAGAAAATTTAGTTAATAAATAATATGTCGATAATATCGACAATTATTTTTGAAAAACACATTCCCTTATACTAAACTATATCTACCAACTATCAAACAATTTTTTTGCAAAAATCTGCTGAATGTAATGTTTTTAATGTTGTAATGTTTTTACTATCTCCTGAAAAGTTGGCGTTCTCTGCTATATTTAAGTAACAACGATGATATGTAAAATGTAAACAGAGAAGTTGCTCATTGCAGAAAGAGCCAAAGCCAAGAGGCATTCAGTGTAATTTTCTTGTTCAGCGTCCAAAATCTATAAAGGACAGATATTTTTACCACTGTAAAACTGGCATTGTCGAACAGTGTAATCTAAAATATTAAATAAAAAAAGAAATATATCGGACAATCAAGAATTTTTTCAACGGAAAATGAAAATAATGTTAATAGGTTTAAAATTTATTGTCATAACGGGAAGTCTTGGATAAATATATATTTAATATAGCTTTATATTGTTAATATTATTGAAATCTCATCAATTTTCGTTTCTGTTAATTTTACTTACCTACTTGACTATTTCTGCAAAATGTAGTATTTTGATGTAAATTTAAAATTTTTCTTTTTAAATTAAAATTTCCCTCTGGCTATGCATTTACTGTTGCTGTATTATTATTATATTTTTTTCGATTGAATTGGTTTATTTTTATTTTAAATAGCATGTAATTCTGTATATTTTGTAAATTTCTCTATAATCCAGCTTGATTAAGAAGTTACTCGTGCTTTCTCTTGCTACGATATTTATATTTGTGAAATTTATCTCACTACATATTTGTATTTAGTAGAGCATGGATTGTGTTTTTTATATATTTTTTTTATATTGAAATCCTTTACGGCAAATTAAGTAAAACATATTTTTATAATATCTCTAACTACAATTTCTATAGTTATCAAGAAACGATTAATGTATTCAATAATTTTTTTTTGGTTGGTCGTAAAATAATTCCATTAACCAATTTGTTCGTTTCTGCTTTTGTGAAATTTCACAATGGGCGGGTTTATTATCATAGAACAATATATTACAAACCAACCCTACTATAAAGTGTTTATACGTATGTGTGAGTAACATGTGTCTAAGTATGTGTCTTGTTATTGCACTCGATCGACAGAATTAAACTGCAATTCCCGTAATTTTATCCCAACTGAAAATGTAATAACAAGTTATTACAGTCGATCGACAGACTTCAAATACAATTACGTTAATGTTATCCCATCGGAAAATGGTAACACACAACCTTATAGTGTAAGGTCAGGCGACCTAGCCACTATACCGCTGAAGTAGCATAGTGGTTAGATCGTCTGATCTTACATTGTAATGTTCCGGGTTCGATTACCGGCTGGGTCACCATTTTCAGTTGGGACAAAATTAAGGGAATTGCAGTTTAATTCTGTCGATCGAGTGAAATAACAAGAGACATACAAGACATACACACACACACACCACCTTATAGTAATGTTGGTGTAAGAGATGGTCATAAGGCACTAAACCCGCCCATTGTGAATTGTTCACAATAAAGAGTATTAGATAGATAAATGCTAGGATTCCTATGACAGTATTCATTAGGACGACGAAATTTTATGTCGCATGCGAAACAAGGGAAAATAGATTTCGTACTTGCACAATTTGCATAATCTATACACTCTTTCAAACCATCAAAAAAATATCAAGATAAAAAAACCAAATTTTATAAAAGAAATAGGAAATAGGATTTCATAGATTATAGGAAAGTTTTGCGCCTTGAACTAAATTTCGCTTTCCATTTCGGCATTTGGACAAATGTACGTATGTACTTACCTACTTACCTCGTAACTGTGTGCGTCTATCACCGCCTACTGCACTTGAAAAATGTTACAACAAGTGTTACAACAAGTTTGTTCGCGTCTGCCTGAATATGATGAAGTCAGTTTGCTCAAGCTCAAGAGTGGTTGAAAGTGCGAAGTATGAACACAGATTATATTTTTATAACCGCTCAATTATTCATAACTAACATGAGCTTATATGAAAGGTTATTCATTAAACTAACCTTCCGTCACTTTTGACACCTAATCACTATACATTAGTCTGAGAGGCTAATATTTCGACAAATCTCTGGAAGTAAAAAGCGTGCGGATGCAATGCATGCGCACAGGTCACTCCGAGGAATCAGGGACTAGGGAAGCGGGCGGATGTACATCACCCCCAACCGTTGCTTCATACCCCGCACTCTCCCAGTGCTGGGAGAGTACTAGTACTGGGAGAGTGCGGAGTATGAAGCGACGATAGGGAGGCGGCGTAATCCGCTCGCTTTCCCAGCCCCCGATTCCTCGGAGGTTGCGCGTGGACTGTAGTTAGCTATCTTAGGAAGCACTGAGCGGGGCGAGGCTGGGAAGAACGGGGAACATACTTAGACAGAGAATTCGTCAGGGAGACTAAGTTTGTGATCTAGGGTTAACAAAATATTTTTTCTGGATTTCATGATTACGAAATAAGCCTGATACAGTGACGAGTTCATCACAGTAGTCGATTTTAACTTATCAGACATAAGAAATAAAAAAACACGTACGTCTAAAGGTCGGCAGATAATAGCTAATTATGCACTGTGCATTCTTAGCACTTATCTCATTAATCATAACGCCTATTGTTATAAACGAAGACATGCAGTTGATAATTAATTATAATTGCTAGATAATATTATGCCTACATTCTTAAATAAAAACAATATTTCCATAACAGTGTCAAGCCGGTAAACCATTATTTTTATTCGAATAGGCCGATATCTTGACAGGAGCTCCACGGCGATTTGTTTACAGCTGACGAAGCGTGAAGAAATGTGAGTCAGTATGTAATATAGCAATCAACGATTTTTAAAGATCGCTGATTACAACGATTGCGTTTATTGTTTGCATAATGAAATGTAAATTACGTTCTTTATGAAAACTTTAAATAAGCGGATTCAACAAGTCGATAATGGACTCTATTGCGTTTCTCGTGAACTAAAATCGGAAATTAGTTCATGTGAGCAATACGTCAGAGCGAAATGTGAAATGAACGGTTGTCACTTTTCAAAGATAAAGCAGCTAAAGCTAACACCTGACGAAATGTGTTCAAACTTATTCGGGCGTCTATAAGTTCGACAGGTAGTTTTGGTGCCGGAAGTCGATGATAGTTCATTTCATATTCCATTCTAACGTATTGCTCTGTCTCGTTCGGTTGAACTAAGTTCCTATTTTAGTTCACGAAGAAACGCAATCAGGCCCAGTGTAATAAAATATATGTCTGAAAATTACCTTAATAACATTAAAGTCTCAAAGATATATTATTTTGTGAGAATTCCAAAGAATATAGTCTGTGCTTTTGGCCGTGGAAGAGTACCCTCGTCGGGAGCCGATCCTGTGTGAGTATCAGGTCATACTCAGAACCACTGAATTAGAACCACTTCCTCTTATCCTATAAAGTTGTTGCAAATTAGAGTTTCCAAACAGAAATAAGGACTAAACCCTGGTTCCACCACCTACCTTTCACCCGTAAGGAAATCTCCACCCTCTGTAGGATGCGCATCGGTCATTGCTGCTCTCCCGCTCACCTCAACCGAATACCTACATGTCTTTCCTTGTCCTCAGTGCGACTGCGGTCATGCGTTTTTCACTCTGGACCATCTCTTCTTTAATTGTCCCATTGTTAACAACTATCCTAACTTCATTTCGGACCTCGTAAATCTCAAAATTCAGCTCCCTATTAGTATAGACTTTTTATTATCTCTCAACTCCATCTGTAAATTTATTAAACTCAACAGTATGTCCCTTTAATAATAAATAATGAATGCTCCTCCATAGAGTTTTTGTGATAAACGTATATCATTATATCATTGATTTTATTACACTATAAAATCAATGATTATATCTTAAATTATTATTATATTTTGTGTTCCCAACGGAGTGATGTCTTACTTGATTCGGTGACGTCCACTAACATAAATAAGTTTCCTCCTATTTCAACGGTACACTTGGCAGAAATCATCCTCTTTGGGTGGAGCCATCAAACCAAAAACGAAGAAGAAGAAGCAAATTAGAGTTAAAACAGAGGTGGCACAAAAAAAATACGCGAACATTCTCACATTTATTAAACGCCGCCAACAAGGCGTATAATAAATGTGTATATATGATACTGAGTATACCTTTAGGTCATATATTTACTGTGCCTTTACTCCATGAACACCGGCGCATCGTCTCCTACGGTACCTACTTTCCAATGGCGGCCACGTTTCCACCGGTAGGTAGATTATTTTGAATATCTTTGAAGTTGAGAAGGACGACGATTCATATAGAAATAGATAATGTATATTAGATGTTGGTTTGAGCATTATCTTCGGTTGGAAGAGTTGATGGACTCAGGTTGAGTAACAGAATACGCCCCAAATGCGGCACTATCTATTTCGCCTGGCCACAGAATATTGTTTGGCGCGATTTGCAAGAGAGACTTTTTGCGGTGCTTGCGCAGTATAATTGTTACCTCGGAGCCCAGATTGACCATATCATAATAACGGATCTCTCGTTTCACAGGTAATTGAAGTTACTGTTGCAGTTGAATTAAAAATGTTTTACCCGCAGCGGTCTCTGCTGCAATCTTGGAAATTGGTAAACGTGCAACGGCCGTACTGCAATTCAGGGACCCCTACCACTGGGCGTGACCAGAGGAAGACGGTTTCGCAAGATGTCCGCGATACATAATTCTGCAGTATATCTGTTAGTGGAACTGTATACAGGCTGAGATTTTAATTAGTGACGTAGTGGGTGAATCAGTACGACGAACTAAGCAACTTTTTATTTTAAAAAATAAAAAAAACAAAAAGCAATACCTTTTCATTATTTTTATTTTTTTTAAATTTTTGTTTGAAAATATATATTTTTTTATTTTTTAAAGTAGTATAAAAAGCTATGCACACGATTTACATAGCGTTGCCATAATAGTTTAGTTACTCACCGGGACACAAATCAAAACTCAAGAAAAGTAATGTACAGAGTGCTCCACTCTGGGTGAAGAGTAGTTGGTAAGTAGTAGTTAGTAAGTAATAAGAAAAACATAAATAAAAATAAAATAAACAAATAAACATAAATAAAAACAAAACCTACCTAATAAGAAAAAACAGATAATTAAAATGAAGGAACATTTCATTGCCTATGTTTATATAGCTAATAAAAGAATGACGAATGAATAGTACACATGACATAGATTTCAATTCAACAGGAACAATATCGCTTTTATTACAGTTCAAAAAGATTCAACTGTTTTTATATTTTTCTGTCTTCTTTTCCAGCTTCAGGAGCTCATAACATATTTCCCCATAACATATTTGTAAAATTCAGAACAAGTTATGTTGTAATTAAACTTAAGTGGTGTTTTACACTGTTTCGACGTGAAGGCGATTGCGTTCTTTGCTCCACTGGGTATTTACTTAAAAAAGATTCTCTCAACATTCGCATTATGACCACCAGGGATGGCGTATAAATATTGACACATCACAATTAAATTGCTTTTCCTCTCCGATACTTCGGTTTCATGAAATACAGATATTTAAAGAAAATACAGAAAATATTGTGCGTTTTGTAATGTCAACTACATATTTTGGTGTAGTTTGTATTTTGTATTTTAAAAAACATTTGCAATACATTTTGCTGACCCCTGATTATTTTCAGATTAATTAAATATGCTTCTCAGATATACTCGGAATATCAACAATTATAATATTTGTTATATTATGGTCACATTGCAGAAACTTAAAACTACGCGGAAACCGTCCAGATTGATTCGATTCATTAACCACTTCGTAAGTAGACTGACGATTTTATTGATTGTAAACTCATCGTTGTGTAAATAATTTTGTTTAGTTTATTTGCATGAATTAATCATAAAATTACTCATCGAATAGCGCGGTATCCGTATGTATTTATTAATTTATCCTATCTATGTATGTACGACAAATGATTTAAATATGACTGTGTGTTAAAAAATATATTTTACTGCCTTATATTGCTTATTGTCTTTACTAAGAAACATTGTAATGCATTAAATTACTGTAATTCAACTAATAATTGTACTGCGTATGTTTAACTGGAGCTCTCAACTGCGACGGGCGAACCCGTCACCTCAGGAAGTTTTAAAGATATTAATTCTTTATGTCTCCCGTGAGGTGAGCGTAGAAGACTTGGGACGAAACAGTCGACTGTCTAGTTACGCCACCTGCCCGTAAGAAGCCAACGCCTTACCGCGAGATAACCCAGCGGGCCGACACTTACGCCCTTACTTCCAGTTGCAACCAGATTACTCTGGTCTCCCAACTGGTGTCAGGTTCGAAGTCGCTTGCGCGGTCCTCTACCTTCAAGAGTTATGTTTCCAGAGTTCCCCGGATATCAGTCGGAATGCACAATCGATTGTCCGACGCCGCACGGTGCGCAAACCGCCCAGGATCGCCCGAAGGTTAACTCCTAGGGGAAACTGGCCTGAGTCCTACCCGGGCTCGCACTTCTGCGTAGAGGCTGCCGGCCGGGTGTTGACCTGTGAGTTTGGCCGACCCTAAACACATGGGTTTTAGTAGCTTAACTGCAACAGGGCCCATTAGCTCCCCACTGAGTATGCACATAGTCATATCTACATAGTTAAGCATTTCAATATAGCTAAACTACCTGGCAACTCTCAAACCTACAATGTGGTTGGCTGTAAGACATTAGTGTGGTAATACCCCGCCTTGTAAACATACTATATTGTTCAATCAAGAGTTTATTACTATTATTATTACTCAACCGAATATTCGTTTCCTAAACCGGATATCCGTCGAATACTGAATAGGGGGGAAGTCCCCTAACGCCGGACGGCACCTAGCGTTGTACACTAATAGTATCTCGACAAGTCGCGGCGCGATCGATACAAAGACTTGGGAAAAGGAAAGCGTACGCTTTCCTGCGCCCTTTTCACCAGTCTTTGTATCGATCGCGCCGCGACTTGTATCCGACGCTAGGTGCCGTCCGGCGTTAGGGGACTTCCCCCTAGGTAAAATATTTCCGGTTATCTGTTTTAATCGAATACAATTTAGTATTTGACTTATCATACTAAATCATAGTCATCCTATTACATTACATCCTACATTTTAGTTTATATCTATTTCAAAAGTCATCTCCAAAGACTGTCCATTATTGCCACGTAGAATAAGATAAGATTCTACCTACTAAGAAATATCATATCATGTAAAACGTTTTATTAATATAAAAGATTATATTAAAGGTACCATTTCTGCATTATATGTTGTAATTTAAAAAATAATCATTATAATGAGCTTTTTATGTTATATATGGTAAATATATAATTTAAAAAAAACACAAAAATAAGAACACATTTACATATACACAGATAATGTACACACCCTCACATTTCTGACAATAGAAATTAACTATATCTCGTATACAAGAGTAAAGTCAGATTTATATTTTATTACTTAATTTTTTGTATGTGAATTTATTTTATAATTATTTTTGACTACTTTATTATTTAACGGGTAAAATTATTTTTTGAAGTTTTATCTATTTTTTATGTTATTGACTATTATCTTATTTGAAGCCAACAGGATACAAAACACTATTTTCTTTAAAATCAGAGACTATCGCGGTTGTTTGACATTATAAATAGGATAGAAACGAATTTACCGCGTGAAATTTGTAGCACTACCCTGGAAAACGGCGGCTGCAACGTCACCGGGTGCTACAAATTTCACGCGGTAAATTCGTTTCTATCCCATTAATAATAATTTTCTTTAAATTACATTTTAAGGTGCTATTAAATTGGTGTCTTCCTTGGAACAGGTCCTACTTAGTTAGGAGTGATAAAGAATCAAATTCAAAATTCAAATTCAAATTTCTTTATTTATCTATAATATTACATGTATTTTTAAAATTCAAAGCCATCCTAACTAGGCCTCGCCTGTACTAAGGTAGGCTTAATATATAAAAAAAGGTATAGTGGTTTTCGTAACTAGCTGTAATACATCGTTGTATATTATTATGTTACATTTGAGAAGTAAAAAATAGAATAAGAAAGGAATCACGTGGAATTTCATGTTAGTACCACCAATGAGTATTGTGAGGTTATGTCAAATTGTGGGTTTTTATCGGGTTCAATATACCTACATAACTAGACAAAAATATTGGCCTAATATATAACAAAGCGGCTATTTAAACACAGATGGTAAAGACACGGATCTTCCTTATGACGTGGAAATGTTTCGTATTTTTTTTATTTATCTTTTCAATCTTTTTTTATAGAAGTAAATACACTTTACTAAAAACGATGATAATTTTACAATAATAAATGGCGAGTATTACATTGACATAAAATACCGAAAAAACTTTTTCTTACAGCGATAAGTAATAAATTGAAGGAAAAACAATAATAACAAAATATGTCAAAGGAATAGGGTGTGGTCTATACATGTAAGTGCGCGTGCGCGTGTGCATGTGCGTGTGCGTGTTCCAGTGCGTGTTCGTGTGCGTCTGCGTGTTCGTGTGCGTGTCGTGTGCGTGTGCTTGTGTGTGTAAGTGTGCTCGTGCGTGTGCGTTTGCGTGTGTGTGTGTGTGTGTGTGTGTGTGTGTGTGTGAGGGTGAGTGAGTGAGTGTGTGTGAGAGAGAGAGAGAGAGAGAGAGAGAGAGAGAGAGAGAGAGCGAGAGAGAGAGAGTACGTTTGTGAGTACGTGTGTAAGTGCGTGTGTATATGTTTAAAGGTGCTAGTATGCGACAGCGCACTGCGCCTATGAAAATAGGGGAATATATAATTCTTCTTCAAAATGTGTGAGATTGAAAAAGTGTATGTGTATGCAAGGGTGTGTGTGTGTGTGTGTGTGTGTGTGTGTGTGTGTGTGTGTGTCAGGGTGTGTGTGTATGTGAGAGAGTTATGTGTGGATCTGTCTGTGAGGGTGTATGTATGTATGTATGTGTGTGTGCGTGAGTGCCTGAGCGACGTGTGTGTGTTTATAAACGAAATGCTTATATTTTGCAACTTTCGTAAGTCTGTTCCCGCCTGCCCGGCAGTTTTAAACTCATTGTCACTTTCGGTGCAGCCTCGCATAGGTCGTCTCGATCGACTACGCCGAAATAATACAATTTGCAATGCCGATTAGTGACAGCTGACATGAAGTGCTCCGTCTCGTGGGCCAGCAACTGAGAACTAGTGACGCAATAGAACTATGAATAACCCGCCTACTCAAACTATCATGCCAAGGACTTACTTTCAAGCCAACATGTCTTGAAACGTTTGCCCAATGCAAACTATATATTGGAACAATCGCTTGACTAATTTCTGTCATTAAAATTACTAAGGGGGCAAGATAGATCAGATAGCACGTGTCGTGTATTTAAGTTTATATATTTCCATCTCTAGAATTATATTCTCAGCTGGTTCATTGGTCTGGTAATTTATAAGGAAGAACCCTTTGAATGTATTACTGCTCACCGTCAGGGCTCTCAAGGGTTGGCGGGGTGAGCAGTAATACATTCAAAGGGTTTCTCGCAGGTTTCAAAAGTCGCAGGTTTCAAACTCGCAGGTTTCAAAAGTCGACCGTCAGGGCTCTCAAGCCCCCCCCCCCCCCCCTCCCCTTGAGAGCCCTCTCAAGGGCGGGGGGGCTGAGAGCCCTGACGGTCGACTTTTGAAACCTGCGAGACGACCACCACTACTATCAGGGCTCTCAAGGGGGGGGGGGGGTTGAGAGCCCTGACGGTCGACTACAAGTTTGAGAGCTGACTCTAGTCGATTTCCATTCAGTATTCGTGATAATGAACAGAAATTCTAAGAATCTCGGAACACGATTGATGCTGTTTCACTCGCGTGCCGAGGGTTCCGTACCTTATTAATAAATAGGTTCCTGCTATGAAATATTTTCACACAGATTAACTAGTAATAGAGCTGTAGCATTCCATTGGTATTGATATTTATTAATACGCAAATTGCATATAAGTCTATAAAATCAATCAGATTTTGCATAGTTCTTGTTTTGATTGAAAATGGAAAACTGAAAGCTGATCTGTTTTTTATAACGATTCATGTTACTTTTGTATTTTCTACGAAGCGTCATTTTGAAGGTGACGAAACTTTTAAGTTCTAATTCGATACTGTGGTATTAGTTAAGGTGTGTTTGTGCATGTGAACAAAGCTAAAGCCTGTCACAGACTGAGTTGCACGACTACCGTTTCACACGTGGCTTTAGCTTTGGTCAATACGAGCTGTCATACATATCAACACAGAGCGAGTCACGCGCACGATAGGCACGGCTGCATGGCTATGTGACGTCAGACGCACATGCGTGACTTGCCGCGGCAACCATGTTTCCTCCCCGCTTACCCGCTTCCGCCCTTTCTCCCCCATAAACCTTTCCCAAACCGTCGCGAGCGCTTTACGACGTGCGCTCAAACAAGTGCGCTCTCTAAGGCAGTCGAGACGAAATTGACATTTGCGTGGCGTAGCAGTGAAAAATTGAAAACTTGAAAAGGGCGGAATGCATCATCAAAAGTTGGGAGTAAAAAAAAATGTTTTGCTTTAAAGTGAAAAAACTGAATTATGCAAAATCAATCAGATTTTCATACTTCTTGTTTTAATTAAAAATTGAAAACTGAGAGTTGATCTGTTTTTCAAAACGATTAATGTTAACGTCATTTTGAAGAGCATGCTTGTCAAGCATCGCGTCGCGGGCTGTGAAGGGATCGTAAACCGCAGGAAATGCAATGCATGCATTTTTTTTTTTTTTCGATTTACCAAAATGCCTAATTTTGTAGTTTATACCAGGGAATCACGTCATTCATCAATCAATTACGTCTAATTAACCTGACTCCCTGGTATACAACTGGTATTTAACTGTTTAGATATCAAGTAAGTAGTTGACTACATGTCCAAAAGACCAAACGTCAATAAATTAATAGAAATGTATCGAGTTAGTGACAAATGGAAGGTCTGTGTCTAGTGTCAAATTGAGTACATTGCTCGTCTATATATGACTATATATAGATAAATACATAAACCACAAATATTTCATAAAAAACTGCAATAAAAATAATTATCTATATATATATATATATATATATATATATATATTGATATTTTAAGTGTGTAAATTTTTTTAAATTATTTTCAATAATATATAAAATTAGATTCATGAAAAGTTACTTATCTGGGGTCCTGGTGGACCAGAAACATTTTACCGATAGTTAATGTCCTCTTTAAATACTTAGGGCAGCAGCACCTGTTTCCGCAATATGTTCTTAGTTATTGCTCACTGCAGCCGAATTATTGTATGCCCTTGGATGTAATGAGTATAGGAGGATGGTTTCTGTAACAGAAATGGATGTTAGTAACTTATTTTAGAAGAAATTATATGACTGAGAATATTTCGACACTATAGTATCCGCAGTACAAACTGGCGACTGGGGCAATTAGAGACAGTTAACATAGGAATGGTACCATGTCGATAAAATATTTATCTATACTAATATTATAAAGAGATAAAGTTTGTGATGTTGTAGGAAGTAATCTCTGGATCTACTGAACCGATTTTGAAAATTCTTTTACCAATAGAAAGCCACATTATCTATGAGTGTCATGAGTTATATACTAAACCGAAAAATGGAAAGACTTCTTCGTGGTAGTCGGATTTGCAAAGTAAGTCGGAGAATAAGCGGTCCATCAAAAATGTTTCTAACTAACACTGCCTTAACGATGAAAGATATATGATTAAGTTCTAGAGAAAAGTTGTAGAGCTTGATAATGACTACAAAAAAGTCAGCGACAGCATATGTCTAACTTTTATATTTTATTAATTATGAATTCTTATCAAAATAAGTAAATTTATCGTCTCAAGTGTTTAAAACAAAGGACTTTTTTCTTTTACTGCATAAATAGTTAAAGAGATAATAAGACATAGGTATGGAACCGCGACCGTATCGCAATCTATACTTCTATACTAATATTATAAAGAGGTAAAGTTTGTGACGTTGTAGGAAGTAATCTCTGGATCTACTGAACATTTGAAAATTCTTTTACCAATAGAAAGCCACATTATTTGTGAGTGTCATAGGCTATATCATTGATTTTACACTATAAAATCAATGGTTCCACATATAGTTACTCATTGAAATGTTTATGGTGCAGTCGGTTGTTCGCAAAATAAAAAAATCCAACCAATTCCCTCCTTTCTCAATATTTGAAATCTACCTCTGGGTTGGGTCGACAAAGGTTGAAATAGTAGTTTAACAACCTTGATTTGCAGGCGATGGCCAGCCACAACAAAAGCCATCCATAACATTGCATCGCCGCCATTCTCGCACAGTAGGTTGTTTTGCACGACATAATAATTAGTAGGTATATCATTTTTTAAATATATTATAATCATAACTGCATATAAAGAATTGGTTAGCTACAAATTTTACTTGTTTATAAAATTGCTTGTGGAATAATACCCGCTGTTACCCGGGTGGCGTTCATGGCGGGTTCATGGCAAACGGTTGAACTGTATAGAAGTTGATTTGCTGCAGCGCCATCTAGTGGCGAGTTACAACAAATGTAATAGCGCGAAAATATTTTCCGAAAATACTTATGTATAGGTACCAGTTTTCGTGGCGATCGGTTAAACGGTTGAACGGTGAAGTTGATGTGCTGCAGCACCGTTTAGTGGCGAGTCGAAAAAAAAGTTTGGGTTACCCCAAGACTTTCCCGGCAAATAGACAAGCCCCCTCCATCCTGCTACCCTCTCCTCATCCCCCCGTCGATAGTGAATGTGTTTGATTAAAATCGCGAATATATTTTAAGATTTTTGTAGTCTTTTAGTAATATTTTTCATAGTATTTTAGTTGTATTTTCGTACTATATTTGTAGTATTTTCTGTGGTCATAAAATAGTATTTTCCGATATGATGTAGCATTTTCTTAGTTATGGCGGAGTTTTAAAATTATTTCTGTCGCTTATATGATATTCCAACTAAAACCTCACAATCTGGTTTCGGCCCGATATAACATCTGTGTACCGTATTTCAATTCTTCAAGTCCAATATTTTGACATTGAAGTATAAGTAGCGCGCTTCCTGGTGGACCAGGGGTGAGTTTTGGTGATGGGGTAGGGAGAGGGTAGGTTGAGGGGGGGAGGGGTAGAGAGATAGAGAGAGGGAGAGTTGGAGAAGGGGGTAGGAAGAGGGGGTTGGGGAGAGAATAAGAGAGAGAGGGTTGTGGTGCGAGCAGGTTGGGGAGGAAGGGGAAGGGAGGGGGTTTAGCACGCGAGGGGGATTGTCTGCTTGCCGGGAAAGTCTAGGGGTGACACAACCGATTTTTTACTCAATCACATTGAGCTGAAATTTGGAATGCAGGCATCATTAAGTCCCGGCTACAGTTGAAAACGTTGTGGTTCATATCGGTCCACTAGGGGCGCACTAGTCATAGTTCAATTTCGAAATATTAGACTTATAGACTTAAAATTGGGTACACAGTTGCTTTGTTGGCCTGAAATCACATTGTAAAATTTTGGCTTGAATATCTCATATACAAGCTACTTTAAAAATATTTAAATTCCACCATACATTTTAATAAAATATTAACGCTGTATTTTGGCGCTTGGCCTAGAAACGAACCTAGAAACGAACCGCACCGCCCGATACGGTTGCAATAGACTCCAACCGTTCGTCGTAGGCCGGGAGAGGACGCTCGTCGATTTTATTTATGAAGTTAATATTCAGATGAAATCAGCCCTTGGCTACTTGCCGGGAAAGTCCTGATGTGAAACAACCGATTATTTTTTCCGATCATAAACCTATGCTTTATTCTCGTTTTATCAACCAAACGTTTTACAATCGTGTTTTGTATATAATATATTAACTGAATAAATTTTATTACTTGCAAATTTCTATTTTCGGCTTTCATGCGCACATTTTTAAATATAAATACCTTCTGTGCGTCGGGAGCGAGGCACAAATGAAACTTGCTACATACCGCGTATTACTTTCTTCAGAAGTAGGCCTGACATACTGGCAGGTTCCACTTATTCGGCATTCAGGGAAAAAACTTGTTCTTGGCGTTACTTTTACCTACGCGCTGACGTTGTTGCGTTACACGAACGAACGAACAAATAAACATGTTACACAAGTAAACGCTGCTCGTGAATGGACTGTTTGGTTCTGCCATGCCTTGATTTTAGATTAAGTTAATTAGAGAACATCAGATGATTATTAGAAAAATTGCGTCTCGTCACAGATTGAGACATTAGAACAGAGGGTACCGACATTAGAAGATAGAGGAGCCGTATTCTGGCCCTAAGGGGTTCTGGGATATTCAGGGCAACTGAATGGCCAATAAATTTAATAACTTAAGCACGTATTAAGGGCATTCTCCTTTTATCCGATTTCTATCCGGTAATAAATTCAGTATTCAGTATTCAATTTATTCATTCATAATATACAATAAAAGCATGAATTATCAATAAAAGCTAATTATCGCATATTAGAATTCGTCAGAGTTGTCAAATATTAATTAGTTAAATGTAAGTTGTCAAATGGCTAGCTTGAATCAAACTTGGCTTTAGTGAATATATTGAGTTGAGGTGATATTAAAATATCTTTAATGTAGAAGAGTTTGCTAATCTGCATAAATAGCAAATAATATTATGTTGGAATTATGTTTTCTTTTAAATTGACAGCATGATCATTTTTAGATTATTGCTTATGTTGTATTTTAAAATGATTGCTTCTTTTGTAGATCATCACGTTGGTTTTTAGGCTTAGACTCCAATTTCCCACCGAAAACCTCGTAGTTTTTTGTCCAATTAAAATCAACGCTAAAAAGAATGCCTGCATGATGTCCATCCCTAGAGCAGTTACTATTATTTATAAATTATAAAGCAACAGTTGGTTTTAGAATAAAATTTTGGGTAAACTCGTCGCTAATATGCAACGCTTCGGGTGGGACTAGAATCTCCCGAGGGTAGAAACAACTGTTAGTGCCACGTGGAGTTTGCAAAGTGTACATACATTATTTTATACGGTATATTCGCTCCCAAAATGAACAAATGTCAGAATAAACTACGCGAAAATCCATCGACAAAAGTTTTGAAATGTGTTTTGCAAAAAAAAATCCTGTTAGTGTTTACTGTCACGTTATTTTTCAGCGAATATTTACCAAACTACTATGAATAGAAAAATGAAAGCTACTCTACATTATTTTGTCAAAAACTTTAATCAATTGATTAAGTTGTGGCTATAGAAAATAGTGTAGGGGAAAGACTAAAAAAAAAATATTTTAATTTTTTTGCCTCAAACTTCTTAAGTAAGGCAAACAACAGTATATTTACACGACTGCCCAAACGGAGTATTATGTGTTTAGGATCCATCTATGTACGTTTTCCGTTTCTTTATTTCACCATAACTCCTAAACGCTTGAACCGATATAGAACCGTTTTGTCCTCCCGAGTGTCATAGGGTACGTGCTGAGACCCCTTGCTCTCATACAAGGAGAAAGCAGCGTCTTATAAATCATATAAATCGTATAAATCAGCGTCGTATAAATCGCCATGTTCACGGCCGTCAGAAATAGATACGGTAGGCCTATTAACAAACAGAAATATTTGTAATATTAATTTGGCAAAATAAATTATACAAAGTGTTTAATTGTTACACTACACAAAATATTTTCAAGGTGTGTTGGATCAGGCATGTTTCTGTGTTGTAGCTACAAAGTAGATGTGGGTTTTTTACAATTTAACAGAGCGTGTAGCTAACCATCGATTGACCTTTTCATCGAGTGCGCATCGTGCGCTCCGCAAGAATGTACTCTCCACATCGCAATCCGGGTAGGTATTTGAAGCAGCTATCGATTGCGCTATATTCATGAAGATGTCAAAGTGCATGCACTTAATATGCCGAGTTCGAACACTGCTTACATATTTGCATTTTGTCTGTCATATATAAACGGAATGAAAGCCGATTGTTATTTATTACAATAAAAAAGGTGTATAATGTCTACGGTTCTGCTGGTAGGAAAGGCGATGAAAACTTTTACTTCTTAGTTTCAGATAATACTATAGAGTATAAGTACCACATATTAGAACATAAAGGTAAATAACTGTAAAGGGCGGCCAAATAATCGTCTTTTCCATGGTTAACTATCTCACCTGCTTTTTGCACGACTGCCCAACAAAAAAGGAGTGTAATATGTTTAGGGTTTATCAATATATGTTTTCCGTTTCTTTATTCCACCACAATTTCTAAACACTCAAACCGATTGAGAAGTATGTAGTATTGTTAGAATAGTTATGTCATCCCAAGTATCATAGAGTACTTTAACTGTCCAAATATTAAGTAAATAGTTGTCTAGATGTCCAAATCTCCAAATGTCAATAAATTTACATAAATATATCGTGTTTAGTATCAAATGAAAAGTTTGATTGAGTACATTCCAGAAATATACATCGGAAATGTATATCTATATATATATTGATAAATACATAAACCACAAATATTTCATAAAACAACCGTAACAAAGATAATTATAAATACAATAGTTTCTGTAACATCAGACGTGTTTTTTAATCTATTTGATACATTTACGTGTTTTAAAAATCTCATCAAATATACAGCGGAACAAACAAATTAGATAGAGGAGCAACTATTCGAAAAGTAACACGTCCCTTGGCACAAACAAATATTCGAATAATAGTATAAAACCGACAATTTCTAAACCATAAGCTTTAAATGAAATCTAATTACGTTTTTTTAAACTATTTTATTGATGAACACACAGCGCTTTACTGAACGGCGCCAAAATAAATAATAATTGTAAATATTCCAAGTTCTATGACTGGATTACTGCATAAAATAAGTTAAAACTCATTTATGACCAAAAGTGGATATATGTAGAACCTTGTATCTCAACATTTTTAAAAAACCCGTCGATATTACGGTACTAACGCATATTGACCTTAGCTACGTTTCCGAATTTAAAAGATTTAAACCAAGATGAAATAGCGTATGTTCCGTTTTGGTAGGTACTTAAACGTGGTAATAGCATTACATTTATTATTATTAGAAATCTCTGGCAGATTGGCATGTTTACCACATGTTTTTTTATCCATACATTTTTCACCATATGCGAAAGTTGACTATGGGTATTTTTCTTATTCTTTAGAAAATCATATAATTATCAAAAACATTTTCTAACACATATGCTGGTTGATATTTAAATTATTTTTTAAAAATACTTTTAGATTCAAATAAATACCTTTAAATAAATATAATTTATTTATTCAATATGTAATGTATTTCATTTTTAGGTTCAACATTTTAAATTTAAAAATGAATAATAATATTAATATTTAACGGCTATTTTCTTCGTCTTTTCCTCTGGTGAATGTTCGGTTCCGTCGAAAGAAATCCGCTTTTTTAAAATGATGTTCTTCTTTATCCTGAGTTAAACAAAATTTGATTGAATTTCTTTAAATGCTAAGATGTTATACGTTGTAAGTTCTAAATGTGTGTGTGTGTGTGTGTGTGTGTGTTTTCTTCTATTTTCTTTTTTGATGATTTCTTTTTTCCATCGTTAGACGGTTACCATGGCAACTTATGTTGTCCTTTCATACGGACTATCTTGCTGTCTCCCTGAATCACTGTGCATTGGTGCGCCGAATAGTAGGCTTCTATATTATGTTGGCAACAATATTATTATTTAAAAATATGTATAACATTGGTACATATTGGTACAATTATTTCAGATACAAATTTGGGAAAGTACCTATTTTGACTACAGCTAAGCCTGCCACATTGTGTAATACATAAATTGCGATAAAACTGAAAATTATCGAAATGTCAGATACTATCGTTTGCCATAGAAAGGGAAGGGAGGAGGGGGGGGGGGGGGGTGGCGTTATTGAACTTAAGAATACCTACTAATTTCATTTTTTTAAATGTGAAAACTGTTAAACTGTACCTACTATCGCGACACTGGGATATTCATTGTAATGAATCTAAGTGTATATAATTATATAATATATTTTACGTTTATTGCATTTATTAGTATTTTTTCAAAGAAATATTTTGACCGACCTCCGCAATTTTGATAATTTAAAGGAAAAAGTACATTTCTATTAGGATTTTTTTTTTTTAAAATTGAAAATTATATGAGCAGACACGTTTCCACTATATATTCTTTATACATGCATATAAGTATATGAGTAGGTACGCAGATTTAAAAATCATTTCTTTGAAATATTTCCGATCGATCAAATCAGAAACTATAAGAAATGCATAAACAAATATTTTTTTTAAATAAAAGGGTATTTAAATGCTCTTAAAAAAGGTACAAATTATAATAATAATCAAAATAAGCTCAGTTTAAACATTGATTATACAGTTAATATTAGGTTTAAAGTTAACAATAACGGAAAACGCTTGCGCTAAGTACCGTATTACCGTGGTGGAAATAATTATAGCATCACCCCTTTTTTTGGAAATTTTCAATTTTATACCATGATTGTGTTCAATTCACTAAATGTAGACTATTTTTTCATTTTTTAATTAGTAAATATGTTACCTGGGAATAATTTAACCGCACGATCAGTTTTGAAAATTGAAAAAAAAACATTTTTTAGCTCATAGGGGTTAAGAGAGACATTTTTACGTGAAGTAAATAATGGTCATAAATAATTGCATTTTTAAAGCATGAATATATTTCTTGTTATTACTAATATTTATCAGATTTATGGATGTTGAGAAAGAAAAGCCACTTAAAATAAAATAAAAAATAATTCTTTTATTTAGTATTTTGTGGCCCCCCTCGAGAAGCAATCACGGCTTGACAACGTGTGGGCATCGAATGGATCAATTTTTTCAAGTAATCCAAATCTATTTCATGGTGCCAGACGCGCACTATGCATTCTTGTAGCTCCCGTTTTGATTTGGGTTTATTATTCCCGATTTTGTCCCCAATCTTCTTCCAACAATTTTCTATGGGGTTTAAATCTAGGCTGTTACCCGGCCATTTCAGGGCTGTCACCTTCTCTCTTATCATGAACTCTTGGACATGGTGACACAAAACACAATTAGAGATCATAATAAATAATAAACAATTCAAAAACAAACAAAAAAACTTGCCTTCTTGGCTCTGTGGCATGGTGCAGAGTCATCTTGGAAAGTGCAGTTTTTTACATCACCATACTGCCTTCAATAGTTTGCAGCAAATGGTTTTCCAAGATGCTGATATATTTTTCAGCATTCACAGTGCCTTGAATAAAGTTCAAGGAACCCTCTCCTTTAGTGCTGATGCACCCCCAGACCATTTGACCTTCAGGATGCTTTACCGTGTACACCAAACACTGAGGTGCATATTCTTCGCCTTTTCTACACCGAACAAACATTTTTCCATCAGACCCATGAAGGTTAAATTTCGATTCGTCTGAAAAAATAACCTTGTCCCACATGTCTTGAGTCCAAATAGCATGCTCTCTAGCTCACTGTAGACGTTGTTGGCGCATTTTCAAGGTCCAAAGACGTTTTCTTCTAGGGCGGCGTGCACTCCGACCTGCTTCGATGAGTCTGTTCCGAACAGTTCTGCTGCTCACAGATACTTCAGAAGCTTCTTCCCAGTCCCTTTTTAGTTCCACGGACGTCAATCTAGGGTCTTGAAGGCATTTTCTCTTCAGAATCCTGTCTTCGCCTTCAGTAGAAGGTCTCTTTGGGCCACGACCCTTAACCCGATTTATGGAACCAGTTTCCTTGAACTTTTTTAGCAATCTGGCGACTGTAGATCGATTGAAACCCACCCTTAAAGAGATTTCACGTGTGCTTAGGCCTTCCCTTGACAGTGCAATAATAACATTTTTGTTTCCAGACGTTAATTCCACTCCTTTTCCCATTTTGTTCCACTAATTCCGCGAGTTAAAAACACGTGCTGTTTAGAGGTTATAGTCTCAAAGTGACTTTGACAGGTATTATTGAGTGTTGCCATATAAATCATACACTTAAATGATTGTAATAAACAATAAAATGTCTTCAATGAATAATTTCCACTCAAATTCGTTCTAAAGTGCAAAATGTTAGAAAAAAACCTAGTGATGCAATAATTATTTCACCACTGTATATGGTCGCCCTCTATTATATTATATCATACTCTGCAAATACACACAAAATTGAAAGGTCATCGAATTAAATAGGGCTGATTATAAAATAAACAAAGGTATGCCCATTAAAAAGGTTGTTAAAAAAATAAACGACAATCGAAAAGCAAATACATGTGAGGCCATTTGCCAATGACCTCGAGTATCCACATCACTGAATGAATAGCAATCGAGTATTTAAGAACGTAAATCGAATCATTTGTATTCCTTGTTGTCTGCTCCGTATCCTGACCTACAGCTCTTCTTTTTTAAGTGGTCAAGGCCTGAGCGTGAAGAGTTTCGGAACTGGCTTTTTAAAATTAAAAATACATCTTATGTAACTTTAGGGTTCACAAGTTGACTCGAGACTTGGCCCGATTGTGTATTTTCCTTCCTTTACCGATGGTTTCGAAGAAACAAACGAAATAAAGTTGGACTTTTATTATTTGTCCTATAAACATTTAGTTTTTAGGATCGGCCGTCATAGCTATGCCACGAAAAAGAGGCCAGCTAGCTTTTCGTGAAAGGACAATAGGCAATTCACTTTCGCGCTCGTTGTTTTCTCGCCATTCTGCAACTTAAAATGATTTTATGTATCGATAGATTGCAAGAATAATACTAGCAAGAAACCAAAAGCAATAAATTTCACAAGAAAGCTTTATTATTATTATGATATATTTTTGTACATCGATTCAGTGGTATTTTGTACATGAATTATTAACACTGCAGCATTCGTTGTTTGATTTCAGCTTAGTGATATGTTTTCGTGTTCAAATGAGAGTAATTATGGTGTGTCTCCAGAAAAAATGCGGCGTCGTCCATAGAAACCTTAACATTATTATTTTTCTGGCTAATTATTTATTATTGTGGACTTTTAATTTTTTATTTTGTGACCTTTAGTTTTAAATCTTATTTTAGTAATAATTTGCAAATCGCATCCAATATTTCAACTTTTTTTTATTGCTACAAACATACTTACATATGGAGCATATCTGATTCATCTAGTGTGAAATCGGAACAAAAATTTGATGTCGGAGGTATGCCCAGTGCTAAATTAGAATATTTTTGTATAGCGTAATCACTTGAATAAATTAATTTGTAAGGAATATTAAATGTACCTAGTACCTAGTTTTAAATTTCTACAATCTGTAAAGTTTTATTTTTTGGAATAAATTAATTGAATTAAATTGAGTTTGTTGACCCGGTTTGATAAGGATCGATATGTTCATATCATCTTAAAATCTGATCAATAAAGACACCTTGATGTTTTAAACAATATTTTTTCTTTTATTTTTTTATTTTATTTATTTAATTTATCAAAAGTAAATCACGAGATATAGATTCCTGCAGCATTACAAAAAAAATGAGTCTGGACCAGCAGCGAAAAATAGAGCACACTGCAGCATCTTGGTCACTTCATCAACACCGCCTAACTAGGCCTAGGCCTGTACTAAGGCAGGTGTACCAGAAAATATTAAAAGAAAAACGAAAGAGATCAAATTAGATATTCATAAGTATTTAAGTAAAAGTAATTTTTTAAAAATCATTCAATCAAAAATCGTGAAATATCAGAAAAATAGATTAAAGAAGGAATTAAAATTAAAGAATTAGTTTAAAATAGTCAAAAATATGTCAAATTAATAAATATCTGAATTACATATCCAAAATTATCTTAAGAGAGTGTTAGTAAAAATATTAAAATGTAATGAATTTTTTTAAAAAGAAGCAAATGAAAAAAAAAAACAAAAGTATATAACAAAAATTCTAAATTATGTCTTGGTCATAAACATCTTAAAAAAATAAATTAAAATATCATCAAAAAGTATTTCAGTTTTGTTTTGGTACATTGCTGATACCTACTTATTTAGTTTAGCTCTATCTACTGCTGGACAACTTTACGAGTGTTTGACTCTTTATTACAAAGATATATTGAAATGACCGTACTGTTTGATGTCTGACCAGCCGCTGTTTTACTAAAAGTTAACATTTTGTTTGTTTGCGTTTAGTGAAAGCAGATTGTTGTTTATCCAGACCTTGCTAAAATTTAGCCCATACTTAGCTTTTTAGAAAATTTCTGGCCATATTTTGCCTTGATTAACAGGGCTGTATCATCAGCGAAACTTTACTATACATTACACTACATAATCAATGCTATTACGCTAGCTACTCTTACAACAGCGTTGTGTCGGCTTCTCGTGGCAAAAAACGGCGTGGTAAAAATTGGTATCGAATGCCAGGTCTATTATAGGACAGTGCGTTTAATGGGTTTTATAACACCTTGAATGAAACATTATTTTTGTTTAATTAGCTTATATCCTACGTCATCACGTCGATTCTCCTTGAATCTTTTATTAATATATCATATTATATTACGGTGATTTGTCTGGAAATAAGACAGAGTTAATTTCACATTTCCGTTAAAAAATGTATTTTAGCAGAGTGTTAAAATTAGCACGATTATAATAAAACTTGTATGACGCTCTTGACTTTGATCGGTCGATGACTTGCAACGTTGTAAAATCCCTGTATAAAAATCGAGACCTACGCCCTCCTGCCGAAATCCTGCCATCAAAAAGGTCGGCGCTCGCTAAGTCGAAAAAAAACCGAACCAGTTTTTGAACGAACGGTCGCGAATGATGTTATCCTTTATCTCGATGACGTGCTTACCTACATATATTTATATTAAAGTTTATTAATTATATTAATTTATTTAAAATAATAGGAACCCACTCAATCACTTACTCTTCATGCAAAACAAGAAACAAAATATCTTCAGAATGACATGATGAAATTGAATAAAAAATTTGCATGAAGTTACAATAGATTATTGCTTTCTATATCGATACTCTCGAAGGAGATTTTGTGAAATATGTACGAAGTGTGACAGACAAGTAATGAGACTGAGACCAATCTGGTAACATTTCTTGCCGGTTCTTCTTCAGGGTAACTCTGAGGAATTCGCCGTTATTCTAAGGAATCCGTTCGTTGCGATCTTACTTTCCCTGCCAAAAATTCGAGAAGAAGACGGAAATATCCATTTTGACCCCCGATTAAGACCATTTCCAGATTGAGGTGTGTCTGTGTCTGTGTGTGTCTGTGTGTGCGCTTTATCCGATTGAGCTGAGGCTCGCAGGCATGCAGGCATCATTTGGTCATGGCAAAAGTTGAAAAGAATGTGGTTAAAATCGGTCCACCAAGGGAGCGTGAGACTCATACTTCAAACTCGAAATATTTATCTTCAATCTCGAGACATGAAATTCGGTACACATCTATGCGTTGTTGGACCAAAATCATGTTGTGAAATTGGTCAGAATATCTCGTACCTATACATATTAGAAAATTGGAATGATATTATATATATATATATATATATATATATATATATATATATATATATATATATATATATATATATATATATATATATATATATATATATATATATATATATATATATATATATATATATATATATATATATATATATATATATATCGTTCGTTTGCAGCAACGGACCTGTAGAAAATCTCACGGAAAAAGAGATCGAGTTACTCACTCCGAGACACTTGAGAACACCGATCCTCTACTTGCTGCCCAAAATACACAAGGAGGGAAATCCTGGCAGACCTATTGTTTCCTCCTTCAATTCTCCGACAGAGAGGATTTCTGCATACCTAGATTCATTTCTGCAACCGTTTGTCTCTTCGCTACCTTCGCATATCAAGGATACGTATCACTTCCTTGAAATAATACAAAATATAGATCTGGCTCCTCATTCGAACCCTTTACTCGCCACAGTCGATGTCGTGTCATTATACACGAGCATCCCACACTCTGAAGGCCTGAGCGGCATAAGGCACTATGCCGCTCGTAAGGCACTATGCCCGCATAAGGCAATAACAAAAGATAATGAAAATTAATAAAAAACTTTTTTTTTAAAGGGGGCTTATTATTAAAAAGTTTAGAATGCTAGATTTGTCTGTGGCCTTTTGATGAACATTGGCTTTAGTGCCTAGAGTTTTAGACTAGGTTTAAGAAGTATAACATTTTAATGACTCGGTTGGATGATGGAAATATGTCTACATTGACGAGGTCGACAACAGGGAACATAAATGTCGAATGGTCTTTGATACTAATACCATTCGTGTTATATATGTGTTACATATCTGACTACCATCCGTGTTACGTGTTACACATATAATACCATCCTCGTGAGAGAATGGCTCCACCAAGAGTGAGTGTGAACTTACGTGAGCGTAATTGTCGGGTACGAAGAAACCATTTTTTAAAAATATATTATTATACTAGCGGAACCCGGCGAACTTCGTCTCGCCAAAATCTGAAACTAAGTGATTTTTTTTCAAATCGAATGGAATGTATTTTAATGCAGTGCTCTATGATACACGATGTTTTTCGTTTTGTTTTCTGGCGCAAATATATAAAGAGATGACGGTTTTCCCACTCGCGAACAGGCGACATATAATTGGCCGTGCGTGAAGCAAGAGTTTCATAAACACGTGTCAACTGGTTGTTACGGCGATGCAATACAATGTGACGGTTATCGGAGTGTTCGCCAACCATAATAATGGCGACATCATCAATCGTTGGAGCATTGAAGCGCCGAGAATGTTCCCCAGCTGGAGTTTTGTCTGCTCTAATAACGATTTGGTGGTTATCAGAGGGCATTCGCTCAAGTGCAGTTTTAAATAATGCCACCAACGCATTGTGTTCATGAAAAATTGCCTGCAACTGCTGAACAATGTGTTCCTTTGTCTTTGGATTGTAAGCACATCGTTGCTGCACTTCTTCCCGTGAATTACCCATGAAAAAGATTTGCAGAAATTTATGTTCTGCATCTGGCTCCGGCAACAGCGAACCCAGCTTATGGAAAATTTGGCCTTGAATCTGCAATCACAAATTTTCTGGCGTCAAGAATGTTTCACCGAAGTGATCATTAATTGAATCATTTTAATTTTTGTTTTACATTATTATTATAAATCCAGACTCTTTTAGCTCGACTATTCTTCATCCCAAAGGTATCCTTGATTTTTGTATGCATGTATTTATCACAGTTATATAGATTTCTAAGTGTATGATTTCTAAGTGTATGATTGTGAATGTAAATCGCAACCCTAGATGAAAGCTCCGGTAAATCAAAATAACACTTTTTTCAGAAATGACGATAACCTGATTTTATAATAACTATGGGAGATATAAAAAATCTAATATTACATCCATGAAGCTAACATTTTTTTAACCTTGTTTAATTAACTCATGTTTTATATTATTTTTGAGTTACTCTGGTTTTATATCAGCAGTACGCACCTCTTTTGCCCACTAAGTGGAGTTACTTTACTCTACTTGAAAGAAAAATGAGTTTAGCCGATATGTGTATATATATGTATATATATTTATTTACATCTCAATTGTTCTTTTATTTAGTCCCTATATCTACCTTAGAACAGGTCCCGGCCTAGTTAGGTGACATTGCCACTGGATTGTGCGATGGAATTCAATTTTCTGATATTGGCGTTAACGTTATTAACGATACGTTAAGTTAAAAATATTTTTGGGCTTCATCCGTAACTTTTTGAGTTGTATAATGAATAAAAATAAAATAAATAAATTTGTAAATAAGTGTGCAGCAATTACCTTTACTGTGGGCATAAAATTGTCGCGAACAATATGTGTTGCACCAAATGAAGTCATTTGGAAGCAATTTTTGTAATATTGTATGTTCGACAGAAAATGCTTAGAATCTGGTGCATTTCCAGACAACAACGATCCTAATGGTTCTGGTGGTGGAACCAATGGTGTCAATCTCATTTTACCCCTTGCGCAACACAAACCAAGTGGTTCGTGACGGTACTTCAAGGCACTGCAATATTGGCACAAATGGTCCATTTCTCCAATTTGCACGCATTCATAATCGCTATATTGTATCGCCGGATCATAATAGAAAGCCTCTCTGTATGTGTTTTGTCTCAAATTCAATCGTCTTCGCACTGCAACATTACGTATACGTGTCGCTTCATTCATTTCTTGGCGATCCTCATCGTTTTCAGTTGCTTGAACCTCTCTTTGTCGTCTCGCTCGAGCGGTCACCTTGCTGAGATTGGAGCGTCTGGGCAAGGGCATAACTGTGAAAAATGATTGTAAAACCTGGAAAAACATTCACGAATTACACAAATTCACTTAATTCAGTTAATTTACCTTCAGAATCACGAAAACACGAAAACGCTATGAAAAATTCGTAAAATTCAACTTAACTGTCAAATGTCAGTTTTCACGCCGTGCCGCCATCTTGATTTTCGAATTTTCGTATTTTTATTCTTGTCAAACCGCGCCATCTATTGGCCGAACTCGGTACTAAAATAATTTTTGGTTTTTCTCATTTTTCTCACTTTTCCGAGAGATTTTCCAATTTTTTTATATCCTATAGCAACACCGAAATGATTACGAACAAAACAAAAAAAGAATCGTTCAAATTGGGCCAGGCGCTCGTGAGTTATTAGGTAACATACATAAAACCCGACTCATTTTTATTATATAGATACTCTGGGGGGAATGTCATTGTGATGTTGCGCATATGTATCGGTTAACTGAAATTTTAATGTAATTTCATATAATTTATCTAGTACGAATGAATAAATTATGCCATATTTTGGGTAATATGTACTTACGTTTTATTTCCGGATACCAATGGCGCAAAACGGTAACTTTCGTGTGTGTGCAATATGGAAATAATAAAATGTAGGTATGAATAAAAAAAAATAAAAAAAATGGGACTACTCAATCGTATCCGAGCCGTTTACATGAAAAGAATTACAAGTCTTTTGTTTCGATGCAATTTATTTTCGTTAATAATCACTCAAGCAAACTGGAATTGCCCACTGGTTAAGGGTACAGGCTCGATTTGCGCGCTGGCTGTGTAATTTGTCTCAGTCGCTAATCTTCTTCAGCGCTCCGCTCAGTACTGTAGGTACTTTAGGGTTTTTTGGATTCCTGTTAAGCTGCTCTTTCTTCTGATAGCCGTTTATTTCGATTCTGTTCATACTTTAGTTACATTTAAGCCGTAATTCTTCATAAATGTTGATTTTTAAATTATAAAAAGTATAAAGTTTGGATTATTATTGTTGAAGCCAACGTCGCTTCAGTTTTAGGCAGGGCCTTTCGATCGCTTCCCAACGACATGAAACCACGATCGATATCACAGCTTCACGCGTCAGCGCGATAGACTAGCTGCAAGGTATGCATAGCGCATACCCCTATATTTCCGTCTATTTCTTTTTAGCCGTCGCGGCCGTATAGCCTAATTAAAAGAGGTGAAATAAAAAGGACAAAATCAAAATACATTTTCAAGAAACCAATCATCCGGTATAATTCGAAGTCCCAACAGCATTAATAAACCCAATATTTGGAAATATAAAACCTGATTATATTATTATAAATTAATATTACTTTCCTGTTTAAGGAAAGTATTGTGGATGAACTTATGTCTGTCTGCTGTCGGCGCTAGGGTTGGAGAATACTCTCCAACGATAGCGCCGAAACGCTTCATCCGATTGAGCTGAAATTTGGCATGCAGGCATCATTTGGTGATGGCATGAGCTGAAAAGATTGTTGTTGCAATCCGTCCACCCTGGGTTGGCTCCCGACGAGGGAACTCCTCAACGGTCAACAGCAGAGACCCAAAATTTTGTGTACGCATTCAATTATGATAGCAACTTTTAAGTTTCACCACGACATGGCTGAAGTACCCTGGGTTGGCTCCCAACAAGGGAACTCCTCAACGGTCAACAGCAGACACAAAATTCGAAAAGTCGAAAAATCGGAAAAGTCTGAAAAGTCGGAAAAGTCGATGTCGAAGTCGATTTCGATTTTCGAAGGTTAAAGGGTGGCGCTAGTTTGGGGGTAGAGGGGTTGTTGTAGGATTTATGATATTAATATTCAGATGAATTAAGTTTCTGGCTACTTGACAGGAAAGTCTTAGGGTGACACAACCGATTTTTAAAACATTCCAATAACAATTTTAATATTCGATATTTTAGTTACCTAATAATGGCCCTAGAGCTGGAAACCAGCACTCCGATAATAAATGTATCCTAGATTCTTAAAAAATATTTCTGTACTTAACCTATACATAAATAAATAAATAAATAAACATGGAGTATCATTTTGGTTCACACACACAAACACACACACTCAACCCATTTATCTATACTGTATATTCGAAGAAGTTAGCCTTAAAATAGGTGAACTGTCTAGAAAGTACAACCTATCTAGTTAGGCGACCCAGAGAAAATAAACAGCAGCACGGTATTATAGTTTTATGCATACTAATATTAAATGTATCCAAGAATCTTAAAAATCATTATTGTACTTTGCCTATAAATCATTAAATAACTATATACATTTCCAGTACATGATGATTCTTCCATTCGGCTGCATCTAAAATGAAAATCCACCCTTAACCGGTCGAAAGCCAGCCTTCGCACGCAAGAAACTGCGCCGAACTTTTTGGTCGATTTTGTAAATAAATACTAACAATATCGTTTTTTCATGAATTCCCTCTTGTTACATAGTAATTAATCTTGTTAGTTATGTATATTATATATTTATATAGTATACTCGTATATGGGGGCTGGCTGAAACGGTTACGCGCGGATCTGTCAAACGACGCAAAGTGCCTATAGGCACTATTGGCGTCCGACGGGTTCAATAACAGGGTATCCCAAAATAAGTTTAACTATTCCATAATAGAATGGAGAATTTGGGAATTGTTTCTGCAGCAGATTTAAAACTTTTTCGCTGAAATAAATACGCAAATAGAGTCGATGGCAATAAATTACTGCTTCCATAATGATACTTCTTGGGGAAGGATGGTGAATCATTTTAGGTCACACACACACACACCAATTCAGCCAATCTATCCATACCGTATACTCGACGGGCAATCGCTTATTGTTACAGATGGGTCGGCGATCAGATCGGACTTACAGCCAGTCAACGTTCGCGGTTTGGCCGACGCGCAAGCTCACGCAGTTAGCGGAGCGGAAGCCAGTCTCGCATAAATACGAGCGCGAAAATTCAAAATTTATAAACAATTCTATCATTGTGTGTTTTGTGAAAAATCTTAAGCAAAGGTGCTTGTTGTGAGAAAGGTAGGCAATGTGTTTTTTTTAATAGCTTTTCTAATTACTGTATTTCAAACCATTAGAGATACATAGGGAAGACAGGGGCTGGTAAGCGCAATTTTTAGTTGCATTTTTTATTTTTTTTGTCAAAAATAGGACATGAACAGTAAACCTTATAGTTTTAACTTACTATTAAATAATTGTATAACAATACCATTATTGTATATTTAAATGTAAATCTTATTTTTGTAAAGCATATCGAGTGAGTCAACCTAGCTCGTGACCGGAGTCGTTTGGCGCTGCTTATGGTATACGTACAAGCAACGGTATTTAAGTTCAAATAACTTGTTGATTAAATAGGAAAAATAATTGTCTGAAAAAATACCCCTTTAGAAAAATAGTAAAATTAAAAAATATAACGTATAATTAAAATTATTAACTCAGTAATAATAGTATATCCTTGAAGCAAACAAAATTTAAAAAAATATGAAAATGACGTTATATACGATCATCGTTCTGAGGAACCTTTACGTTTTAGTTCTGTTAAAACCGCAATGTATTATTGCTGGTTTCTTCTTTTGACTTTTGAAAACGATGTTTCCGTTTTACTATGCATGCAGTTACGTTTAGAATACATAATCGCCTGCGCCAACTATCCCCTACAAGAATGACGATAATAAAAGTCATATCTAGCCTAGACTAATTCCTAGTGGCATAGACTACAGCCCAATATAAATCGCTTTAGTGTCGGTCCTGTCGTTTGGTGCAGGTTATGCTCGAAATTGTAATAAAAACATTTCTTCAATATCGTAAAAACACGAAATTGTCGATATCATCGCAAAGCCACAGCCGCAGTTCATACCCTCACATTTGCCAATAGGGTAACGTCAAATAGGGCGATGTGGACTAGGTACGTTGTTGTCAATGTGCTAGCTTGTGAGATATTAGAGTTAGAACTACGTGCCCCGGACTCACCACATAATATTTCCAAATAACTTATTATTTCATTTTAAAAACTGCATTTAAAAAAAGAAGTGAAACAATAACCTGGCTTGCTTTGAATAAACTTAAATTTGTACAAAACGCAAAAAAAATGTCGATATGACAACCTCTTTCTTTGAATTCTACGTTTTTGAATAAATTTTCTATTTTTTTCCTTATAATTTTGGATAAACATTGACAGAAGCAAAATTGTTCAGATGTACCTAAGCACACATTTTTTTGTGGTTTTATTTACCTGTTAATCCTGCCATTTGACCTTCAAAAGTAGATTTGATTTATTTTCTTTGCATTATTTACAACATCATAACATACCTATATTCTTTACAAAATAATTTAAGGAAAAATACTGTGAACAGGCTTCTATTTCCTTAAACTTCGTGTTGGGAATATGAGATAGCAGATATCAGATTAACTTTTTTTCCAAAAACGTCCTTGTAAAATCGTTTAGGTGAGTAAAAACTGTGGTATGATCGAATTCGAAATTTATATTGTTGTTCCTAAACTGTATAATTATTTTTTTTAATAATTATTATAGATACGTTTTTTTGGCATTCGTTACTTAACGACAAACAATCATATATTTTTGCGTTTTTTTTATCCTATCATATATTGTTAATGTCCCGGTTTTACAACCGGACATTATAAATATTCGGAGGGATCGATGAATGAATATTGAATGATCCACTAAAACCAGTTTATAGTTTATTGGATGACGAAACCAAGCAGGACTGACAAATTATTAGTATGTTTAATTCATGAGACTTTGGCAAAATTATGACATTAAAATAAACTAAACACACTGAAATCTTACCATATAATTTAAAAATTGCAGATGACTTGTACTTTATTAGATTTGCGTATATTTTTATCTAATTACAGCTAGATAATGCATGGTTCTTTACCGTCGCGCTTTGCGTCGCGGGCGTTGACAATCGCACACATGCTTTGGATGATTAATGTCTTTCTTATCTATATAAATTGATCAAAAACAGCCATGCGGTGACTATCTTTTTATAAAATATCAGGGTTAGGTTTTCCAGTTAGTTACCTATTTGAGTTTTTATTATCATTTGTCCTATTTTGACTGTATCTGTAACTCGGTGGTGAACGGTTTCGTGCAGCTTGGGCCACAAAATCCACTTTGTTCTCGGATCGGCTTAACTCACGATTCAGCTCCTATTCAGAAGCCTCCTCGTGTAGAAGGCTACCCCGGGTACGACTCAAAGCTGGTGGACCGGTTTCTCCAGGCGGGATTGCATTCTAACGCGATACTGGACAGTTTGCGCACCGTTCGGCGAAGCCAATCAGTTGTCCATTCTGACTAATTGCTGAAGAAGTCTGGAGACTATGGAAATACACTCTCCTAAGCAGCGGGGGTAGATGTTGACCTGTTGTCATGCCACTCTTGAAATGACCTTGGGTCACTCGATCTCGTGTTAGGTTCGATCCCACTGCGGGCAAAGAACGGCCAGGTCCGCGATAAATTCTAATCGAATTACCTACCGCTGTAATACAACTGGTAGAGGTCGCGTAATCGACTTCGGACCTGCAACCAGTCGAGAGGATGGAGGTATCCTAAAGGTTAATTCCAGACGGAGATATCCTACCAAAACTGGCAGTAAGGGGGCGAGGCTTGCCGCTGTTACATTTTCCGGTGCCTCGCTATAAGGCGTTGGCCTCTAACGGGCTAGTTGCCCGCATATCTTCAAGGTGTGGGCATTGCGTTACTTGCTTATGTCAGAATGAGTTAATTGTTTTCATTCTTTATGCACTGTAAGTTTATAAGTTCTCCTATTCTTAATGCCTGTATTTGTAATTAATGCTTATTTAAACATGTTGTATATGTATGTACTTGTAAGAATTCTATTCTTTTTTGTTGGTATAAACTGTTACAAATATAAACTGTTGTTGCTTATGAAATAAATAAATCTCGAAATATCTGTAGTCATGATTTTTTAAACAATAAACTATTTGATTTGATTTGTTATCTGGAATTCATATCTGGAGGATAATATAAAGAGATCAGGCGTCAGTGTCTGGAAAGCCTTTATAGTGAGATATAACGTGGATTTGGCTATTTACATAATAGCAGTTATGTGCACATTCCACTTGAGGCCACTGTCTCTAAGTAGTATGACTCCTAGGTCTTTCAACTAGCATGAATTTCGGTTCTGCTCCATCTATGTAGCTTAGTATCCAGTGAGAGGGTTGTTTCGCCAGACAAGCTGTACTAGTATGAACCTTGATGAACTAAGTCGGTGTATGCTTTGATCCGGTTAAGGTCGCTTTTCAATTCGTCATGCAAAAGCAGGTTACCAAAATATTTTTGTGTCATATATGCATTTAAAATCAATTTATAAAGCTCATTATTTATAGCCCCATATCTGGGAATCGGCTTTTTAATGTGTATCGGCAATCTAATCTTATTTCTATGCACTCATATTCACATTTCACAAGAGCCGCCACTGTATTTGGTAGTGAAATCGAAAAGGAAATTCCAGTTGAAGCACTTGAGACATACATACATTAGGATCATTATAGTCAGTGATATTCAGTGTTGGATTGACTGTTTACGGCCTGGGAGGCCGATCGCAACTTGTCAGTTTCATTGACGGGTTCGGGAGCAGTGATAGTTTGCGCTGGAAGCGACATTTTTATTAAATGTGAACGATAAATATGTTTCTTTTTTAATTTAGCCCCGGCCCCTAAAATCAACCTTAAATATGTTGACGCCAATGTTTTTGCGCTGTTCGGTAGTTCTGGGATGGGGAGAAATCCAGTTACTTATGCGTCATTCCAAATTTCGTTCACTATCTGCATCATCATGCAGCTTCGTCACAGTAAATATAAGCTAATATATTTACTGTGGCTTCGTGCTATTACTCTTTGTCAACACAAACGTGTTACCAGAAGTCATTCATTCTATCTGGGAATGGAGGCACATCAGTGGCGTTCCTATTGATTCTTCCGTTATTGTAGGTAACGGAGAAAATATCATGCAAAGATTTTCACATTCCGGAGACGTTAGAGAGGTATGTAACCATTGTCATTCCGCGTCGAAGGTGCAAATTATTAGCATCAGATAAATCGATCGTCTCAAAGCTTAGGCCGTATCCCACAAAACACAACTTTCCAGAAGAGAAAAAGAAATATTTAAAAACTCATAAATATTTTGCATGTAGGTAGGTACATATTTTGAATGTGGCTTTATATTATTTGGCTTTATATTTTTATTTGCTTATTAAGTTTACATGAAATACCTAGCTAGGCCTTTCTAGCATATTTGTTCTGAAACAAAATAATTTTTTAAATTTTTACTTCCAATGAAATGAAGAGCTAACGCCTATTTGGCATCGTAAGGTAGTTTGATAAATAGTAAGTGTGTGAAATAAAAGACAGCCAGTTAAAAGAAATGTTTTTATTTCAGATACTATTTTCTTCACTAAATGCTCATTACAAAATATTATATCAAATTAAATACTACACATACCACATTTATATATATACTACATACTATAAACTATTATACATACATACTATATACTACAAACTATTTATACATTATATTATAAGTTATTTATACGTAATACATACAACAACTGCAAACGACAAACTAAATACTAAAAAATATACAAGTTTTAAAAAAATAAGCACAGATATTAAAAAGGTAATAAAGAGATCACTAGAAATACCGCCCTAAATAACGAAATAAAATATAATTAAAAAAAAGAAACCAAAACAGTTTTTTTATATTTTTATTTACTTTGAAAAATAATTAAATTAAAATCTACTTAATATTCGTTGTTATGTAAAATATATTTTTACTTTTATTAATATATTTTTTTTTATTTTGGTTCACCTTTATTTTTATTTTTGATTCCTTGTGCGGATTTTTGATTCCATATCGGTAATAATTTAGTGAGAGAAATGGAAATTTAGTTCCTATATATATTGGATATTTAGTTCCTATATATCGAAAGAGAATCATCAAATCTGATAATTATAACTTAAAAAAATAAAAATAAAAGTGAAAAATATTCCATCGATAAAAGTAATGATAAACTGCTTTGCCTAAATGTTCAGTGATGGCATACACCAGATCGACCGCACCTCTGATGTGTATGACTATAACGATGGTGATGTGTTTTCTAAGGTTGCTAAAGCGAAGGCGTTCAAGAAGTGCATCACCGATTTGTCCGAGTACTCTTTTCAGTTCCAAGATTCCGTTATTAATAACCTAAAACATTATCACAAGATCCGAGTTATGCAAACCTTGGAAAATTCACTTGTGAGAAGTAGATGTGAATAGCAGTACTTGTGAATGCAGGACTTGTGAATGCAGGACATGTGAATACTTATATGGAATCCATATGAGGATCACCATTTTGACTATTTAATACAATATATCAAATGTGTAGGCATTTCATCACAATGTTTCTCATGATTCGTATATTTCAAACAATACGGACACTATACTTATTTATATCCTACTAGTTTATAGCTAGACATCATGGCCTATAATTCTCGTGAACTGCGCAGATAAATGCTCATTATAGCCTATGTTTTTAAACTGATCCACGGCAGAGTTGATAAGCGTGCAAGGGAAGGTCTCTGTGTCTTTGTTCCGGAAAATTATAATCGAGCTCGGTAACATTATCTACTAACAGAGCCGTCCTTGCGAATTAACCTAAGTCAATGGAGTCTCTACAAGGGCTTTTTGGGTCATAAATGCGCTATATTCGATAGCTCCCGATCGGTAGTTCTTGAAGGTGTGGACATTACCATATTTATTCATGTCAGAATGCTACGTTGTTATAGTATGTATATACATGTCCTAAAGTATGTATTGTTTATTATGAAAATGAAATGATGATATTATGAATGACGAATAAAAATTATGATCTTAATACTTAGGTAGGTACCAGTATAATATGTAGGTACGATATCTAACTATGTCAACCATTAACGACTTGGTATTTCTGTAATTTTGATGATTCTGTTATAATCTTAAATGACCTAGAAAGGGTTTTATATTCAACATCGGACATCTCAGAAATTACAGTTGCAAGAAACTTTATATTTGTTGTCAAGAAGTTTACAGATTATTTAATCTGCGAAAAGCTTAAAATGGTCATTGTTCGCCGTCCATTACTTGCAAGAGTAAATAAAGATTTACTAGTTTACATAGCAAATCGACTACATCGTTGGGCACATTTCCTGCCAGTATGTAAATTTGAAATTCAACAAGGTGGTTTTTAAAAACATGACGGTTTCATTTTGTCAAGGAGTACAACTTTAGAAGAAAAAAAACAAACATTTCAAAGGAAATTTGAATCACGAAGAAAACCGTTTTCATAAAATGAGCAAACCGTATAAAATGGAACTAGCGAAGATTTTATTCTTTCTAAAATATTCATTTTTGTCCTGAGTGACCTTTGTAGTAAGTTTTGTCATGGACTGCTAAAAATAGTGGTTCGAATCTTTAACCTTATTCTTTGCAACATTCCGAACTTACCATTGAACAAAGATGCCGTATATTGGAATATCGAGTTATAGTTATCACAATACACAGGAAAGCATTGGCTGGATAGATAAATTCCACTTTGGAATTACGAAAATAAAAGCATTAAGTAGTCGGTTCTGTCTAAATATAGGTAATGAACATATTGCTAACAATTGTGAACAATGTATTCAGATAAAAATTAATGCCGAAAAATCAGTGTTAACACCACGGTAATGGCCTAAATTTGCTTAGACACGTATGCATATCGACTATATAAATTCTTACAGTAAATTATATTACTTTGTGGTAATATACGCTATGAGCAAATGTATAGAAGCTCTCACAGTAAACTCTCCATCGACAAAAATGCTTAGAAAACCTTATAGAAGTATTTGCTAGATTTGGTCCTCACAGTATCGGATGGTGGAATATGTTTCTAAAATCAAGTGTTTGAATTTCATATATCTAAAAGGGGAATAAAACGTTCATAGGCAGCTCCTTTTTGTTCTTAATCGAATTGAAATAATGAAAGTGAAAGTTAGAAGAAAAGCTGCAAATTTCTGACTTTGACCTAAGTCTATTTTATTTTATTACCGCAGCAAAACTCATACAGATTAGAACGAAGCCCTAACAAAAATGTCGTTAGCACATAATAACAGGTTTATATACAACCTTTTCATCGCTTCTAACGAAGACATTCTTCATAAACAACAATCTAGAGAAAATAGAAGAATAGAATGAATATTCTAAAGTGTTAGCGGAGTATTAAAGGAGATAATAGAGGTCGTAAAAAACGACACAGACGTATTGTTAGGAAACCTATCAACGACGACTAAGACGGAATGACTACTTAGTCAACGTCTCGGTGACTAGATTCACCCAGACAGAAACGGTACCGAAGAAATACTTAAAATCGAAAAGACGAATGACAGAGCAGTAAATACAGATTTAAACAAAGACATTGACTTTGCTTCTACAGATAATTGCAATATTTCTTCAATGTCAAGGAGAGCTAGTAAACCTGCAGACAGATATTCACATAGTCAATATAATTATTTTTGTTATATTTTATTATATCTTGCTAAATGTTGTTTCGTTTAAAAATGTAAATATTTTTCGGTGAGAATTTCAGGGATAAAAGATTGCATATTAATTAATTTAAATTTAGTGGGTTATATTGATATATCGATATTGAGATTATAAATTTAAATATTTTCTATTTTACAAAATGAAATTTTGTTCTTAAACAAAAAATCGAGAATGGCAATCGTAATTTCTGTTCTCTATTAATATTTAGATTACAAAAATACATGAAAAAATGGATTTACAACGGATCCTGCAGGCATCCTAACCAATGATAGACAATTCTCAAGAAGTCAGATCTGCTTTTATAAAGATGCGCTTCTTATTATGAGGCTACGAAATTCTCAAAAATATATGGTTCCGTTTCGAAAAGGACACGTTTCCGATGCAGCTGTACTGGAAATGATTAGAGTCAAGGTCGGACTCATGCACGTAGTTCAAAAAAGTAATTTAGTTAGATTAATTTGGCGAAATAATAAAAGGGAATGATTAATGGCAAAAGCCCTGGTAGAAGATGTACATCGTGGCATTGATTTTATAGTGTAATGTGGTTAACTATTTTCAAACACTGGTTTGGCTAAGTGACCATAAAGCTTATCAAATTTGGGGACATTCATATTATACATACGGGTACATACGCATTATGTAGGAACGTCCTTACATGTAGTGGATTGACAGGTTCTTAGAGCTGAAAGAGAAAAGACATTTTGTATATCCGGCAGTTTAATATCCTCTCGAACACCATATGATATTGAGCTCTGACTAATTGTAGTATAATAATCAGAGAAAATCGCTAAATGCATCTAGGATTTACACAATTTCAAGAATAGGCGTTTTGAGAACAACTGAAAAAAATATCTGTCTACCTTTAATATTCCACCAATGAAATAAAACATTATTTATTAATTAGATTATTCATTATTTATTAATTTAAAATCAACTTCAAACAATAATAAATAATAGTTTAACAAGTGACAAATGAAATAAAATTGGTTAATAATCAAACAAATAAAACGTTAAAATCAAACAAACTATTAATGATAGTCATTTGACATGTAAAAAGCTAAATAAAGGATTTCCTTTTTATCCTTTATACACATATAAATTAAATCATGTAGAAGCTTCAAACTAAAAGACAAATTCTATATAAATTAAATTTTAACCTGATATATATTAAAATACATGCAAACGAAAGTCAACCTAAAACAAAAAATGTTTATAGTCAAAACATAAAGGTAAAGAAAATTCCTAATAAATTAACAAAATTTCCAATAAGTAATTAAAATATAATGTTCTGTCAAAGTTTTTTTTACCTATAAATAAAAATAATAATAATCTAGCAATAAAAAACAACAAATAATTACTAAATATTTGAGAAAAGCAAAATAACGCGATAAGAAGTTAAATATCTCGCAAATTAGGAATTTCTTTTATTTTAATTTTCTTTAAGAATTTAAACGATCAAAACACAAATTATAGAATTATAATTGATGGTTACTAAAATAAATGTACAGGTATAATTTAGCAAAAAACATTAAATTAAAAAAAGGAAAAAATAGAATTTGAATGCTTGTTTTTTAATGAATTTTAATAGTTTTTTTTATACACTATCAAAGGGTTCCAATCATTTAAACATTCTTCGACTTATTGACTTTGAGATTAAATTGGTTACGTTTGGCGACATATGTTTTAAATAGGTGCGAATGTAACACTAGGTAAAAGCATTTTTTAAAAGTTTTCACATTCATTATCCAACTTTTTCTCAGAGTAATTAGGCGTTACAAAGTGCACGTTAGACCTTTACCTATCTATAGGTACATATAAAAAGTAAACGTAAATAATTTGTAATATCGCTTCAAATGTCTAGTGTAGACTTTGTAGACTTTGTAGACGATATATCCGAAAATACTGTTGTGATTGTGTCAGGCGGACTTTCAGAAGAAGTATATCATATCGTTTCTGGTGTTGTGAGTCTTTGTGCACAAGGGGAGAGAAAACCACAAGAATGTACACAACGTATGAAGTGAGACCCGGCTGGCTGTAGAGCCCGGGACAAGAAGGAATATTTAATAAATAAAGGTCTTCAAGCGTACAAGATTCAGATTCAGATTCATTTTATTGGTATACTGGTATACAAGTCATACATACAGTTAAGCAAACAAACATTTTTTTCTATCTTAATGGAAATGATAGAAAATATAAAAATACACAAGGAAATAAAAAGTTTTGAATATAGCCATGTGTTCAGGAACTCGCGGGAATTATACACATTACTTGGACTGGCGACAAAAATGAATAAACATATCGAGCGGCAGTTAGTCGGCTTCCTCAAATTGCCACTCGACTCGAATAGCGAAAACTCGTTACAGCCATACTCGCCGATTTCATTAACAGACACAGGTTATTAGCTCAATAGTTGGTGGTGCCGTACCGGCAAACGCCTTAAAAAGAAAGACACTACCTATACATACCGTATTGCCAAACTGGTACACTGAGGGAATACCGATGAGGTACGGACGGAACTGGTTCACCGACTAGGGAATAAATACCGCAAAGGTGATCCACTGGTCAATAGTTTTATCATTTTAGGAAATTTCGCATTAGATGCTATCCGTAGCTAGATTTCGCGCCGCCCATGGCGATTCCTGGATTTAAACTCTCCTCCCCCTCCTCCATCCCCCCCCCTCCCTATTCAAGCAGTGTTTTTTTTTAATTACTAGTGTCGTACCTTGAACCTTAAGGGACCGGTAGGGTGGGAGGGTAATTGAAGACGCAATTCGATTGGTTGGTTAAACCAGACGCTTCTGATATTGATGTCCACCATACCACCAAAAAAAATATTGATACCAACTAAACATAGGTATACGTTTTTAATGCAACTTTTTAAACTATTTTCTTATTTGTTTTTCTGCGCTCATAAAAATAACCTAAGAGACATTGATTGTTTGCGCCGAGGGGTGATTCTTGAAATTTAGCATGATTTTGTTATTTTCGCTATTGTACAATTTTTAACAGTGAATATTGTTTTTTCATTGATAATGAAATTAAGTTGTGGAAGATGAAAAATGTCACCCCAGAGAAAGTGCCCCGCCCCCTCTCCTCATCTAACCCCTTCCCCCCCCCCCCTTCCCCCCCCCCCCCCCCACCGCTACACTGCTTGATGTTATCATAAGAAGAAGCAATAGGTTTCTTAAAAAGAAATTGGGAATTGACTTTTGGGATTACATTTAAAATGCTAAAATACCCAAACGACAAATGCGTTAAAAACTAATATACGGAATATGGTTTTCGTAATTAAATATTATTTTACCATCTAATATCGATTTATAAAGACAATGGAAACGATATATTTCATTTGAAATCTAATGAAAAGAGTACCTACTTAGGTAATTAAAATTCTATAATTTTACATCTTTATCTTAATCTAGGCCTTAACCTCAATCTCTACCTTCCAAATAATAATTCTACATTGGTTAGAGGACCTCTGATATAAATTAGAAATCGCTTCTCCGCGGACTCGCGGAAGTCAGCGAAAACATTGATCATTCAGGTTTAATATAAATCATATTTTAACTGTCCTTCATTGAACAGAAATTATATATAGGTAATATAAAATCCACTTATAAAAACAATTAAGTCAATGCCATTTAAGTGAACAGTGTTATTTGCAAATTTCTTGACCGCCAGGTTATCGCAGTATTACAAAAAAAATAATTAGATTTTAAATTAGTGCTAATGGGTCAGGAAGTATAATCAAATTATAATTAGGCGAATAATGGGGTCGACCGAGTAAAAACAAAATCTCATTCTATTCATTACCCGTAATCATGATGATAAAATATGTTGGAGGACGTGAATTTATTAGACAAATAATGGCGACGAACAGTATTACTTGCAAATAAGTAGACATTTTATAATTGCCGTTGTAATTATCATCATTAACAGCAATGTGTTAGTTTTATTAGTTATTGTTATGGCTACTTATCTGTAAAGTTTATGATATCTATTATTGTTTTTAATTTACTACATGAATATACCTAGGTATAATTAAGCAAATACTATAAAGAATACGAAGCACGTTGTAAGTCTATAAGTGATCATTAGGATTAAAATTCCGTATAGGTACTGTGGTCATTGCAGTCACTTTACTTTATTGACTATTATATAAGTATACTTATTTTTTTGTGGTGTCAAAAGATATTGACGTGCTGTCAAGGATATTGGATATATTGATTTATTTAAATTAATATAATATTTTTATGAATGATTTATTTTCATATAGTTCGTATTTTCGAAGTAGTTTCGCTACAGCCCAGCAGATTGCACCATTAAAAAATACTTCTATGTTAATTTTAAATGTTTGTGATATAATTTAAAGACATACAAATAAATAGATAGCCATTAAATTATGAAATATTACCTATTTTTCGAAGTATGGGTCATTCTTGTACCGGATATGTTTAATCGAGCCTAGGCTTTGCGCATTGCTAAAGCCATTTTAATTGAGTGTCCTTTATTATACGACTGCCCAACAAAAAAGGAGTGTAATATATTCAGGATTCATCAATGTATGTTTTCCGTTTCTTTATTCTATGTTATGTAATATTTAATTTTAAGCTATAATTTTGTTGCCTACTCTTCTTTTCACACCAGCATGTTGGTTGACTGGAAGATATTGTTGTAGTGTAGCAATAAGTCCGCCATTGTACCTTATTTTTATTGTGCAATAAAGAGATTTTCATTCATTCATTCATTCATTCTAGGATAACTTCTAAACATTGGCACCGATTTAGAAGTATGTGGCATTGCTAGAATCGTTATGTCATTCCGAGTGTCCAAATATCAAGTAAATAGTTGCCTAAATGTCATAATCCCCAAATGTCAATAAACTAACATGAGTATATCGTGGTTGGTGTCAAATAAAATGTCTGATTGAGTACATTCCGAAAATATGTATGTATCTATATGGATAAATACATGAACCACAAATATTTTGTAAAAACCCGTAATTATAAAAACATAATAATAAATACAGTAGTTCAGTTTTCGTAACGAAAGTCGTGTTTTTTTATACATTTTATTATATTTACTACTTTTATTTATTTTATTTTACTTTCCATAAGAAAACTTACAAATAGTAAATAGCTCAGACATCCAATGCGAGACTAAAATTACTTTAAACATCATTACTATTATATTTAGTTCTCCAATACATCCTTGTAATACTGTTGTGTAAAATCAAGAAAAAATATGAGATTTTTTAAAATAAATTTTTATTAAGTTAAGGTAGAAAATTATAACATACTAGCTGCTGCGCCCAGCGGTTTCACCCGCGTAGTGATGGAAAATTGTAATTTGTAATGTTCGTAAGTAAGTTGTCCGTTTTAAAATTTGCAAACCATTTTCCAACTACTTGCTGGTATCCGATTGAACTGAAATTTGACATACTTATTTAGGTTCGGTGACAATGCAATGTTATGGTACCATCGAGCTGATTTGATGATAGGGTCGGGATGTAGAGACAGGACGTCACTGATGGCAAATAGTAGGACAGTCCAATTTGGGCTAGTTTGTTATCATGAGTACTTTTCCATTAGACATGATGACGAAGGTTTGAAGATGGAGCCGGAAGATTGGCACTGGAACGTCCTGTTGGAAAGTGCTAAGATGTTCAAGTTTGGACTCGTGTGATTTATTGGCTTAATTACATTCCATTACACTCGATGACGAGGGTCTGAAGATATCGCACGATATCTGAAGATATCGCACACACGATAGGTCTGATAAGACTTACACATGATAACGAGGGTCTGAAGATAGAGCAGGTAGATTGCCACTGGAACATTCCGATGAAAAGTGCTGAGATAGTCGAGTTTGGGCTCGTTTGTTTTGTTGTCGTGAGTACTTTCCATTACACATGATGACGAGGGTCTGAACTTCAGACCCTCTTCAGACCCTGAAGATGGAGCCGGGATATAGCCACGTGAACTCCCTCGTGGAAAGTAAAGCTTGTTTTAAAAAATCCTTTTTTACTTTTAATTTATTTGTCATACATCTTGGTGGAATGTAAAACCGAATACTACTAGGCAGGTAGGACAGTTCAACTCATTGTGGAGAACCTTATGGAAGCACAAAATATTAACAATCATTCTACGATATTAAAATCTAAGTTTTATCGCTTTCATGAAAAGAATTGACCCCAAAACCTATACACCATGTGTATATGTTTATAAAAGCCATGATTATTAAAAATTGGTATTATAAAAATACATGATTATAGAAAAATCGGTTGTTTCCCCCTAAGACTTTCCCAGCAAGCAGACAACCTCCCACGAGTCAAACCCCTAACCCACACCCCCTCCTAACCCCTCCAACCCCCCAACTTTCACCCAAACGTCAGCGCAATCGGATGAAGCGTTTGGGCGCTGTCGTGGAGGAATACACAAACACACAGAAGTGCGTTCACAATACCTTCCTTTGTCAGGAAAATAAAAATATAAATTTATCATGATTATAAAAATCATGATATCTATCATGATAACTCCTGCCATAACTCTTGAGCTTCGCAATACCTATTGAGAGTATTTGGCAGCAGTTAACCTATCGTCCATCCATCAGTGAATAAAGTTCTGGTTATTTATTTGTTTTCAGGTTACCTCCAGCACTCCCGGTGGCGCCGTTACTCAAATCAACGAGTGTGTGATAAAGACCCGATAAGAACTGGCGAAGTGCAGTGTAAATCACAGTGTGTTCGCAATGTATCTGCCGTGTCGGTGATTGCGCCATGTCACCTTCGTAGCTCGCCGTACCTACCCACCTACATTACCTGCTTTGTTGGCCGGGTAATAATAATAATAATTGGCCACGTGACCCTGTTCCGCGGCCCGAAGTATATTTTCTCTGGAAAGTGCAGCGGCGGCGGCTGCGGCTGATTGGCGGTCGCCTCTCGTCATCTGCGGGCTCTGCGGCCGGCGAAAGCGACGATGGATCTCGAGTTTCACAACCTCTCATACGCGGTGCACAATCGAGGGCTGAAAGGTATGTACGTGCACAATGACGTCTGCTTTTTGCTCCGCGCCGAGCGTGTGGCGTAATAGATTTTGTTCGGTGGCTGCCGCAACACACGCTTTACGCGACGTCCAATGCCAAACCCCGAAAAAGTCGATGACTGCAATTCCCACGTCCTTGGCCTAGAAAGCCGCACCAAAGTTACTGAGCTATTCGAGTTTGCAGCCATGGTATAACTAGGTAAAATAGTGTAGGAGCTTAGCTTTAAACAAATGCTTAACTTTCAACGAGAAAAAGTTTCGATTATTCGTTTACCGATTACATTTCTTATACCGATTCAAACAAGTAAATATATTAAAAATAATAAAAAACACGACTGTCGTTACAGAAAGGGAACTATTGTATTTATAATTATTATAATTACGGTTTTATTAATGAAATATCTGTGGTTTATGTATTTATCTATATAGATACATGTACATTTCCGGAATGTACTCAATCAAACCTTTTATTTGACACTAAACACTATATTATATTCATGATAATTTATTGACATTTGAAGATTTTGACATTTAGACTACTAAAGACTTGATATTTGGATATTTAAGTAACCCTAAGACACTCAGGATGGCATAACGATTCAAACAATAGCACATAATTCAAATTCAGTTCGTGCCTTTAGAAGTTATGGTGAAATAAAGTAACGGAAAACATACATTGATGAACCCTGAACACATAACACTCCATTTTTTTGGGCAGTCGTGTAAAAAAATAACGCCGATTGCAATTTCGATTATTGTTCATTCATAATGCATTAAACTATGCCAAATATGACTGTTGCACAGTAGATAGCTTCCGAGTCGTATTATTTATAACTACCTAGGTGTGTTTATTAACATACTTAGGTATACCTAAACATTTTTGAAATGAAACTATTTTATATATTTAAGTTTTATTAGGTTTTTGCTTATGGTAATGATTTGTAGCTAAATTTAACATAGGAAGTTTTTTAGTCGGAAAGCATAGCATTTGTAATTTGTCAGGTGATCATATTTCTTAAATCACTCCGGAGAAGTCCAGCTGTTGAAAGTAGTCTCTCAGATACTACTGAACCTAAATAGAAGGACACATGTTTTGTGTATTTTTCTTGAGATTCGTAAAATGACTACTACCCGATAGTAACTACTTCTGTAGTTGTATTATCGCGTCAATATTGTCGTGAGTCAGAGCTTCGCGGAAGATTGGGCACGCGTAAATAGGACCGTACCTGACCTATGCTACTTGCAATTTTCGTCAAAGGCTCCAGATCCTCTGCCGCCCGAGTCATTTTTTAGAAACACTCTGATGCCATCGCCTAATACGTTCCACTCTAAACCCCTTTTCAATATTCGACAAAGCTTCAAACTTGATTCTAGAGGTCGATTCAGTCTCTAAGCAATATCATATTCCTTATATTCTTGGATGCACAGATCACCGTTTAAGTCTAGATATAAAACTCTTTATTCCGTAACTTAGAAGACTGTATTGTAAAAGTAACAGTTAGTAACAGTTAAGAGAAGAAACAGTTTAGGTTAACAGTGCAGAAGTAACAGAACAGAAGTAACTAACAGAAGTAATAGTTAACAGAAGTAACAGAAATAACAACAGAAGTAACAGTAACAGTAGTATAATAATTCTCTGAAGTAATCGTTCGTAACAGTCAATAAGAGTAATCCGTATTGTAGAAGTAACTGCTCTACGGTAATCAAATATCCCTAAAGACCACGAGTGTGAACTAAAGAAATACCATGAACTTGCAAACGTCACCCGGAAAGGCTTTACTGTTAACCTTCACGCGGTGGAAGGTGGCGGTCGTGGATTGCCAGGCAAATCACCGTTTAATCCCTTCAAAGATTACAGTCTCTGTAGGAAAATCTAAAACCGCGATTTCCGTATCTCAAATATTGTGGCTTCGAACAGGAAGTGAATGAGTGGTAAGGTGAACGCTCGAGTTTTTTTTAATAAAAATAATAATTGACGGCGTAGAAGCTTTTTCGGTTCGGAGACCTCTTAAAGATCCTTTAATCCACCTGTTGTTTTCCTCTCTTTGTCTCATTCAAGTCTCAAAATGTCTTTTCTCTACAAGTAGTACGCCGAAAAACTTAACCCTACTTGCAACCTACACAAATCCCATAGAAGTGGTATGGCATTCAAATACTGGCAAAATAGTAAAACGATAGAGAAATGCAGGGAGAACAATAAAGTAGTCGGCAATTGTCTTCTTTCGATGGTGCTACCACACTACGAAGAGGGAACGAGAATAACCAACGATATCTAGGTACTACCGCAGTAACAATAACCGCATCCGAAACCAGATTTGCCTCGCTGTGTAATCAAGGCTGATTACACACTTACCCAAAGCATAATAATTAAAGGAAAATGCGAGCCGCGCGATGAGCACTACACTTAATTGCAATTGCCATTAGTAAAAATTTCGTAATGATTATTACTTTTCCCTAATGTGAAAAGAGGTAATACCGTAGTCATTGCGTGCCTATAAGCCAAGAAAGTATTAAGCTACTCGCTATCGAAATCATAGATATTGCGAAATGAAAGGCACATAGTTACTTAAGCAACTAAACAATAAACAACTAAAATTCAAAATACATTTGGTTATTTTTAACTTATAAACTAGACATAAAAAGGCTTTAAAGATGAAAATAGTCTTTAGAAAAACTATATAAGTACGTGTAGAATAATTCTAAAATAGATTACCATACATTGAACCTGTGGTACAGTTCATGGGAATGAAAATTTATTAGATTTATCATCAACTTTTTAAAATTTAAGCAAAATATGCAAAATGATAAATAATGAATGATCATTTGCACGAGACATACTGTAACCACGTGCGTCGTAACTGGTTCGAACAAGAGGGCTATCCTAAGTTTATGTTGGATCAACTATTTATGTTGTAATAGAAGAAATGATATGCTCACTTACTAACAACTACAAATATGTTAAAATTCATTACATTATATGTTATCACTACAATTATTATATTTTTAAAAAAAATTATTGCTTTTGTAACAATACACCAGGCTTAAAGCCAATTTATTACGTATTTTTTTTATTTGGATAAAAACAGAGTACAACCATAATTATGCAAACAAAAATACTTTTTCTCAAATAATAATATTTCTCCGAAATAATATTTCTCACTAAAAGATTAAAAAACTGGGGAGTAGGATAAAAATGGAAGAACAAACAGGGAGGGAATAAAAGATATCCATATACTTAACATATATACTCTACACGATATATACTGATATGACAGATAGGTACATTAGTAAATATATACATACAAAATATGATACATCGAATCTGATAGGAATTCATAGTACCTTACAAAGGATATGAAATATAATTATTTAAAATAGAAAATGTGTTGAGATACATTACCATTAAATATCGCCCTCCTTAACAAGTTTTTGAATACGTTATTCGATTCAGCGAATATATCGATTGATACATACTGATCGTCGTACTGCACACACGGTTTATCCATGAGTTCTGCCCGTAATCGCTGTTCCAACGACTCAGATGAAATAATGTGGACTGTCTTATCGTTCTGAAAGGGGTCCGGAATCTCCAAAAGACCTCATTAAAATTACAAAAACAAATAAACTACAACAAATATTATTTATCAGTTTAGTGCCTTTCCTCTAGATTCCAGATGCCATTGTAGATTGATAGTTATAAAAGCCCTTGAGAATGTAACAGGTTTCCTTCGAAAATTGGTGAATATTAGTACTTTTTCTTGCGGCAATGAAAGCGGAACCGTTCTGTGCGCGCCGTTTGGTTGCAGCTCTACAATTCCGTAATAATTATGTATATTCTATTAAAAAGAGAAAACGGCATCGATTCGACATTAAATAATTTATACGTGAGCAAGACTGATTTTGAGGCAGGTCGGCAAAACTATTATGCTAGCTCTTCGGAACGCAGCGCCTTCAAAACTGCGATCCCATATCATAAAGGTTTTTTACGGACACCCCATGGCTCTATTTTTGGAAAGTAACAAGTCACAAAGTTAAGTTTCACTAGTCTCTATGGTTCCGTGCAGCTTGGCTCCTTTCTGGTAGCCTTCTTCAAGAGGGAATCGACCTGTCAGGGTCGCTGTTAGGTTCTCTGCGACGGCTGTAATCCTGCAGTCGGAGGCTATTGGGATCAGAAGATCACGAATTCGGAGAAAAACCTGGGGCAGAACTGGGCCTTTTGCTTACCAGGCTTTGTCAGCCACGCTTGTGCCATCCGGCGACTAACCAGGGGGGCTCCCCAGCCCCGTTTCCTATGACAAAGGGGGGTATTTGTCGACTTGAAGTCACCTATCCTTGAAACGATCCGTTGGCCACCCGATCCCGAGTGACCATGGCGGGCAAAGGGCGCCTCGTTCCGCGATATATTCAAACTGAATTAACGCTTACTTCAGACAGTGAACTCGAATCCGTGACCAGACCGGAAGACAGAGAAATCCGGCCAAATCGAGTAGCAAGGGCGCGAGGTTGGCCCGCTGGTTGCACTCCCAGTATCTCGCGGTAAGGCGTTGGACTATCACGGGCTCGTTGGCGTAGTTAGACGGTAGGCTGTGTTATACCTGCCGATCATGTACACAGAACTCGGCTACGTGAAAAGGGGTATTTAAAATATAACAAGCAAGACAATTACTACGGCGATATAACTCTTGAATTTATTGTTCCACTCAGAAAACATTGAAACTTAAACTACTAAGCGCCCTAAATAATGACTTACCCATTTATAAATAATATAAATACTATAACAGCGAAAAGAAAAACTCTATTAGGCTAAATTAGCATAAATATGTAAAAGCATTAGCATAAATATGAAAAAAAATAATTCTATTAGGTTAAATTAGCATTAGCATAACTATGTAGAAATAAGTGCTTATAATTAGGGCAAATCAAGCTATATAGTAATTTAGGTTTATGTTAGGGCGTAAATACATCCATCTAGGTGGAAATAAGTACATATAATTAGGGTAAATCAAGCTAGTTAGGTTATGATAGGGCGTAAGTACATCCATCTAGTGTCAATCATTCGATTAGTGTAATGATTTATTTTTGTAATCGTCTAATTAATCAAAGTAAGTACATATATTTAGAGTAATCAAAGATATAATAGTTAATATAGGTTACGTTGTGATAGGTTAGGTTAGGAAGTAGGTATATTAATTGAGTGGATCATTTATCTACCGTAAATATTTATTAGTGTAAATCCATCTAGTTATTATAGGATTATAGGTTAGTTTCGATTAGGTTAGGATGTTAGTACAACTACTTAACGTAAAGAAAGCTAAAATAGATAATATAATTATCTTAGTGGAGAACTGTGACGTGTAATTTTTATCTTTTTTATAAATAAAGACTACAACCAAAAAAATAAAAATCTCTGTGTGTTCACCCTACTGTTGTAAGAACGATCTAATATCGTTATAACTTCCTAGGATGGCGGGTTCGCCCGTAGTAGTTGACATCTCCAAACTACAAGTCCCTATAGTTACAATTTCGAAAGTAGATGTGTTTCTCGAATATTTTTACACTACTGAAAACAGTTACAACTGTAAAAATATTTTGCATGTACTATTCTTTTCGTTTTAATTCGCTTCATGTTGTCTCACTTGCTTAATGCTTTTCAAAAAATAACACATTGTAGGTGTTGTTCACAATTTATCTTTAAAAATCACACCTGGTACCAGCAATGGCCTTTTACAGATGTTTCTGACCCCATATTCTATAATTGTTGTTGTTGAAAAACTGTATTGAACACCAAAGTATATAAATAGGTGGGCCTATTGGCTATTGTTTATGCGTATGGCCTATTTGCTTAGTAGCAATATCCACTGGTTAAACCGGGTTAATGTGACTATTTGGTAAACGCGGGTACAAATAATAAAGTTAAATCATAAATAACAAAGTCATAAACGTAACATAAATTATAGTATAGTCATAGAATAACGACGTAAGCCGGACGCGCCGCGTGCACTTGTTTTTTCTCCTTTGCTATAGTCGAGTATTGATCAATACTTTACTTCTCGGACTTAAGGGGCCGTATAAAGTCAGCTGCGATTACTTTAAACCAATATTTCACATACTAGCACCGCTATTATCTATCTTCAAAAATTAATTTGGAAAGTAGACTGTTTTTCCGAGGTTTTATCCTGACAGAACATAAATAGTTAAAAATATGTCGATAGAACCAGAAACATTTTTTTGTGATTTTTTATTTTTTTGTGAATGTTATCCACCCTATATATACTTGCAATGCACATCTTAAAATACCTAAGTAAATTGTTTTGACCATTTTTCGTAATATCGTTTATTTTTCGATCTATGGAATAATAGACGAAATTTTCGCTTACTGTTTTAGGCGCGCAGTGAATCGAAGCAATATCATTATATTATATTGATATAAATTAATATAAAAATTAGCAGTCTCTATCAATTATTATTATTAATGCTAATATTATTTCTCTGCCAATATTAGCAGTCTCTGTCACGCAAGTTGGCTGCGCGCTCTTTATTTCAGCGAAAATACGCAAGTTGACCCGGGCATTAATTATATTTTTATTCTATAGTCACTTAATTGATCTTCCACTCCTTAATAACGTATGGCCTACTGTTTTGGAGAAAGGCACCAAATTCAACCAGAATTTTACTATAAATATCGCATTTTAGGACATGCAATAATGACGAGAAGATTAAAACAAATATGTAATGCCGATTATTCAAATTTTCTATTATTACCGCGTGTATTGAAACTATCATTACAATTTCATAAAGAAACTCTTAAATACACATTATCAGTTAAATTTCAATGTAATTTTACCTAAATAATAATATATTATATTAGATTGCGAACAAGGCAACTAATGCGTATTACTTGAGTATCCGCTGTATAATACTTAAGTGCCACTTAAAACTGTAAAAGCCTTTTTTTGTTTTGATTTTTAGGAATATATCGTAGATTTAGGTTAATATGTTACATCTATCCATATTTCAGTAAATATTTGCTGATAATATAGATTATAATGAAATTCAACGTTTGGGAGCAACAACTACAGCAATCTTCTGCGGCACAGCCATTGAATCAAAGAGTGATTCATAATATTCTGCATAACAATAGTAGATACATTAGAACTAATCTCTTTATTACTAAAACACAATGCCCGAAATAGTTGTAAAAATACACTATATGGATAAAAAAGCGGTAACGATTTAAGGTTTACAATGACCTCTCAATCAAAAATCAAAATGGCAGTTCCCCCGGTGGTTACTTCTTTATGGGAAACGGCCATAGATTAAAATGAAAATTGTCATTACAATTTCATAAAGAAACTTTTCAATATGATTATAAGTTTTAAATGTAAAGCATATTTTTTTAAATTTTTTTTTGTGAAGTATATTATGAAATAAGAGTATATTTAACGTTCTGACTAAGACGTCCACGAGTGTTGTGGAAGTCGTCCATCAAGGAATGCTTTCCCTACTACTTGAGTCCCTAATGCTTTCCCTACTAATTCCCTACTCATCTGAGTAGATAAACGGTTTTCGACTATAAAACGCATCCAATACTTGACTTAGTAATTAGTTACTTAAGATATGATCAATATTATACAATAGATTCAGTTGTTAGACTTCCTTCTGTTGACAGTTGATCTTCATTTGGGGTTGATCCCCATTTGGGGTCTCGACACCAAGTAGACCGAAAGTAGAGCGTGCAAGCGATAATTATTTCACCTATTTAATTGCATATTTGGATGCTAATGCAACATAAAGTGTGAAAAAGGTGGCGAGATCCTAATGACAAATACGCCAGCTTATATTTCGTCTACTAATAACATTCAGCAGAATTTACATATATATATATATATATATATGTATATATATATATATATATATATATATATATATATATATATATATATATATATATATATATATATATATATATATATATATATATATATATATATATATATATATATATATATATATATATATATATATATATATATATATATATATATATATATATATATATATATATATATATATATATATATATATATATATATATATATATATATATATACTTTTTTATTGAAAATTTTGTATTTTTATACACTTTAGGGTTTTTGGTTAGTAAAAGGGATAGAGTTGAGTACCTTAGCCGAACGTTTCGGAGCCCGTGGCTCCTTCCTCAGCGGCGAGAAGAATACTTCTATTCTTACTAGTATTCTTCTCGCCGCTGAGGAAGGAGCCACGGGCTCCGAAACGTTCGGCTAAGGTACTCAACTCTATCCCTTTTACTAACCAAAAACCCTAAAGTGTATATATATATATATATATATATACTTACATAATATATATATATATATATATATATATATATATATATATATATATATATATATATATATATATATATATATATATATATATATATATATATATATATATATATATATATATATATATATATATATATATATATATATATATATATATATATATATATATATATATATATATATATATATATATATATATATATATATATATTTGATTGGTTTTTTGTAAAATCTTTTTTTAAAGAATTCGTTTAAAGGATGACACTTTGATGAAAAAATAAAAATAATAAAAGCCACTTACATAGCTGGAAGGTTTTCCCGGACTGGACTGGGAAATGCTTATTGTTTAAACGAGATGTATTCTTGGATGAGTACCACTTTCGACGGTACACTGTAGGTTTAATGGGATCCCTTTATCGCTAGCGAACGATCACCCTTCATCCACATCTCAAAAACAAAGCGTATCCTTTTGCATGAAGGGTGGATGAAGGGTTTATGTTAGGGCGTAAATACATCCATCTAGGTGGAAATAAGTACATATAATTAGGGTAAATCAAGCTAGTTAGGTTATGATAGGGCGTAAGTACATCCATCTAGTGTCAATCATTCGATTAGTGTAATGATTTATTTTTGTAATCGTCTAATTAATCAAAGTAAGTACATATATTTAGAGTAATCAAAGATATAATAGTTAATATAGGTTACGTTGTGATAGGTTAGGTTAGGAAGTAGGTATATTAATTGAGTGGATCATTTATCTACCGTAAATATTTATTAGTGTAAATCCATCTAGTTATTATAGGATTATAGGTTAGTTTCGATTAGGTTAGGATGTTAGTACAACTACTTAACGTAAAGAAAGCTAAAATAGATAATATAATTATCTTAGTGGAGAACTGTGACGTGTAATTTTTATCTTTTTTATAAATAAAGACTACAACCAAAAAAATAAAAATCTCTGTGTGTTCACCCTACTGTTGTAAGAACGATCTAATATCGTTATAACTTCCTAGGATGGCGGGTTCGCCCGTAGTAGTTGACATCTCCAAACTACAAGTCCCTATAGTTACAATTTCGAAAGTAGATGTGTTTCTCGAATATTTTTACACTACTGAAAACAGTTACAACTGTAAAAATATTTTGCATGTACTATTCTTTTCGTTTTAATTCGCTTCATGTTGTCTCACTTGCTTAATGCTTTTCAAAAAATAACACATTGTAGGTGTTGTTCACAATTTATCTTTAAAAATCACACCTGGTACCAGCAATGGCCTTTTACAGATGTTTCTGACCCCATATTCTATAATTGTTGTTGTTGAAAAACTGTATTGAACACCAAAGTATATAAATAGGTGGGCCTATTGGCTATTGTTTATGCGTATGGCCTATTTGCTTAGTAGCAATATCCACTGGTTAAACCGGGTTAATGTGACTATTTGGTAAACGCGGGTACAAATAATAAAGTTAAATCATAAATAACAAAGTCATAAACGTAACATAAATTATAGTATAGTCATAGAATAACGACGTAAGCCGGACGCGCCGCGTGCACTTGTTTTTTCTCCTTTGCTATAGTCGAGTATTGATCAATACTTTACTTCTCGGACTTAAGGGGCCGTATAAAGTCAGCTGCGATTACTTTAAACCAATATTTCACATACTAGCACCGCTATTATCTATCTTCAAAAATTAATTTGGAAAGTAGACTGTTTTTCCGAGGTTTTATCCTGACAGAACATAAATAGTTAAAAATATGTCGATAGAACCAGAAACATTTTTTTGTGATTTTTTATTTTTTTGTGAATGTTATCCACCCTATATATACTTGCAATGCACATCTTAAAATACCTAAGTAAATTGTTTTGACCATTTTTCGTAATATCGTTTATTTTTCGATCTATGGAATAATAGACGAAATTTTCGCTTACTGTTTTAGGCGCGCAGTGAATCGAAGCAATATCATTATATTATATTGATATAAATTAATATAAAAATTAGCAGTCTCTATCAATTATTATTATTAATGCTAATATTATTTCTCTGCCAATATTAGCAGTCTCTGTCACGCAAGTTGGCTGCGCGCTCTTTATTTCAGCGAAAATACGCAAGTTGACCCGGGCATTAATTATATTTTTATTCTATAGTCACTTAATTGATCTTCCACTCCTTAATAACGTATGGCCTACTGTTTTGGAGAAAGGCACCAAATTCAACCAGAATTTTACTATAAATATCGCATTTTAGGACATGCAATAATGACGAGAAGATTAAAACAAATATGTAATGCCGATTATTCAAATTTTCTATTATTACCGCGTGTATTGAAACTATCATTACAATTTCATAAAGAAACTCTTAAATACACATTATCAGTTAAATTTCAATGTAATTTTACCTAAATAATAATATATTATATTAGATTGCGAACAAGGCAACTAATGCGTATTACTTGAGTATCCGCTGTATAATACTTAAGTGCCACTTAAAACTGTAAAAGCCTTTTTTTGTTTTGATTTTTAGGAATATATCGTAGATTTAGGTTAATATGTTACATCTATCCATATTTCAGTAAATATTTGCTGATAATATAGATTATAATGAAATTCAACGTTTGGGAGCAACAACTACAGCAATCTTCTGCGGCACAGCCATTGAATCAAAGAGTGATTCATAATATTCTGCATAACAATAGTAGATACATTAGAACTAATCTCTTTATTACTAAAACACAATGCCCGAAATAGTTGTAAAAATACACTATATGGATAAAAAAGCGGTAACGATTTAAGGTTTACAATGACCTCTCAATCAAAAATCAAAATGGCAGTTCCCCCGGTGGTTACTTCTTTATGGGAAACGGCCATAGATTAAAATGAAAATTGTCATTACAATTTCATAAAGAAACTTTTCAATATGATTATAAGTTTTAAATGTAAAGCATATTTTTTTAAATTTTTTTTTGTGAAGTATATTATGAAATAAGAGTATATTTAACGTTCTGACTAAGACGTCCACGAGTGTTGTGGAAGTCGTCCATCAAGGAATGCTTTCCCTACTACTTGAGTCCCTAATGCTTTCCCTACTAATTCCCTACTCATCTGAGTAGATAAACGGTTTTCGACTATAAAACGCATCCAATACTTGACTTAGTAATTAGTTACTTAAGATATGATCAATATTATACAATAGATTCAGTTGTTAGACTTCCTTCTGTTGACAGTTGATCTTCATTTGGGGTTGATCCCCATTTGGGGTCTCGACACCAAGTAGACCGAAAGTAGAGCGTGCAAGCGATAATTATTTCACCTATTTAATTGCATATTTGGATGCTAATGCAACATAAAGTGTGAAAAAGGTGGCGAGATCCTAATGACAAATACGCCAGCTTATATTTCGTCTACTAATAACATTCAGCAGAATTTACATATATATATATATATATATATATATATATATATATATATATATATATATATATATATATATATATATATATATATATATATATATATATATATATATATATATATATATATATATATATATATATATATATATATATATATATATATATATATATATATATATATATATATACTTTTTTATTGAAAATTTTGTATTTTTATACACTTTAGGGTTTTTGGTTAGTAAAAGGGATAGAGTTGAGTACCTTAGCCGAACGTTTCGGAGCCCGTGGCTCCTTCCTCAGCGGCGAGAAGAATACTTCTATTCTTACTAGTATTCTTCTCGCCGCTGAGGAAGGAGCCACGGGCTCCGAAACGTTCGGCTAAGGTACTCAACTCTATCCCTTTTACTAACCAAAAACCCTAAAGTGTATATATATATATATATATATATACTTACATAATATATATATATATATATATATATATATATATATATATATATATATATATATATATATATATATATATATATATATATATATATATATATATATATATATATATATATATATATATATATATATATATATATATATATATATATATATATATATATATATATATATATATATATATATATATATATATATATATTTGATTGGTTTTTTGTAAAATCTTTTTTTAAAGAATTCGTTTAAAGGATGACACTTTGATGAAAAAATAAAAATAATAAAAGCCACTTACATAGCTGGAAGGTTTTCCGGGACTGGACTGGGAAATGCTTATTGTTTAAACGAGATGTATTCTTGGATGAGTACCACTTTCGACGGTACACTGTAGGTTTAATGGGATCCCTTTATCGCTAGCGAACGATCACCCTTCATCCACATCTCAAAAACAAAGCGTATCCTTTTGCATGAAGGGTGGATGAAGGGTGATCGTTCGCTAGCGATAAAGGGATCCCATTAAACCTACAGTGTACCGTCGAAAGTGGTACTCATCCAAGAATACATCTCGTTTAAACAATAAGCATTTCCCAGTCCAGTCCGGGAAAACCTTCCAGCTATGTAAGTGGCTTTTATTATTTTTATTTTTTCATCAAAGTATATATATATATATATATATATATATATATATATATATATATATATATATATATATATATATATATATATATATATATATATATATATATATATATATATATATATATACTGAAGAATACTGCAGTCGAAGCTGTCACCTGCAACTACCCGCATTCCTCTGTGTTGCTGGGAGAGGGGTGTAATGGGCGGGAAAATGCATTTTTAAATAAAATATTGGATTTAGAATTTGGTAAATTGGAGATAAATAATGATAATATGTAGAGTGTATGAGAATATGTAGAGTTGTATGTATATATTCTCTATGTCGTGGCGTGATTTGCCAATACTTCATCACGTTAGCAACGACGTCATAAACGTAACTACAGAATCCAGTCCTTATTATTAGTTCGGAAATTAAAAAAATAATATTCAATGGGAATAATATTCAAAAGTTAAATAAATATTATTCAATGGGAAAAAAACAGCAATTCTGTTTCAAAATTATTCATCTCCAAAAGAAGAGTGATCTATTGTCAACCGAGTCACCCTAAGCGTACTTCTCCGGACTACGTCTCAATTAGGGATGCAACCGATTACCATTACGACACGATTAATCGTCGATATTAGTGTTTTTCCTGTTAATTAGAATCGACGATTGTTGTCTATTATTTAGCGATTACCCGCGGAAAAACAGAAGAAACTGACTTTAAAAAGAATGATAAATCTTATATAAAATCAAATTCCTGAACACGCTGAAGAGTTTCCTCTGAGAGATTCTCAGTTTGTTCCGGATTATTCAATTCAATTCAATTCTTTATTGAGAAATCACACAGTATTACAGTAATAATATATTTTTAAATGTATGCAGATTTACAACAAATAAAACCGGTTACGAATTTCAATAAAATTACATAAATTACGTTTTTTTTAAAACTACTTAATAAAACTAATGTACCTTCAATTTTAGAACTACATAAGAGTCTAGTATGCAGGGTGTGTGTATGTGTTTGTGGGAGTGTGTTGAGCGTGTAAGTGTGGAGTGTGAGCGTGTATGATATTAGTAATGGCGTATATAAAACATAATAATAATAATAATAATCAATAAAAATAGATAAACACGAATAGTCAGCTTATTGTGTCGGTTAGGGTTTGATTTACGCAGTATTTGTAAGTGGTTATGGAATTATTAAACATATCAATACCATTTAAATTGGTATTATAAAGCTCACAGCAGCGTGTGAGTACTCCATTCCTTGATGCATTAGTTTTAAAACGCGGCAATCGAAACAGGTCAAATTGGCGTCTGGTCCTCATTGGGGCGTTAATATTGATCGCTCCCACCAGGTCAGAGCAATCGAATATACCGTTCATTATTTCATAGAGGCACAGAGCATCATTCAAGTTGCGCCGATAATATAGCGAATTTATTTTAAATAGTAAGGTCGCCTCATTAGTAGTATTACAATAACTTTTCGTCTTGAAATTTAAATATCGAACGAACTTATTTTGGATATTTTGCAGTCTGTTAATGTGGACCATATAAAAGGGAGACCATATTGGAGAAGCAAACTCAAGGTGAGATCGAACAAACGCATTGTATAATACCTTCAATATTTATGGATCGGTGAATGATTTCGATGCGCGAATTATAAAGCCAAACATTTTATTAGATTTTTCGGCGATAGCTGCAATATGTGCCCGAAAGCTTAATCTGTCATCTAAAACTACACTTAGGTCCTTAATAGAAGTGCACGTCGCGATATGAATGTCATCGATCTGATATTTCGCGTAAAGCTTACGTGGAAACATTTTGCTACATTCATTTTTATCCTGTTTTTGTTACAATATATTTTCAAAGAGTCTAGATCCTTCTGGAGGAGAACACAGTCGTTTTCAGATTTAATAATTTTATATATCTTTAAGTTATCTGCCTACATCAGAAATTTTGAATATTTGAAGCATGCAACGATGCCGCTAACGTACAGAATAAAAAGTATAGGTCCTAAGTGTAATAATAAGTATAGGTCTTCCTATTATAGGCATCTGAAGTGCTTTCGGAAAATGATTCCGGTGGCAGGGTCGAATATAAGGGAAACTGCTCGAATGGAGACATATTTCGACCTCAATCGTACGCAAAGCTTTGAAGCTATTAACCGAATTTCAAGAAAATTACATACAAAATATTTGTCCTTCCAATTAAGTTCAGCGCCATCTGAAAGACTATTCAACAGCTGAACTTATATACAGAATGATTTAAATCAGGCTGTCACCTGATAACTTACAAATGATCTTTTAATAGTAAAAATCTTTTTCTTGTTAATTTTAACGACATGTACAAAATACAAAATGCCACGGCCCGGCTAATTCGTCGACTTACATTGCAAGGTCTCGGATTCGATTCCCGGCTGGGTCAAATTAACGGATTGTTCCGTTGCAATCAAATATACGGAACCGCATTTACACGCCCATATGCACCTTCATTGTAGGGTTGCTTGCAAGAGATTATCGTATGATAATAAACACACTCATTGTAAAATTTCACAATAAAGAGTAGAAAACAAACATTTTCAGCTTATGAAATCACTAGCTGCGCCCCGCGGTTTCACCCGCGTGGTGATGGAAAATTGTGATAATGATGATAGGAAACTATATATCTTTATAAATTATAGCCTATGTGTTATTCTGATGTGTAAGCTATATTATTATAAAGTTTCATCAAAATCCATTCAGTAGTTTTTGCGTGAAAGAGTAACAAACATCCATACATACATTCTTACAAACTTTCGCGTTTATAATAGTAGTAGGATTAACTCCACTGACCCAAATTGTACCAAACTCCACTAACTCGACTGACGGCAATGATCACTTTTCTATAATTATCGTAAAATAACTGCGATAGTTTTAAAGTTTACAAAATAACAAAAAAAACTATGGAAGCTATTATGGAAACAACAACTGACATGTGACAATAATCGAAAATTCAACATTAAGTAAAACCCGATTAATAAAACTTAAAAAGTTCAATTAAAACAAAGCGTTTGAACGAAATATTAGCAACTTTGCCGTAATGTTTATGCGCCACCGCGCAATCGCAGAAGTTGGCTGTACGTAACGATAATACCGCAATTTTACAAACAGAAGCGAGACTTTTTCCAAAAAAACGTCGTAAAGCGGCCACGTGACCACATTTGCACAATCGCACAGTTTACCGAAACTTGAGCCTTAGTAGAATGGTCGTATTTTAACCGCAATCGTTGCGCAATCGCAACAACTTGACCGCATACGGCGTTTGCAAATGCGGCGATTGATTGAGAAATTGTAAGGGCCATGCATTTAAAGCAATTGCTTGTTGACGTCATCTATAATATATTTTTTTAGCTGTTATGGTAGGTAACTTAATATCCGGTAGTGAAGCCTGCGTGACATTTCATAGCATTAGTCAGATCTCTATGTCTAAAGAGGGATACAAATGGACTAATTTGCATTATTCTTGGAATTATATTTTTATTATGTTTTTGGCGACAAATTTAATTTATAAATAACTAAAATTTTCATTCCGAACTTAGGCGACTGCGAGTGCTCCTCATTTACTGTTTAAAATCGCATCTCTGGCCTATCTCTATCTCTAGACATATCTCTATATATCTATCTATCGATTGCGCGGCCTCTACCTGATGTTAGCGGTAATTCAGTTTGATATTATCGAGAACGGAGGCGCCCTTTGCCTGTCAAGATCACACGGGATCGGTTTCTCAATAGATCGTGTCTAAGAAGAGATGACGTGAGGTCGATAACTACCCCGCTGCTCAGGAAACGTACGTTTCCAGACTCCCCTCGTATTTGCCGGATTGCATAGCCGATTGGCTGATGCTGCACGGTGCACAAAGACCAGTTCCCCCCTGGGTGTTCCTCCGGATCGGAATCTCCGATCCCAACTGTCTACCACTGTAGGTTACAGCCGCAGGCAGAGTTCAAGGCGGCTCTTCCAGGTTAATCCCTCTTCGAGTAGGCTACCGGTTGGGAGCTGAACCGTGACTTGAGACAGGCCATCAGGCCTAAGCTGCACGGAACCGTTAAGAACCTGCAATGGTTTTGGTGGCAGCTGGAAGTTAGTGGTTAACATGAGAGCGCAGGAGCACGGATATGTAAATGTGGATGATGTTTAACCCATTCGAGACCAACTGCAAACCGTGTGTCTTTTTAGCTCGGAAATCGGTTGCACCCTGTTTGTGCAATGATATTGAATCGCAATTATCAGTCAGTATGGAAAAAGCAGCCGTCAGGACAAGACTAGTTTAAAACAAAAATAATCTTTGAAGTGTGTAAAAATAAAATTTGATGTTGATTTCAATTCAGGCGCACTAAAATGAGTGACCCAAAGCTAGGGCTATATGGTCAGAACAGAAAAGTGCAAAAAAAGATTTGTCGGCAATGCTCCAAAGACGGTAAATATAGACGCACTAATTACTCTTGCCCTGCTTGTGTCGGTAACCCTGGATTATGCTTGGGAGATTGTTTCAAGATTTATCATTATGCACAAAAAAAGTAAGATTCGTCTTTCCAGGTAAATTTCTTACGTTGTACTGCTTCTTAAAAAATATGTTTTATTTATGTATATGGATTATATTCTTTTCTTCATTACAGAACCTAAAATTACGATTTCATTTTACCTGATTATTTTTGGAAAAATCTTATTCAATTTAATACAGTGTTCTTATTTTATTTTACATTGCACACCTGGTGTTTAATCCATCCCTCGTAATAATAACATTCAGAAGACCTACCTGCACACATGGTTTGCAATCCTCTTATTTGTACAAATGGTGTTACAAAGCAACTGATTTTTATTGCAATCATATTTTTGATCACAAATGGTCAATATTAACTTTTTAAAAAAGGATTCTGAGGATGGTCTCCAAAAATATGTGCTATCTCGAATGGGTTAAGTCAGCGCCGGACGCAGACACAGGCACTGATAGTGCAGTGTGACGGGTGTGCGCCCAGAGAGTCGAGTTTGGGACATAAGTATCGAAAAGAGTGCATTCGACCTCGAGGAATTTATCTGCTTCCTTTGTAGTTTCAGTATGTTAGCTATTTAAAATAAATATTGTAATGAGGTGCAATATTACGATATAGAAATAAGGCTGATGTCAACATTCACATTGCGTTGTGGTAGCGCAAATGATGATAGTGATGCGATGATAACAATGACAGCGTGAAGCCTTCTTTCGTTTTGTTCCGTTTAGCGACGCACCAATATATGATTACAAACGTAATGCACAATACACGTCAAAGTATAGGTCGCTGCAGTCGCCGACTGGCTAATGATAGGCCGGCGCAATGCGACTCATTCAAGTGCAAATCGTGCAGAGGACGTTGACCGGTATGCCAATTTTATTACCTCCTGAGACGACATGCTTCACGCCACGGGCTCAACCTTCTGCAATGCCAGTCAACGATTATGTATTAATATTATAATAAATAAGAAGGAAATTATAATCAGTGCGTAATATAATTACTTTCTTTTTTACACGACTGCCCAGCAAAAATGTGTTCAGGTTCATCTATGTATATTTCCGTTTCTTTATTCTACCATAACTTATAACCACTTGAACCGATTTAGAAGTGTGTAATATTGTTAGAATCGTTATGTCATCATTAGCGTCATAGGGTAGCTAACTGTCCAAACATCAAGTACCTAAGTAGTTGTCTAAATGTCAATAAATTAACATAAATATAATATCGTGTTTAGTATCAAATGAAAGGTCTGATTGAAAATATTCTGGAAATATACATGTATCTATAAGGATAAATACATAAACTTCAAATATTTCTTTAATAAACACTAATAAAATATGAATACAATAGTTTACTTTCTGTAACGGGAGTCGTCTTTTTATTTATTTTAATATATTTACTAATTATTCCTATGAATATAACTTCAGTTCTTTGAAGTTCTTCATCTTTAAAGTACTAATTTTATAGATCATATTGAATTTCTACTCTTACTTGAATTCCTCCTCCCTTTGGATTGTTTTGGCTGCGACTATTACCTAATAGTTTTTTCATAATAACCAGGACGATTAATCGTTATTATCATTTTATTACGGTTCAATACTAATTCGTTTTTTTTTATATATTACGACATTCTGCGTCCCGTAGGTACTGTTTGCTAAATAGGTATGCCACTCGATAGTACGTACATTTCTCTGCTAGATGGCACATTCGACTCATTAGACGTTTTTGCCTTATTTTTTTCCACAAGGTCGATGCCTTTTTGTGGAACCCGCCTTGTTGCAACATCTTCTAGGTGGGCTGTTACAGCACCACGCAGTCAAACACCAGGCGGTCACTCATCCAAGTATTGACCGCGCTCAACGCTGCTTAACTTCGTTAACAATGAGGAGAACCGGTGTCAACGCGGCTACAAACGCCATTTATGAACTTTCTTACATTTTTTGATAGCATACCGTAACCTCACAGGGTTTTTATCCAGGAGTAGCTTCGTTTCCTTGTTGTTTTAGTTTTCTTTATGAATGTCGCGGCTTTCAGGACTTATTATGGAACCGGGGAGGGGAGGTGCTATTATCGAGTGGCGGAGAAGGCTCTTCTCGTTTCTAAAACCGCTTTAGCAACATGCATTTATTGTTGTCTTTGGCCTTCTTGTTAAGGCTCAGTAACACACAAAAGGCACTTCCCTTGATACTTACAATTGATTCTGCTGTGAATTATATATGGATATAATCCTACCTAACAATTGTACCTACCTAACGTGAATTTTGTACGGCAAAATTATTATTTGATTTTGCAAATAAATACTAGTTAAATTCATTAAGAAATAGAAGTATATTGTACCTTAAGCTTCTTAGCCCGTGGTGAAGTGTTTTTTTTTCCGGCGGAAGCGGCTGTATTCTGTGCAAAACCAACGCGAAAACTGAGTCGCGAAAACAGCGCACTATTAGCGCGGTTTAGAATATTTCATTTCTTCTTTTTCATCCGAAAGGACGCACCACTGATCATATGGACGCACAGTACAACGACCTGACGACTACACCAATAATAACCGTAACGTATATACGCCATAAATTATACATAATTTTTTACATACAAACATTTTTTTACATACAAACAATTTTGTGGTTTCATATACCGTCTAACAATATTCGACAACAGCTGTTTCTGCACGAGAGCATCCGATTCATCCGATTTTTACCGAGCAACCATATCGATGCTGTCAGCCATACACCGGAGACACCTATTAGCGATATAACGTACTACGCTACAACGCTGGTAAACACCGCCACCGCTAGATAGAGTTGTCAAATTGTATCATATCAAATTGGCCGCCTACGTCTGAATACACCACAGCGCGAGGCGGTTATTTCAAATTCGTACCTGCGTACTCGTTATCAACGAACGGCGTTGCTCTCGTACTTTCATACTCTTCAACGTACGATGGACTGCAAAAGGTGCAAAACGTGTATTCATGCCGATGATTGTATTGTATGTGCATCGTGCACGGCTAACCTACATTTCGGATGTGCTCTTTTCTCCGAATCAAGATTTAGGAATCTTAAGAAGTCCGTGAAAGAGACTTGGATATGCGCAGATTGCAAATTGAAACCACCACCACCACCAATCGAGGCAAGTATTGCATCTAGACGAACGAGGTCCAGCGAGCGACTGAGATCAGATGGCGATGAAGATAATCCGATGCTTAAAGCGTTTATTATTAAACATTTTGAGGATTTTAAAATGCAAATCCAATCGTTTAAAGAGGAAATGCGTAGTGAACTGAGGGATTTGCGCGGCGAATTCAGCACCATCACCTCATCAGTAGACTTCTTCAGCGGCCGAATGGACAGCTTCGAGGCCAAACTCACGAACTACGACACTAAATTTGCTCAGATCGATTTGCTAGAACAAAAGGTGTCTGATCTCGAAGCGACCGTACACTCGATGCAGCGTGTAAATAACGAGAAGGAACAGCAAATGCGGCTCTACAACGTAGAAATTATAGGAGTTCCCGAGTCAAAAGATGAGGAGGCTGCGGCAATTGTCACAAATATAGCTAAGCATCTCGGCGTAACCATACTGCCTGCGGATATTGACTACGCAATTCGGATTACACCACGAACGCGTAACGCTAATCGACCGAGGGCTATCGTGGCAAAATTTTGTCGCCGACAACTGAAGGACGTTCTCATCTCCGCCGCCAGGAAGAAAGCAGGAGGCATTAAATCCGGAGATATCGGCTTCACTACTACGTTGGCGGCGATCTATATCAACGAACACCTTACGGTCACAAATAAGGATCTTCTTTACAAGGCCCGCAATCTAGCGCGTGAGACGGGGTTTCGCTATGTGTGGGTCCGAAACGGCCATATCTTCGCCCGCCAGAAAGATGGAGCTCCACCACTCCGTATCAACTGTGCCGACGACCTCAAAAAAATTTCCTAGCTCTCACTTACTCGAACTTGTTACTCTTTTTACCTGACACCTCTTATCCCCATTTTATTTTTAACTTACCTCTAATATTATATATCATATATGTTATATATCTATTTGTTATAATACACTCTACCTGCGTCATAATGCATTATTTTAGCAATCCTGAAGCTTCTTGTCCTGACATCAATATAATTTTCCTTGTCACGAACGTAACCGTATCACACTATTTATTAATTTTCATCCAATTATTCACTGCCACATTTACAATGTCTATTCAGTCATCGTTAGATTACTCGCGTCTTTTCCTTTTTCTTTATTTTAATGATAACTCTAATCCATCACCGTAGAGTCACTTAACATTTTCTATCAAAATGTTCGCAGTTTGCGAAATAAAACGTCCATTTTTTATCAAAATGTGTTGTCAAACGATTACGACATTCTAGCTATTACCGAAACGTGGCTCACCTCTGGTATACTCGATGGAGAAATAGTCGATCCTCGCTATGAACTTTTCAGGCACGACAGAGACCCTGCTGCCACTGACAGGAAGCGCGGCGGAGGAACCTTATTAGCTATTCGACGAGAGTTTTGTCCTCGTCTGCGCCTTGACTGGGCTGCGTTATGTAGAGCAGACTGCGTTTGGGTCACAATTCCGGCGGCAGCTTTGGTCTCCTCTCATGACCACCACGTCTGCTGCGTTTACCTTCCGGGAAATCCGCTAGCCGAACACCAAGATCATTTACTCAGCCTTCTCGACACAGTTGTATCATTACGCGAACAACTTCCTCATGACGGTTTCTCGTTGTTTGGTGATTTTAATCTGCCAAAAATCTTTTGGTCTGGTCCTCCAGGATTACCCCTTAGTCCCGCATCGGAAGGCGGAGGGACTCTCGATCCTTTAAGCACCTCTTTTTGCGAAGGTATCGCATTTTCGGGCCTCGATCAGTTCAATCATGTGTCCAACTCTCTTCATCGCTTTTTAGACTTAGTACTTGGCACCGACGACTTGCGAGTATCCCGCTGCAATAACCCAATAATTCCGGAGGACGTTTATCACCCATCACTGGATATAGAACTGTGTAATATATCTGTGCGCCTATTGAAAGAGCTACCCAGAATCATCAAACTCTACGCCAAAGCTGACTATTTCTCTATAAATCACTACCTCTCTTCCACTGACTGGGAACTTCTCTTTGCTAATCGCTCTATAGACGAGACCGTAAATAAATTTTACTCAATTATAAATAAATCTATCGAGGATTTCGTACCTACGCGAACAACAGCCAATCCGCGCTTCCCAACATGGTTCTCGCCAGCCCTAATAAAAGTAATCAAAGAAAAGAACCGATTTCACAAGAAGTGGAAGAAGAACTGTAATCCCCGTGACTATGACACTTTTGCATTACTCCGTCGTAGGCAAAAAATGATGCAAAAACAATGCTTCCGCCAATTTGTCAATCGGAGCTCGGTTAATATTCGCCGTAATCCTAAGCACTTTTGGACGTACATAAAAAATATACGCAAAGGCGGTAAAATACCACAATCTATGGTCTGTGGAGATGTTTGCTTTAACGATGGCTCCAGCATTAGCGAAGGATTCTCTGCATATTTCGAATCAGTTTTCAGCTCTGCTGACCAATCCACGCCGTACCCGGCACTTCCGGACGTTCACCCGTACAACCCAACAAACTGTTCTATCGGTTCGATCGAATTTTCTACAGAGGTTATTTACAAGTATTTATCTAACTTGGATATCAATAAGGGCGCAGGTTGCGATGGAATTCCACCTATGTTTTTTAACAACTGCGCCGCTTCTCTATCTCCGCCTCTGACAATTATCTTTACGCGATCGCTACAAGAGGGAATATTCCCTGACGTGTGGAAACAGGCACTAATTATCCCGATACATAAAAATGGTCCCAGAAACAGTATCGAAAATTATCGCCCAATTTCAATTCTTCCAGTTCTGAGTAAGGTCTTCGAGAAGATTGTGTACGACCAACTTTATCCTGCAATTAAAAACTCGCTTTCTGAGTATCAACACGGTTTTTTAAAGAAGCGCTCTGTCATAACTAATCTTAGTCTATTTACCGATTTTATATCGGAAAACATGGATAAACGCCTACAGACGGACGCCGTGTACACTGACTTTTCGAAGGCCTTTGACAGGGTTAATCACCCCATACTAATTACCAAATTACTACAGTTCGGAATTCACGGGGATCTGTTGAGATGGTTTGCGTCTTATGTGGCCAATCGACATCAAGCTGTCACTGTTGGTGGTTATAGGTCCGAGTATGTTAGAGTACCTTCTGGAGTACCGCAAGGTTCGCATCTCGGGCCATTATTGTTTAATATTTATATTAATGACATCGCCTCTTGCTTTCACACATCTAAATTTATCGTTTATGCCGATGATCTAAAAATTTATTCCACCATTAAAGGTACGAAAGATTGCATAAACATGCAACGCGATCTAGACCGACTCTTGGTATACTGCCACAAAAACAAGCTCTGCCTCAATCCCTTAAAGTGCAATACCATCAGTTTTACCAGAAATACTCGGCCAATTGTATATAACTATCTTATCGATGGCGAAAACATTCCAAAAACATCTTTAATACGCGACCTCGGACTTTATTTAGATACGAAGCTTACATACAACGACCACATAGATTACATAGTTCTTAAGGCCAAGAAAATGTTAGGATTTTTGTTTAGAGTATGCAGACCGTTCAGTGACACCCTCGCCTTAAAAACACTGTATTACGCATATGTCAGAAGTGTCTTAGACTTCGGATCCACTATATGGTCACCGATGTATGCTGCATCTGTCAACAAGGTTGAGTGCGTCCAAAAGCGTTTCTTGCGATACCTAAATTGGCGCGAGCACTCGAACTTCGAGACATATGAGGAAAGAGCGGATTACTTTAAGGTTGCACTGCTCTATAATAGACGGGCCATAACCGACATGTCTTTCCTATATGACATCCTTCATGGTTTAATAGACTGTCCAGCTTTAACTGAGCGAATTTCCTTGAGAGTGCCCCCCAGAAGTATCCGAGTTTCTCGTTTGTTTCATGTGCCCAGGTGCAATTCAAGCCACTTCAGCAACTCTACTATGATACGGTTACTCACCTCTTTTAATAACAGGTTTAATGACCTTGACATTTTTTCTCTGGACAGGAAGCCTTTTCTTCACGCAGTCGAAGAAAAGCTCAGGAACGATAAATAATTTAAATTTACTTATTACTTTATTATATACAATATATTTATGTGTGTATGTATGTCTATATGTATATATGTATATATATATATATATATATATATATATATATGTATATATATATATATATATATATATATATATATATATATATATATATATATATATATATATATATATATATATATATATATATATATATATATATATATATATATATATATATATATATATATATATATATATATATATATATATATATGTGTGTATATATATATATATATATATATATATATATATATATATATATATATGTCAATAGTATACGTATGTATGTGTTATAACAATCCCTCCCTTCCATTTCCATTCCCCTATTGTAATTACACATTTATATTTAGAAATGCTTCTTTTTCCTTTTTTCTTAAAAAGAAGGTTATAAAATTATTATCTTTTAAATGGGCACTTTATATTTTTTGGTAATTTAAAATGTATTAATGGTTATATTGATGTTAATTTATAAAATGTTTTTTTTTATATAAAGAATATGCTGTATACATTTAGTTAATAAAATAAATAAATAAATAAATAACTAAAGGCCCAAGGAACGATGTTAAAAACATGCTCAAAAAGACTTTTTTGAGAGGATCATAATAATCGCTATATAAATATAAAATGTTTCGTCAATCTCAGAGTCCAAGACTTAAAGAACACTTTCAAAAATTGGAAGCCAAAATTTGGGGAGAAATCCCTTGATTGATTTTTTTGCTTAGTTGAAGTTTTTTGCTAATTTTTACTGGAAAACTAATGATTTTTTAAAAAATTACAATCTTTTTAGAAGATTTACGATAGGATACGTTATTTTAAAAATGGAATCTCAAAATCATCACTTCTTTCGTTTTTATCGATATTACTGTGCGTATTTCCTATAGTTATTAAATAAAACTTTGGTTACATGAAACTATAGATCTTTATAAAACTACCCTTAAATTGGTCCTTATCTATGAAGTTACTGTTTTATAAAGAAAATTTACGGCCAAAAACTTTGTATGAAAAATATATATTTAGTTATTGGAAATATTTATCCATATTATCTGTGCAGATTTGTAGTTTTAATGGGAGTTGCATAATTACTCTTCTGAAAAACTCTCGTAGACAGGAACCAATGAATGCTTTAAAGGCGTTTTTCACGAACTCTTCAAAGTTGATTTTTTTCTCTTTTAAAAAGTTATCTAAATTCTAAAAAAAAATAAACTCTATTGGAGCAACGTCTGGCAAGTACGATGGATGACCAAGAGTCTCCAGCCGCAACTCCAGCAACTTTGCGACTGTTTTCAGTGAAATCTGTGGTTATAAATTTTCACGCAGAAGCAGTGGCTATGAGCAATTGGCCAGGCTCGGCTATTTAATCACCACCTTCTCCGTCATTGTTTACAATTCATAACAGTACACATTTACGGTAACTGTCTAGCCACACTGCAAGAAGATGTAATACGAAATACCGGCAAAGGATCTCATATTTGAAAATAATGCAATTTTCAACTTTACCATGGTTGCACAAACAAAAATATTTGAACAATAACAAACGACGAAAAGACAAATAAATAAGACTTAAAAAAGAATAACATGGTCCTGAATTAAAAGTTATTTGAATTTGAAATTCCAACTCAAACCCATGTTATATATATATAAGTTCACGTTGGCCAGTGAGAAAAAACCTATATAATAATTATATATTTTATTGTATAATAATAATTATAAATTTTATTTTTATTATCTGAGCGATGTTCAGGGTAGTACCCCTCCTTAATATCAAATGCGATGTCTTGCTCCGAGTCTTGCATCTTTATAGCGCAAGTTTTATAGTGATAAATAAAGAACTGGAATCGTCATGCGCGAAAGACCTTGGGTCTGCTGTCTGCAGATACGAGTACCTACACGCAGAGTGCATTAAACCGATGCATTCAAGATCACTGCGAATGCGTTCGCATGAGATTTAATTGATCTTATAGCGCAGAGCCGCTTCTAAAGGAAAGGTGAGTCCGATTGCGAATGGTGAAGTGCAAGGTTGCGCCCTGTAGGTCGGTGAGCCGGCAGTTCAAGGTGGAGGCTCCGGCCGCTGGATAGTCGTTAAATTAAACGACACCGTTTACGTAATTCGAAATTCGTATGATAGTTTAGTCAGTATGTTTTTGGAATTTGTGCCAAGAAATTACTTGCACGTGGGTGTGATTGCTAATTAAAGCAAACTAGTCTATGGGCGAAACGCTTTAAAGTTTGTGAAATTTTCATCATTCGCGACAGTTACAGTTACGAAGTACGAATAGTACGAAGGATATATCTCACATGCGTGCAACATTAGGCAATAATGTTAGCAATATTAAGCAATAATAAAACTTGTCTTACTCAAAAAAATTATTTTTCGTGTTTTCGTAATAAATCAAATTAAAATCCTTTTTTGTAAATAACTGGCAACGCTAAATCTCATGTATAGACAGAGATGGTACGTTGTTTTTTTCACAGGACTGCCCGACAAAAAAGGACTGTAATGTGTTCAGGGTTCATCTATGTTTATAGAGTACCTTAACTGTCCAAATATCATGTAAGTAGTTGTCTAAATGTCCAAATGTTAATAAATTAACATAAATATATCGTGCTAAGTGTCAAATGAAAGATCTAATTGAATACATTCGAGAAATATACATGTATCTATAAGTATGGATAAATACATAAAATATTTAATAAAAAACTGTAATAAAAATAATTATAAATACAATAGTTCACTTTCTGTAATGGAACTCGTGTTTTTATTCTTTTAAATATATTTATTTATAATTTTAAAATCGCTTCTATTGTCAGGATTGTGCAATTTGTGCCTGCTGTATAAAAGCTTGGCTTATTCTGTGAATACTTCTTTAATGATAAAAGCATTAAATTTTAAACAGGTGCAGGAATCCTTGTACTTTAGTACATTGGTACTTTAAAATTGACCCGGATGATTTTATTGATAAGAGCTTTGGATACAAAAAAAAGAAGAAGCAAAAATTACATGATTGTTATTCATCGAACGACCTAAGTAAAAACATTTTGTAAAATGCATGAAAAATAAACTAAATAAAATAAATTTCCAAGATATTCCTAATAATATTTAGTCCTCATTATTAACTAAATATTTTCAGATATTAAGCCAAGTAGTGAAGTCATAAAAGGAAACGTATCACGATGATCAGATTTATGATCAGATTTATTAAAATTTGAAATTCCGTCTCATAAAAAGCATGTTCGGCCGGTCTATTGATAGACGTACGATATTCATCACTCGATATTTATTGTTGGAGTTATTTTGTAAATTTTGGGTATTCAAGAGTCGTTTACTTTGATTATTTTGCGGTAATCATCCAAATTATTGCAAATTCTGAACGTAAATTCCCATAGCCATTAAATAGTATCTCGTAAACCTTTACGAGCTATATTATTTTCCTTGCATATAACAGCTATTATATCACTTTTCTCTTTCAATATATTACTGTAAGTTGTATAAATGAAAATAAATGTATAATGTATCATTATCAAGTACCTAGCATATCCGATATCGGACGAAGGCGTAACCAAGGAAAATCAGCGGATTCCATTGCGTCGTTCCATGTCCAGCCTAGAAACGAGTTAGTACCTACCGCCTAACGCTCAAAGGGTCCGTTAAATGGGTACCTCTTCATACAAAACGCCATAAAAAAATAATCTCGCAATTGAACACGCTGGGTAATGAAAATTAGCACAGAGTTAGATCACGGCATCGTACTGATAAGAAAACGAAATGAAAAAAAAACGAGTGATTACGGTTTTAAATTTTCATGAGAACCTTTCAATTGTAGTACCTTTCGTATGTAAACATTTTTAATAAACCTATACTACCAGCACCCTGTACTACACCACTATAATCTTACGCTATGCTAAGTTTAATGACCCTGCAATGATTTGTATTGGCGGTTCGTATGATGAGCTACCTCTTTAGCGTACTCTTAAGGGGGAGTTTTTTGGGGCCGACAGTGTTTCTGCCATTTTTGCTTAAAACTTTGTTTACATAGAAAGACGCATTTTTAAATACTAAAAACAACTGCTGAGGAGTAGCTTTATTATAAATAATCGTCGTTATGTCAAAAAAATATTGTATTCGCAGAAAAAAATAGGTGAAAGTGAAAGTTTTAAATTCACAAAGTAAAAGAGGAATTCTAAATTTGGAAAAAGTATGAAGTTTTTGCAAAAGTAATTCATTGACTTCAAAAAATATTAAATTCTTGAGATGTGTATACCCCTGTTTATTAATAATTTTGTTTCTATAAAATGGTAATAAACCTTAAAATATTACAGCCAAAATTCCGCAAGGTTTAGACATTCCAGCGAGTTCAATAAACTTGAACAACCTAATTAAAAAATCAAGTTTGTCGATAAATTGAATAAAAATAAAATGAAAACAAAATGTACATGAAATGGAGATAAAATGAAAATGAAATGATAATAATACAAATTTAACCTAAATAATTGCGTACACATGCTGAACGCCAATAAACAATAATAGTAAATTATTTTATTTTTCCGGCGGATTCTATGAGATTCTTAATCTAGAAAGAACCGTTTAAGACCAACCCAACCTTTTTTACACGACTGTCCAACAAAAAAGGAGTGTAATGTGATCAGGGTTCTTCTATATATGTTTTCCGTTTCTTTATTCCACCATAACTTTTAAACGCTTAAATATATTTATAAGTGTGTGTTATTGTTAGAATCATTATGTCATCCCGAGCGTCCTGGGGTAGGCCCTTAACTATCCAAATATCAAGTAAGTAGTTGTCTAAAAGTCCAAATGTTCAAATGTCCAAATGTCAATAAATTAACATTAAATATATTGTGTTTAGTGTCAAATGAAAGGTCTGATGTAGTACATTGTATATATCTATATGGATAAATACATAAACCACAAATATAAAAACCGTAACTAAAATAATTATAAATGCGTTGACTTTCTGTATCAACAGTCGTGTTTTTTATTCTTTTAAATATATTAACTTGTTAATCAGAACTTGTGTACCTCGCAACATCAAGGTAACTAAGCAATTTCTGCACATTATTTAAACTCAATTATTTAAAAGCCTAAAATATTATACTAATTTAAAATTGACCATTGAAAAGAACTGCGAAGCCTTGTTGAGCCATTTCAACATCTCATTTATGTTGGTCACGGATAAATTTAGAGAAAATATTCTGAATGCCGTTTGCCGATGCCATAATAATTATTATAACGATTTAAACTTAATTTCACACATACATGGCTATTGAGTATTGCGGCGTATTGCGTCTTGGCCGAATACTGAATATCATTCCAAAAAATCTGTCTGAAAGCCGAATGTTTGGCTAAAGTATTCGGCCCTGTTTTAAACTCGACGACTTTGTTTTTGTGCTCAGTTAAACTTTTGGGATACCTTAAGATCTACACGTCTACGCAAGAATCACTTTCCGTTAAAGATTTATGACTGATTCTTTGGTCGCGCGGAATGAAATTCGAGACCCCTATTCACTCCCGCCCTCCCACCCCCCCCCCCCAACCTCCTCTACTCGACGATGTAATCACACTCACACACACAAGTTGAATACGCGTAGCAACGGATGTTGGTCTGTTATTAAAATACCCACGCTACTACGCGTCGCAACCCTCGGACCACTATATACCTCAATATTTGCTGACTACAAAAGCGCTACATTGCTTAATCTGGCAGTTTTTTTTAAGCAATCCTTTTCTTGTTCAATGTTATCATTAATTTAGTTATATAAGTCATTTCTTTACAGACTTACACTCCAGCTTTAATATTCAAGGGCGATTCGTCTGTAATTCTCTTGAATAATATTTGAAACTAATAATAAATAAATCAATAAATTTTGAAAGACGTTTTCACCTCAAACTATGACATTTGATCATGCTCGACGTGACTGGCACATTTGTGCCAGTCACGTCACTCAGTCAGTTGTATAATAATATATAGTGTTATATTATATATTATACAATAATATAATACTCAGGCGTGTAATAATATTTTTTATTATTATCTAATTTGCTATTTGTGCTTATTGTTCAATGTAACAAAAACAATTCGTCTTAAAATATTGATTTATAATTTTTATTTTCATTAAAACGACGTCTTTCGTCGTAAAAAAAATACAGCATTTAGCCAGCCGATTATTCGGCAGAAATTGAAATATTCGATATTCAGTCGAGTAGTAAAAAAATCGGATGTGTCACTTCAGAACTTTCCGGCAAGTAGCCAAGGACTTCTGGAAGGATTTTGAGCGTGACGTGACGTGTCTTCGGGAAGTAGGTTGACCCGATTGAAATGGATAGTCGGTGACGAGCGCGGATAGTGAGAATGCAACGCATTAATCGCGTTCGATTCGATCCTTTACGCAAATATATACTGACCGGCGAAAATTCAATGTGATTTCAACTCAAAAAGGAATCTGTTTACCAAACTTTAAGTTTGAGGGTGCAATATTTCGAGATTAAATATGACTAGTGCGCCCCCTGGTGGAGCGATTTTACCTACAACCTTCCCAATTCTTGCCATGACCAAATAATACCTGCATGCCAAATTTCAGCTCGCATTTGGGTGATATCGTAAAGGAAAATACACACAGACACACGCAGGGAACAGACACACACACAGACATACAGGCACCCGCGAGGTGAGCGTAGAAGACATGGGACGAAAACACTCCACTGTCTACTTACGCCACTCGCCCGTAAGAGACCAACGCCTTACCGCGAGATAACCAGGTCAATCACCCAGCGGGCCGACACTCGCGCCCTTACTTCCAATTGCAACCAGATTACTTCGGTTTCCTGACTGGTTACAAGTTCGAGGTCGCTTGCGCTGTCTTCCGAATCTATCGCGAAATACGACATCCTTTGCCAAGCTCTACCTACACCCGGAATCGGGTAGCCGAATGGTCGTTTCAAGAGCAGTTGCCGTAAGGTTAGTAACTACCCCCGCTCTATAGGAAACAATACTGTTTCCAGACTCCCCCGGCTGTCGGTCGGAATGCACAATCGATTGGTTGACGCCGCACGGTGCGCAAACCGTTCAGGAGCGCCAGAAAATTGACTCCTGGGGAAAACTGGCCCGCAAACCCTCTGGCTTACGTGTCTTAAGTAGCGTTGCGCCAAATATTCGACAACTATTCGGTATTCGGCCTATTCGGTCTCTTTTACTTTCCCGACCCACCAATCGACGAGATGGGAAAGTATTGTAACCGCGAATATTTTTTTTCTGAGATGAAGACGAAAATATCTATTTTGAGCCCACCTGAGACGATTGAGTTCATTTCCAGATGGAAGTCTGGCTGTGTGTCTGTGGGAGCTAATGGGCCCTGTTGCAAATTGGCCACTAAGACCTATGTGTTTAGGGTCAACCAAACCCATCCGGCGACCTCCAGGCAGAAGTGCGAGCCTGGGTAGGACTCTTCCTACCCTTCTTGTCGAATGGTGGGTCGGTAAAGTAAAAGAGACCGAATCGGTCGAATTCCGAATAGTTGTCGAATATTTGGCTCAACGCTACGCTACACGGAAGACATCTAAGTAGTTTTCTATAAAAAAGTATTCAAGCAATTAGATACAAATTATGAGTAACGTAAATTTCCGCATTCCGCGGCCGATCATCCGAAATCCAGTCATAGTCAAGTAAATTGCTACCGAAGCAATAATCAACATATCGCGGTGTTAATTTCATCCAACGAGTATCTTTCGTACAGGGCCGCACTACATTTTCTGTAAAAATATGACAATGATTAACAAGAAAAAAAACGGTTGTGTCACCCTAAGACTTTTCCGGTAATTAGCCAAGGACATCATCTCATTCAATTTGAAAATTGAATTGCAAGCACGCGTCGTCATAAAAAATCGAATTTCGTACGAGCGACACACTGCCGTCGTAAATGAAAACACAGTAACTTCATTTACTGTGTTTATACAAGTTTTGTTCTTTAAAATCACGAGTTGGAGTACTATAAGACAAATTTTTCGGTTTGTCTGTCGATTGATAGTTACCGAGATACCTTAGATAAAAACACAGTTTAAAAAAAAACAGAATATTTTTAATAATAAACACAGTATGTATATTTTTTAAGATAAAATACAGTAACCTATTATTTACTGTGATCTTTTTTAATACTTATAAGCATTTAAGAAATATTTTTGTTTGGTTACAACACGGCTTCTTCAGATACTGTGGTTTTAGGTAAAATTTTGTTAAAAGTTAATTTATTAATACACGAATTAATCACAGTATCTCAATTACTATGTTTAAGGTGCCTGCAGTTTTTTTTTTTACATGGTTAGAACACAGTAATGGGTAAAATTTACCTTTAACACAGTAACCACTCAGTTACGGTGTTATAGCTTAAAAATATAAAATTTATCAAATTATTTTCCTAATTTAAAACACAATATCTAATTTAATTAATTAAACAATTATAATTTTATATATATTTTTATGCATAATTGAAGTTCTAACTAATTTTTAACAAGAAATAATCTATATTGATTACTTTGTTCATGAAAACAAATATTTAACAACTGAACTTTGACCGCGTTTTTCTCAAAACGTCTTTTTTCAAGTTATTTTGTTTTCATTTACAACGGCAGCACAACGCAATGAAGATTTAAATTTTAATCGTACGTCGCGCGTTATCACACGCGCGACGCCTCAAATTTAAATATTTGATTCTCACATACATTTGTACAGTCGGTTTAAATATTATTTAAGTCGCTTGTATATGAGATATTCCAACCAAAACGGCGCGGTTCGTATCTCGGCTAAACGCCAAAAAACGTCGGTAATATTTGACTACAATGTATGGCAGAATTTAAAAATTATTAGTGTAGCTTGTATAGGAGATATTCCAACGGAAGAAGAAGAATATTTTAGTCTGAAATGAAAATGGAATTGCGCAGTACCTGCGCAATTCCATTTTCCTACCATTCAAATGTATGTACCTATCATTCAAGCGTCGCATGTTTTTCTAGTATTTCCGTGGTATTAAAATGGTATTTCTAAAATGCGGCGAGTCGCTCGTATACGAGATATTATAAACAAAATTTCACACCTTGATTTTGGCCCAACAAGGCACCTGTGTACCGAATTTAAAGACGCTAAATCCAATTTTCTAGATTGTAGTATGACTAGCACGCCGCTGGTGGACCGATTTCAACCACAATCTTTTTAACTCTTTCCATGATCAAATGATGCATGCACATCAAATTTCAGCTCAATCGGATGAAGCGTTTGGGCGCTATCGTGGAGGTGTATACAAAGACAGACAGACAGAATGACATACACACAGACAGACTTTAGTCTGGACATGGACTTAATGGTCACGGGCAAGGGAGAGGGTGAGAAATATATCCAAAATATCTTTCTTCATGTCGAAAAAAAAGTTTACGCGTTCACAATAATTTACCTCTTCGTCGGTTAGTAGGTCGGTAAAGTAACTAGGAACATTTCCAAATTTAATCGAAATATACTCGTAGATTAGTAAATTTAAATGCCAGCGAATGTACAGTCCTTCATGTCGGGAAACGCAATCCTAATAACACCTACACACTGAATGGTGTCGAACATTCGAAAGTGTGTCGACGAAAAAGGACCTCGTTTTAGCTGTATCCAGTGACCTGAATTGGTGATCGCATACCTCAGACATAACTGAAAGAGCAAACAGCTATAATACACGTAATTAAAAAAGCTTTTATAATATAGTGAAAATCCACAAGGCAAACATAAGGTCATTGTCATAATATGGTCTATAAATTAGGATTCCGAATTTCGGCAAGATATTCACTTGCTGAACGGGGCACAGAGAGGCTTTGTCATAATCCAAAGGGAATGAGGGATATGGAATAAACGGAAAGACTCTCAACATTGAAACTGCCCACACTACAAGACATGCGAAAGTTTGACGACCTAATCGAGACGTATAAGGTTCAACGAGGATAGCTATAGTGACCTTCCTAACATATTCCTATATTAATTCCAATACCACTATTCGAGTAAACTGGTCAAGACAACATATTACACAAATCCTCGGAAGTATTTTAACTCTAATCAAGCTGTGGACTATTGGAATCGCCTGCCGTAGGAAGTTATTGAATCGGTAACTGGACAAGCGAGAATCAGTAAGTGAACCAGTTCAAAATCCAATTGGACAAGTTCCTTGAATCCGATGATTGACGTTAATCGTAAGTATAATTCGATATGCGTACATCAGCTTAGGCTGCTCGTCCATTGAACTAATATTAGTAATAATGATAATTTAACTATACCACATCATGACGTGATTGGGTTATTTAAATATTATATTTATTAATATTAAATTGCTTTTAAATGTTATTATGATTAATTATTAGCATTTTAATATAGTTTTGATTGAATTTCATTGATTATTTTGGAGAACCCAAAAATACCAGTTCGAATTATTAATACCATAAAAATAATATTTGTCCTTTAATTAGTCTACTAATCTATAAGTCTTCCGTACCTACATACAGCAAAAAAACAAGCATAATAAGTGATAAGCACAGAGAGTGTTCTGTTGTAATAAGAATATACTTGAAATTGTACACTCTGTTGGCAAACTGTATCGCAGTATTTTGTACCAAAACATTTGTACTTCCAACATACAGTTACTAGCTATCTATCTATCTAGCTAACGATCTCGATGAGGCAGAAAAATATAAAATTATGAAGTATCTCGACTTATCCCATGAGGTTGCTGTCATGCGGAGCTTCTATAGTACCAATAATTGTATCCCCGAACGGTACGTCTTTTGTTTTAAACACTTGAGATGATAAATTTACTTATTTTGATAAGAATTCATAATTGTTGATAATATGACCAATAAACATGACCTAACGATTTAAATTATTTTTTTAATATAAAATACTACTTTTTGTGGCTTAAATATAAAAGTTAGGCATATGCTGCCGCTTACTTTTTTGTAGGCATTAACAAGCTCTACAGCTTTTCTTTAGAACTTAATCATATATCTCTCATCGTTAAGGCAGTGTTAGTTAGAAACGTTTTCGTTCGACCGCCCTTTCTCGGACTTACTTTGCAAATCCGACTACCGCGAAAAAGTCTTTTTATTTTTCGAATTAATGTATAGCCCATGACACTCTAAAATAATTTTTAAAATCGGTTCAGTAGATTCAGAGATTACTTCCTACAACGTCACAAACTTTACCTCTTTATAATATTAGTATAGATAATAATAATGTAATTAATAATATCAAAGTTATAGCATCAAAAGAATCTAAACACTACCTTGCATCCATGGCATCTCGTAAGACACGCATCCGTTAAAATCTCAAATTTGATTTTAGTGCAGCCCCCTCTGCCTCTGCATGCATACATTGGTGGCTATTTTGCTTGTTTAAATTACGGTTTATCTATAGTTGATTACGTGGGGTTATCGATACCGACATTCCACTGCACTTTATGATTATCGCAACTTCGGCAACGTAAAATTGCAGTACTTTATGCACTTTGGAGCTGCAATGCGGCAATAAAATTGATAGTGTTTTCTGTGCGCACAAATTACCTAATTATATTTATAGAGCAGTGACAACCAAAGTTAGCGTGAGTCAGTAGATGGTTTCAAGAGAGCAATATATTTTTTTAAATCCTTTTAACTTAGAAGCCAATTCTGCAAATCGTCAATTGATGCAAACATTTATTGTATTACTCCATCTTCTCTCCAATTATCTATCATCTCCGATTGATATACGAGTCACGTACGCTTAAATAACTGCGTTTGCCCAACCGAGAATAATTTTCGTTTGGAATGCGCATTTGAAGAGCGCGCCGAGGCGAACATAACCACGCACCTGCCGTGTTCAATTTGTGCAAAATTGCAAGACGCAACGATCAATGCCGTTATATTATTACCAAATAACATTAAAATCAATTATTTATATGCGTAATCAATTAAAGGAAGGACTTTTAATTTCAGTTCCGATTTAGTAATGAGCGGAAAATTAGTTTCGGTTTCTAATGCAGAAGGCACAACATCTGCATCACTTAGTAATCCTTTGTCAAAAATCATCGACTTTACAATTTCGTTAATGAAATATTTTATGTCTCCCTGTGTTCTCAATCCGTTGTAATGGTACTGAAACTGAATATGGAGAACCGGTGAAATAAAATATGTAAATGATAGAAATGTGGTTGTCCGGTAATTATAATAGTTTAATATTTTGGCACCAAACCCTTAAGGGCTCTCTAGACGATCAAGCATGTTTGTCAAGCTTCGCGTCGCGGGCTGGGAGGTGATCGTAAACCGCAGGAAATATGCAAATATTTAAAAATATATATATAATACATGTGGCATCTTCACGTGGCGTCATTTGTCAAGTCACATGATGTAAATCCTCAATCAATCATCAATCAATCAATCACTAATCATCAATCACTAATCATCAATCAATCAATCATCAACCAATTAATGACGTCTAATTAACGTGACTCCCTGGTATAAAATTTCAAAATTAGGCATTTTAGTTGAATATTTTTTTTAAATACATATTTCCTGCGGTTTACGATCCCCTCCCAGCTCGCGACGCGAAGCTTGACAAGCACGCTTGATCGTCTAGAGAGCCCTTTACAAAGTTCGGAAGAATAAGATCATCAAAAATGATATTACACTAATGCATTGAAAAGTTATCTCTTTATGGTGGTTTTCACTAAATATTGAACATCATCTATTATTATAATTAAATAATAAGACATATAAATTAATGTCAATACCTATTAGTAATCACAATATCTTACGTGCAATGTTCTTTGCTGTGTCTTTATAAATGATGCCCTACTCTTCGATGAATGTACAAGTGCTTCTTAAACTTACTTTACACATTTAGATATTCTGAAAATAATAAATTAATAGTTTAACGAAAAACACTAAAAACACGCTTTTATAAATGCACGTAAAAACCACATCATCAGACCTTGAAACCTAATCGTGGTCAAAGTTCATTCCAAGACTTTTCTAATAAGTCGAAACACAGCTATGATACGATGTTCCATCATGAAGTTCCAGTTCATATCTTCCGACTCCATCATCAGATCAGTTCGACAGTACCATATTATTGTATTGTCATCAGAACTACATACAGCTGCCAATTTTCATGACGCTACGATCCTTGGAAGATGGTTAAATTAGTTACCTTAGATTCCATTACATAGTTACATACAGGTCGACCTAATAAAAGCGTGTTAAAAATAGGGTGTTCTCAATATCAAATCGCAAACTATCGCTAAAGTCAGACATAATAAATAAGACAAAAGTGTATTTTAAAGCGCTAGGTTTAAAGCGCCCGACGTTTCGGCGATATTGCAACTGCCGCAGTCCAGTGTAGACTAGTCTGGTCAGTCTATTGGTTTCATTGCCTAGTAATGTGTGTTTTTAAAATAATATAACGATGATTACATTGTATTGAAACTCTATAAATATACTGACCTTATAATGTTGAAATTAATGCTTTTTTATATCCACGAAATTGTTATTAGTTGATCCACAAACATTTATTTTATACGAATTGCTAGATCTAGAACAGCCACAACTAATACTTCATTTACTCGGATGAAACAGTTGTAGAGCAGAGAATATATAAAACCTAAATAAAATATAAATTTATAGGTTTTTTTATAAATCTATAAAATAAAGCAAATGCTGTTGACTTTTTAACCTTCAAAATACTGATTTTACGACACATATATACTTGACACATATATACTTATACGACACATATATAGTTATACGACACATATATACAGGTACTTGTTCACCTACATTTTTCGTAAAATTATTTTCATTTGAGCAATGCCCTAACACTGTAAAATTACTTCATTTGTAGATTTGAAACGAACATACAGGTTAGTTTCAAAAAACAGGTTAACTGATAAAACTTACATGTATATACATTTTATAATGGCTTAATCGACGTAAAACTAAAATTTACAGCATAATCGGCTTGAATGTTTTTTAACTAATCGGAGCTTGTTTTTTAACTAACTGAGAAGAGTTTTTTTGCATATTCATGTATATTAACTAAGCCGCTAATTTCAGACTTCGGAAGTGATATATCGTTATACGTATTAACAGTCAATCTCCGACAATTTATACTTATGAATACCTATGACTTCGTCTTGATGTTATCTTCTATAATATTAAAGAGTCTTGGGCCCAGAAAATATAGTAAATATCTCTTTGCAAATGCATTGTTTAAGTGTAAATAATTCGACCGCTTTTTCTTTTTTTTTTATTTGCTGGCTTCTACCATTGAAACCATTCTTCTTCTTCGATTGAAACCAAAATTGGATAGAAATACCTACTAATCCTTTAAAGGATTTTAATCCCTTTTTGGGTTTCAGTAAATTTATGTTCAATAAATGCAATCCGTGCGATCTGAGCATGTGGGCGCGGCCTTTATTTCAGAAACCTGCAATGGTTAACTCATCTATAAGAACTGAGCAAAAAATCAAGCAGCGCCACATCTGCAATCAAAAAAATCTATAATAATTGTTATGTAGCTTTGAAGCTGCCAAATATATATACTTTGCTCCGTTCCATTTAAAGTTATGGCCTCATCTTCTGGGGCATGACGGCAAATGCTCACATAATATCTTTGCTAACGCAGTATTTCATCGAATCTGGTATCATGACTATGTATGCCGCGTATGTATGCCAAAACATTGTGTATACAGGAAAAATGTCGCGACTACTTCAACGAACTCAAATATTCATTTCCATAATACGCGAGAGAAAGAGGACTTGTGTCATTTCAAAGTGCAACCGAGTAAGGTTCGAAATAGCTTTCTTTGTCGATATATCCTATTTTGACAATAAATTGCAATTATCAGGGGCCTTGGAAAGTTTCACTTTCACATAAAAACCTAATTCATGGCATTAAGGATTTTGATAATATCGAATTTTCATAGTTCTCTTGACTTTCTTGACTACCTTTATACTTTTTTCATCCTATTCTTGCTTAGTATTACTATTATTTATTCGTACTATTACACATTGTGATTTTTTATTCTGACTCTTTAGTAACTAGTATTATTATTACTAATATGTTACTATTTGTATTTTTTTTACTGTCCATATGATAATTTGTGAAGTTATCAAATGGTTTGGATTGACTAAAAATTACTACTGTCGTCCATACGATAAATTGTGAAATTATCGAAGAATTTTGATTGAAAATATCGAAAAATTTTGTTTGTAACAAAATCAACTGCAGAAAATCTGCAGTTAAATGTTAAAATTTCTTATTAATATAACTTATATACATATTTTAGCAGCAATTTATGTTAAAAATAGAAATTCCACCAAACTCCACCAAAAGTAGAAAATCCTATCAACTGCAATAAAAATAAAAAATTCAATAAAAATATAAATTATTGCAATAACAATAAAAAATATATAAATAATAGTATCTCTGCGCACCTACTATGTGAATAGAATAAAATATCTATCCCGTCTAACTTTTTTTTAAAGTTTAAAATATTTTTCTATAAAAACCCCTCTTCGATTCCCCATTATTGATTCCCATTCCCATTATTTATACCCATTATCTAAAAGGATGTGAAGGTCTATTGTGGGAGCCTCAAGATACCGCGATCGATCTAAAAGCCAACCAAGATTTACGATCAAAATTTTGAATATTTTTTTTTGATGAAAGAATTGATGTAATTAAAGACTTCATATAATTAACGAAAGATTGAAATGTAAAAAATATGAGAATCACTTGTGCTAAAAGTCGTTCATGATTATAGAAGAGGATTGACCCGGATGCGGAATGGTGAACAGCTGCATCGTGACTACTAAATTTATTATAGTGCTACGCGGAAAAGATAACGTCTCTATGAGAAATGTAATATCGGATATAAGCTGAGGACCTCGCAAATGATATATTTCATTTTATTTTCGACGAGAAATTTAATTACAACGTGACGTTTACTGCATTTTTAATTCAAAGTTGTGTTTTAAAACGGTTTTAAAGTTTCAGCAAATAACTAAATACTCAAAACTGCGAATGATTTCCTGTTTAATCGACAAAAAGTTTATTTATCCTGAGCTAATAATTCATCTTCATTTTTAGCTACATGCCAAATGATATGATCATTAGTCAAGTTCATTCAAATTAATTTATAGTCTACTTGAATAATCCGTTCGTCCTTGATGGTATCTAGAAATCATCATTAAAAATAATTACCATGGCTATTTACTACAGGATTATTCTATAGTCATTTTTGACATTTATATAGGATGACGCTGCTTAGATCCATTTATGGAAATTATCCAAATTATCCCACATCCGTACAAGTCACGATTTATGCTCTTATTGCAGTGTATTAAATTTTATGGCGGATAATGATGTTTAATGAATACAATGAGATTCAAATTCAACGAATTGCAGGTATAAAAACCTGGATTATTAAAGTGTATTTATTTATTTTATTTGTAAATTTATTATCCTCGACTCATTAACAACATTATGGCGGTTTCTACCTATACGTATAAAAATAGTTATGTTCTACTTGTTTAAAGCGTGCGTTTGATATCATTTCATTACTGATATCTTCATTACCGATTGTTGGATTAGTGTTGAAATTAAACGAAATATTTTGATGAAGCATAAATTAAGAGAATCGTCATAACTCCCGCCCTGACGAATCAATTTTAAGGGCGGACTTACACTGGCAGTTTGAAGTAGTCAAGGACCAACCGCTTCAAGCTGCGTCTGCATAGCGAACTACAATCTTCTATTCATTGGAATACACGAGACCACTTTAGCAGTCGCGACCGCTTCTGTAGTTTGCTATGCAGTCGCAGCTTGAAGCGGTCGGTCCTTACTGCTTCAAAATGCCCTAAATGAGTACAAAGAGCTAAAAAAATCCGCCGCGAAATCTACTAAATTGGCCAAATTAAATTATTTTCGATCGCAAATTACTAACATCCAAGATGATACGCCACTACTTTCAAAAATCTTCAACTATTTAATAACCCGAATCAGAAATCCTGGCACAAAATACTTGAACCATTTAATGATCCCGACCAACTCAATATTCACTTCTCTTGTTTTGCCAGTGCGAATGCACTGGCCCCCAACTGATCCCGACCCCCAACTGATCTTACACTAATCCCCTTACAAAAACGAATTACCTCACTTAATCAGAGAACAACTGTCTTTCGCCTCAATCTGCTCCATAGCAACCTGCGCACGTAAATAGATTCAAGTCAAACTCGCTCAGATCCGATAAGATCTCAATTACAATGTTCAAAGTAACCCTATCTTAATCTAGTCACAAATTCTAAACCTCTGCTTAACTTCATGTTCCTTTTCCTAATGTTGGAAAACCTCCCTTATCCTTCTTATTTCTAAAATTCCCAAAGTACTAACCCTCAAGTGGCATACGTTCAATTTGGAATAATTCATGTTTATCCAAAATGATGGAGAAAGTGGTCTAGCCCAGATCAACAATCTGTCTGAAAAGGCCATAATTCCCCAAACTCAATCCGGATTTCGTAAACTCTACAGCACTATGATACACAGCACTACAGCATTCTCATTATTATTTTATCATATTTTACCGGGCATAGAAAATAATACTCTCCCTTTTAGTATTTAGTAGACTACAGTAACGTATTTGACTATATCGATTAAAAGCTGCTGCTTGTGGAACTACCACATTTGGGTTACTCATCCCTCGTTTGCCAATGGATGGTGAGCTACCTTCTAGATCGCCTGTAAGTGCTTAAATTGATGTATCCTAATGGCATCCCAGATCTCTCTAGTGCTCGCCCCATCGTTACAGGCGTCCCTCAATGCATCATACTTGCACGAATGCTCTACTCTTATATACCTTACTCTTGTATACTCTTTATATACCCTTAATATTAGCGATAGCTTACATCACTTTGCACATCACATGTATGCAGATGACACCCAAGTATTCCTCTCTTTTCAACCCGACGGCTTTAACTCTCCAATTAGCAAAATAAACGATGGCCTCTCTAACTTAACAGATTAACAGAAAAAAGCATGGGCCTAAACTTAACCCATCTACAGAATAGCCTGGCAAAATTAAATTCTTTTTAGTCGTCCATATATTACTATTGATCAACTTGCAATCCCGCGAGTGGACGTCGCGTCGCCCGTATCTTGGACTGCACAATAATGACTATCTACTTTTCGAATCTCAAGTGAAGCGCAAAATTCAGTACCTATTGCTTCTCTCATCTGAAATCTATGTATAGAATCAGAGATTATCTACGGTTATAAGGATCCTCTCATTTTACCGATCTTTGATTACGGCGACATCATATTCAACGTGCTTGCGCAAGACGGATCAAAATAGGATTTTGAGGAAAGACGGATATTCAGTGCGACTTATATATGTAGAGGCATAGACGAAATGCTTAGGCCAGGTTTTGCTTCCGCATTCCACCCAGCAGCCACGTTTCCCCGTTTCTCCATAAATCCGCCACGCTAACCATAACCCACCGCAGGTAACTTCTCCTCGACAATTTAGTAAAAAAAATCGTAAGAAGCAAAACCTTTAATTACCTATCCTCCCAGATGAAATGGTCTCATCGCAATGCTCAAATCATCTGCGCGAAAAAGGCATTTTCGCCTACTCAGCTGCAGCCCTGTGAAACGGACCAATCAGGTATATCAGATAAAAGTCCTTACTACCTTTCAGTTCCGGGTTTCAAAAAGGTCTATTAAATAAACACCCTCCTATGCATACCTAATATTATACCTCAGATTTCGCATCTCCCCTAGCATCCGTACGATGATCGATAATCTCCTACTATGATTATTACTTGTTTTATATTCCTCGATAATTTTATTGAAATTAAAAACCTAAATTTTTATTTTTTTTAGTAGTATATACTGTGATTTATTTTTATTTTTATTTGTATATACTGTGATTTAATTATTATAAGGCTTAGTTAGGCGGCATGAACCATAATACAAAGTTCATAAAATAGCTTCTCCATATTAGTCAATTAAAAGTTTCATATTAAATCAATCTAACACACACGTATATCCACACCCAAACACTGCGATAGGTAGCACTGAATATTTGTTCGGAGTGCGTCCTCCGTCAATATTGTTTTTTTGTATTTGCCAACCCCCTTAGTAACTCGTATATTTTACTGTTCTATGTCACACATTATTGATGAAATATATTACTAGTATTAACCGCCCTACCTATAGGAACGTACGTGATACCATTGATTATATAATCAATGGTGATACGTTCGCTATATTATCATATTGAAAAATTAAAAAAATTTAAAAATGATATATGTACAAATTTATTTAAAACCGATATATAAAAACAGCTATATATTTTGTTTGGTATATTTTTAACAAGTATTGCTATTGAGAAATCTTGAGAGTTACCTACCTTCTGAATAATATCAGAAAGATAGGGCGGTTAATATTATTACTATTTAAAAGCACAATTTTTTTAACTATTTCGACACCCAAAGTATTTTTGTCAGTCACTGTTTGTTTATTAATTCAGAAGTTGAATAAACCTAAAATTCTTCGATTTATTTTAAATAGATTCTTGAATCACTGAATATTTTCGAGAAAACAAAGACACGAGGAAGGTGTATCATATTTATAAAAAACTTGGTTAACGATTTACTAAGTTGAAGCTATGAAATAAATCGAAAAAAGAGTGACTTTTAGTAACAAAATCACAATTTTGTAGCACGCTTTTGCAATGTTTGTGTTTTTTAAGCAATTGAGCATCGCGTCTGCAATTGTGTTTAGCAATTGAGCATATCTATCGACTGACTACCAATTGACAAATATTTACTTACAACGAACCACGAGAAAAAAAATTTACATAAAAATTACTTTATTTGCTTACTTTTGCTTGTCTGAATACAGTAGGCGGGTAACTGCAATACGTTAATAGTAAAAACACATTTTTAAAAACAAGCGTTTATTACAATGCTCTGTTCTGAGCCAATCATAGGGCATATGCAGCTATGTCATAGTCAAGGGCTGTCCCAGGGGGGGGTCAAGGGGGTCATGACCCCCCCCAAATCTTAAATATATGGCTTATAATAAGCTCCTTATGTAAATACACTTGTTTCCATAAATAAATTATTGTATAATAAAGGGGAACTTTGTTTTATTTACAAACCGTTAAACCAATCTCATCGCCCACAACGGCGACCCCCCCCCCCCCCAAATCTTAAGCCCATAACTGTGACCCCCCGTAAAATGTAAGGCTAGGACCGCCCTTGGTCATAGTGGAACTTAGAACGGGCTATCATAATTGAATGCTATACAGAATTTCGTGTTTGTGCTGTTTACCGTTGAGAAGTCTCCTCGTCGGAAGCCAACCCTGGGTGCAGCAGCCCTGTCGCGGTGAAACTTAGAACGGGCTATCGTAATTGAATGCTTATACAAAATTTCGTTTCTGTGCGGTAGACCGTTGAAGGAGTCCCCTCGTTAGAAGCCAACCCTGGGTGAAATTTGGAACGGGCTATCATAATCGAATGCTTACACACAATTTTGTTTCTGTGCTGTTGACCGTTGAGGAGTCCCCTTGTCGGGAGCCAACCCTGTGTGCAGCAGCCATGACATGGTGAATTTAGAACGGGCTATCATAATTGAATGCGTATACAAAATTGAATGCCTGTCCTGTTGACCGTGGAAATGTAGCCTCGTCGGAAGCTAATCCTAGGTGTAGAATCAGGTCATGCGCACCATAAAAATGCATCGTCAAATTTCAACTTCATAGGATAAAAGGAAGTGGTTCTAATTCAGCTTGCAAGATTTGATCTAAACTAACATAATTATGTACATACTAATATACTAACAAACATTGCAAGGTAAATAAAAGCTTGTAAAAAATGTCAAAGATGTCAAAATAAGCTTTATGAAATGTGCATATCCATAATATACAATTACTCGCGCTTTCATTGTGTTGAATCATTATCTATTCTATTACAAAATCAGCCAAGGCGAAGAAAATATATTTAATCATTTCGTCCAGTTTTTTATGCAACTAACCAACTAGACCAACTGCTTTGCCATTCAACTAGCCCATGGTGAAAGTAAAAGGCTTTGTTGTCTGCTACTTTCATCACAATATTTTTATCTGTGGGGTGTAGTAAGTCAACCTATAAGCATTTTCCACCGCGATATAATTACTAAGTTCGTACATATCCAGTAGGTAGTTGCTCCTACTCTTGGATGCCTCATATTTTTTAACATGATAATAATAATTTGAAAATAAACTATCGTGACATTTAATAATAATAATAAACTCTTTATTTGCACTTAAAAAGTATACAAAAAAGGCGAGCTTATTGCCACATGGCAATGTCTTACAGCTAACCTAAACATAGTGGTACATGCGCGCATTGTGAAAATAAAGATTATTACATAACATACAGACAGACTAATAGTGCCCGAGGAGAGGAAATTGGGGGAGGAACAGGAGAGAAAGGGAAGAACTGGTTACTTCTTAGAAAGGTAGTAATCCTTAAGGTGAGTCTTAAACGATGGTAAAGAAGGCGAGTTTCGTATATTTGCTGGGAGATCGTTCCAGAGTCTTGCACCATGGACACAGAAAGAATAGGAATAGAAATCACTATTATGACTCGGAATTTTTAATAAACTGTCAGAGGCTGACCGAAGTACGAGACCGTGGGAACTTAGTGGTTCTAAAAGCTCCTGGAGATAGGATGGTGTTAGTTGGGTGAGTACACGATATAGGAGAGCCAGTATTTGAACATTTGTGCAACGTATTGAAAGTATGGAAAAAGTATGGTAAGTAACGTCCAAATTTTAGGATGTAGTTACGAAAATTAAAACAAAAATAATAAATAATTAAATAAATAATAATAATAAATTAATAAAAATAATATTATATAGAAAAAAACATTAACTTAAAAATAAATCAGATTTAATAGTTATGTAATAAAATGATAATATAAATCAACATAAAATAATATCCGAATAAATTATTTATAATCGGAATCATATGAGGATACATTATAAGTTAATAATGAGATAAAAATGGCGAATCAATGCTTTCGTCCCAATGAAAAATTTAATTAATTTCAAATATCACAATATCTGTAACTTTACAGAATTTTCAGTTTGGAATATAGATTCGTTTTCAAATTCCTTTATACTTTACAACTGATTTCTCAAAACAATTTTTTCATACAGCTCAAAACATTTTTTTTTTATTTTATCTCCATTCGGATTCTATTGCAGAAATAGGGACTTTGATGACTGGATCTATATCGCACTTTACCAAGACGTCTTCGATTTATGTGTAGGTCAGATTTGTTACTCGTATTATGATGATGAAAATCATTTTCGCCAGTGCGTCTGCTATGTATTTTCGAGCGTAGACAATGGTAAGATAGATGTAAAAAGAGAAAATTTTCATAAGTCCTGATTCTATGAATAGAGGCTTACACTATGTTCTATGTAAACTATGCGCGAAAAACTCTGTTTGAAATTGTCGCCATTCCCCAAAACCTTAAACCAAACGTTATTATGGAAGGGAAAATATTTACAAATGGAGATAGTGTGCCCACAGTTTGAAATTTGCAAATATGGCGATTGTTTGGGGCAAGAAATATTATGTATAGGAAGACTGAGTGGAGACTCCAAAGAATGCAAAATGGCTGCACAAGATTTTGCTTTAGGATGTCTCCACGTCATCATGTGTCGCCACGCCTCGCCGTCCCTTTCATTCGGTGTTAAGTATGAGTATAAGAAGAACGACGTTAAGTATGAGTAAAGGCTACATCTTGCGACCCACGTACTCAAGATAGTACGCAATAAACAGCCGCGATATCTTTACTCGCTTATGACCTGGTCCCGTAACCGACATGACCATTCAACACGGGCGAGTGAACAACTTGCCATCATTCCCAAACACAAAGCCACAAAATTCCAGCGCAGTTTCTTTTATTCTCTGCGGTTGGGAATGGCATTTCAATCGAGATCAATTTGTATATTTAAGACCCACTTAAAGAATATGTTATTTCTTAAGTGTAATCAATATTTTTAGAAGTCAAAGTTTTTTTTTTAATGTTAGGTACTTGTTAATTTGATTATTATTATTGTTTATTTATTTGTTTATATTTTTTATTGCGAAAACTTGATGTTGATTATTTTATATTTTGGTACTTTATATATTATATTTAAATTTCATTAAATATTGGTGTATTGTACCTACTAATAACAGGTGTGTCCTGAAAACCAAGTTAAGATATATTCTGAGAATACCACCCCTCCTCCTTCCCCCCCCCCCCCCCAATGTACAGCGTTTGTAGTTTTAATATTAAATATATTGCCTTTTCCTATTTTCAGTTTAAAAAATAATTTGTGTTTTTTGTTTATTTTTGGTATAGACAGCTGCAAATAAATACATTATTATGATTATTAAATAGAGAAAAATGAAGAAAATACATTGAGCTGTCGTTGGAGGATTATTACGATAAATCTATAATCTTTTTAATGTTAGCGAATCTTAGGTGACTGGTGGTTGTTTTAGTAATTGATCATCCGAGGAAGAGTTTCTTATAGTAATTTTGGAACAAAAATACAATATAATGCGAAATTATTAAAATGCACACCCCTCTGGGCGAAAATGTTAGGTCATTTTCACTGTGTTTTAGGTCATTATAACTTATGAGCATTGAAAAGCATAAGAATGAATCTGTAAAAATATCACTGGTAAATTGGTGACACATTTAGTGATTGTGAAGGACTTGTAACTTTATTCTCGAGAACAGCCGTAACTTAAATTTTTCACATATTAGTGAAAACTTGTAACTTTTGAGAAACGGGACCCGACAAAGACAGCCATGACCGTCACGTCACAAGTAACTGCGATTCGTTTTCTTCCATTAGAACCCAAAGCGTCTTCATTTAATTTTAATAATAATATTTTTTTGTGCTAGTGTATTTTTTTTCTAGTTTCCTGTTTATTTTATCATTTTTATTTTTATCTTGTGTTGCCAACTAATACTTGTATTATAATACAACTTAAGTTATAGGTTAGGTGATAGACATTGCCGCAAGGCAAAAATCTCGCCTTTTTTATTACACGACTGCCTAACAAAAAAGGAGTGTATGTGTTCAGGGTTCGTCTATGTATGTTTTCCGTTTCTTTATTAGTGTTGTTATAATTGCTATGTCATCCCTAGTGTCATATGGTATCTTAATACCAAGATATCAAGTAAATAGTTGTCTAAATGTCCAAATATCAATAAATTTGCATAAAATATCGTGTTTAGTGCCAAATTAAAGGTCTGTTCAAGTATATTCTCAAAATATATATATGTATCTGGTTTCGTGGATGCTTGGGCCAGGAAGGTCCCGAATACATCAAGAACTCTCAAGTATCTAGCTCTGTGACTATTACTATTATTTAGATTTTTCTCTGTCACTATTTAATTTTTTAGAAACTTTACTATTACTATTATTTTTTTTTCGTGAATATTTCAATTTGTTACAAATATTACAAATTTTATTTATACTTTTATAGAAGGTTAAGTGTATTTAAGTATCTACTTATTTCAATATTTTTCATTATTATAAATATATATTTATGTATTTTATTTTTATATAGATTTATAAACATATTTTAATTACATTTTTATTAATTTGAATGTTTTTTATTTTCGTTTTTTTTAAATACTTTTTTCTTCTTTTGAACTTGTTTCCTTTTTTAAAACTTGTATATGTTTAAAATGTTTGCACTAGAACAAGTTTTCACTTAGTTGGGCGACATGGCACCGATCTTCACTATAAGTGTGACACAACTTGCGGTGGGTTTATTATTTTTTAAGCTAAATTTTATTCAATGCATACATATTACCTATGTTTAGTGTTATGCTTGTTGCAAACCGCTGGCCATTACTATAATAATTACATTAAATAAAACCTATATGGATAAATACATAAAACACAAATGTTTTATAAAAAAAAACAAAAATATTAATTATAAATACAGTAGTCCTCTTTTTATGATACCAGTCGTGTTTTTTACCTGTTGAAAATAAAGAGTTTTATTATTAAATTTTTTCCTTCTTTCAAAAAGCTACACTGCTTTTACCGAGACAACGGCATAAGTAGGTAGATAACTGGAAACATGGCCGAAATAGCACAAATTTCAACGCGGTAAGAATCCGATTCGTATAATTAATATTAATTATAATATATGATCAAATGTTCATAACTTCACGAATAACAACAGTCTTGTAATCAACGCAATCTCTAGTTTAGAAATGAAAATGAGCAATAAAATTGCATTGGCCTCCTGGGCCGTCTAAGTACGATTCGGTCAAGAGGTTTAGCCATAAACGCTATGATATTTGGTCATATCTGCCTACAAACAATGGAGGTAAATATGTACATAATATTACGAGATGTACAAAAATGGTAGACGTTCCGTTATGGCTGTAATACGTATACGAGTACAATGCAACCGTTAAGCATGACTGACACACGCTACAAGCGCGAATTCCGTACCGTTTATCACTACACGAAATACGCTCTGGTACAATTAACGACATAACTGAAAGGAGATTTATGGGGATTAAGTTCGACAAGAGATGCTTGATTTAAAAAAATTCAAGGCCCTCTGATTTCAAATAGGGGTAAATGAGGTCGAACTCCAGATCTTTTCTCAATAATAATCGATTTTTACGAATTTCCTTGAATATGAACACAAATAGATTGGCTACATCTATACACTGTTGTATGAGAAGGTAGCTGTGCAAAGTTACAATCGCACAATTACGCGTCACAAGACATCATACGCGTCACAAGACATCAAATGCCGTCACACGGAACGGCTTCACTGTTCACCTTCACGCGGTGGAAGTTGGCGCTCGTGGCCTGCCAGCTACCTAAATCTTTATTTCACCTTTTTAAAGATCGTGGTCTCTCCAGGAAAATAATAACTCCTTTCTAGAAAAAATATCTAAAACCGCGATCTCTGCATCTCAAATCCTATGGCTTTGAAGGGGGAGTGAATGGGTAATAAGGTGAACGCTCACATGTGGCAAGACAGGTGTCCTAAACCTACCACCGCCGGTCGTCAGTCCGGAATCCACCCTTCACCTCCTAGAAGTGTAAAAAAAAACAAAAAAATATATATATATATATATATATATATATATATATATATATATATATATATATATATATATATATATATATATATATATATATATATATATATATATATATATATATATATATATATATATATATATATATATATATATATATATATATATATATATATATATATATATATATATATATATATATATATATATATATATATATATATATATATATATATATATATATATATATATATATATATATATATATATATATATATATATATATATATATATATATATATATATATATATATATATATATATATATATATATATATATATATATATATATATATATATATATATATATATATATATATATATATATATATATATATATATATATATATATATATATATGATGGGTCCGATTTTTGGTCGGTGAATTCCATGGCAGCTCCGTTTGTATTTTATTTATTAAAATATATACGAGTATGTAGTAATACGACTAAGGAGAAAAGTGAAATGAAAAATGTCAAAACTTTTGCGACATTTATCAAAAATACTTTTCCTACATTTATCTAAATACAGTAATTTTCTTATTATATTTTTATTGTAATAAAATAATACACTAGCACGAGGCCTCGGAATAGGGAGCGGAAAAAATGTGTTTCTTTGACGTATAAATATCTCGAATAAGTTCGGTTTGATAAAAAATCGGTTTGGTAGTGAAAATTTTCATATTTTAAGGACGAGACGAAAATCCCCGATTTCATGTCGCGATAACTAGTGAGTAATGAACCAATAGAAACCAATCGACTGAATTCAGATAGCTTACACCTAGCGAAACATCTAGACAGCTTACACCTTTATTCGCCCGCCACACCTTCGGGTGTGGCGGGCGAAAAAATGAGAGACGGAAATATAGGGGAATACATACTCGTATTTGCAGAAAGTCTATCTCGCAAACACGTGAAGCTAGGAGCAGATTGAGGTGTCATTAAAAAGTGAATAATAGACCCTACCTGAAACTGAAGAGATATTGGCGTATAAACAACAATAACCATAATTTTATAATTTTTCAAATTTAAAAAAATACACATGCGAGCAACTAAATCGACTCACCCCCTCAGTTCGGATAAAAACCAGTTTTTTTTCTAAAATGACTAGCCGGATGTACACCAAATGTATATTTTCATGAATACCTAATTATTTAGCTTTCTAATGACACCATTTTTAGAAAAATCGGTTCAGAACTTTTTTAAATAATAATATCTGAACGGAAGTATTGGAAAGTACGCTATTCGCCGCAAAAAGTTTCCGCGTCTTAATCACTCCGGAACAGGTTTATGTTTAGCAATCACTTATCAGTAGTTGACGCGAAAACATCTCCGTAAGCCAAACTCATTATTATCGTAATAGTATGGATACTACGCCAAAAAAGACCGCTCAGGTTATTGCTTTATTGCAGCAGGGCTTTAGTCACCATACAGTTGCTCGTCAAGTGGAATTTAGTCAGTCTGCCATCTCAAGAGTAAAAAAAGGTTTGAACAAACTGGTACCATCAATCGGAGACCAAATAGCAGCCGGCTCCGGTGCGCTTCTGAGAGAGACGACTGTTACATCGCTTCGACGTTACTGCAGAATCGCGACCTCGCTGGCGTTAATGTACAGCAGGAGCTGAGACAAGTTCAAGGGGTAGCTGTCAGTCAGTGAACGATCAGAAGACGCTTGCAAAAATCCGACCACGTTCCAAAAAGATCTGTCACAGGCCTTAAATTGACCACACGCCAGCAGCAAGCGCGCCTTTAATTTGCTCGAGGGGACGTCAGTTGGATAATAGAGCAATGGCGGTCAGTTTTATTTACTGTCGCGAGCAGAATGTGTCTGTATGGCATCCACAGAATAGACTGGGTCTCCAGGCATCCAGGTGAGTGATTTTCGCAGTGCTGCTTCGCTGAAACAGTCTCCTACGGCGGCGTTTCCTGCATGGTGTGGGTTGGCATTTCTTTAGAGGGAAGGACCAACCTCGTTTTTGTGCCAGGGGGAGGTCAGAGAGAAGGCCTGACTACTGGATACTATATCAAATTATTCTCCTGGATCATTATATACCGTATAAAGGATGTATTGGAAAAAACTCTGTGTTAATACACGATAATGCACGGTGTCACACGCGCGTATCACTCGGCAATTCTTAGATGAAGTTGGTTTGGAGACGATGGACTGGCCAGCTCTCAGTTCAGACATAAATCCCATCGAGAATTTATGAGACGAGCTGAAACGAAGAGTTCGAGCCAGAAATCCGGCAACTTCCAATATCTACGAGCTCAAGACAGCGTTGTTAGAGGAATGGGATGGTATTGCTAAAGACTTGACCAAAAACCTGATCAGGAGGTTGAGGAACCGCATGCGAGCTGTCATCTGGGCAAGGGGTGGTAACACTAAATATTAATTTAATTAACGTTCCTTCTTAGGTTTGCATTTTCCGTTTTAATTTAATTTTAAATATCCCCAGTTGTCTACTCCTGAACATCCATTTTACTCCTATTTTAAATTTTATTTATTTTTTTTTTAAATCTTTAGCGGATTTTCATGATTATGGTTTTAACGGAGAGCTAACAAAATAAGGGTTTAAAAAAGTATATAATTGTATGGATCCTACTTAGCCATTTTTGAAAAAAATATTTTTTTTTCCGCACTGAGGGGGTGAGTCGATTTAGTTGCTCGCAAGTGTATATTGGCATATATGAAACTAATATAAGAACAGAACCTAAAAGCCCCTCAAATCTAGCACCGAGCGATCGAAAGAGTTACGCGAGCGCTAACAAAGATTAGCGGAGGAAGAGGGAAGTAGGAAATTCGGCTGCCGATGGGCACACCGATCCCGTACCCTCTACAACAGTGATTACCAAAGTGGCCTATATCGACCCCAGTGATCTATAACAACCTGCAAGGGATTTACGTCAGCAAAAAAAAAACTGGGGGTCCATGAAATGAAAATAGGGGTCCACGATAGTGGATCTCAAAATACAGTGATAGTACCAATTTACTTACATTATACCAGTGATTCCCAAAGTGGTCTATATGGACTCCCAGGGGTCGATGCTGGATTGCAGGGAGTCCATGTCAGCGAGAAAAAAAAATAGGGTGCACGAGGTGTAAATGGGTGTTCACGTTAGCGGACCCCATCTAGGCAGGTCATCATAAACATTTAGGCGATCCGTAAATGTCGTATTAGTTCTAAAACAGATTGTGTGAACAACATAGTATTTTAAACTAATGATAATAGCAATAAACAAACGCGCGCGTCACAAGTATCATGTAAGAAAATCAACACTCAACTCAAATTGCACCATTAGTCGTTTGAGGAGGCCAGCGCACATGACTAACGAGGGGAGGAGAGACTGAGAAATGTGAAAAATAATAGACGCATCACATGTTAGAGTAAACGAGATAGTGCTAAATGTGCAGTTATGTGCAGCTTTTACAAATGCTTCTTAATTTAAGGTCATGGACGTTTAGAAATGAACAATTCAAAATTTTACATGTTTTTAAAAAAAAAAATTGTACCAAAATCCCTATGTAAGTGATCAGTACTGTGCCAGCCGTCAGAAACACATTCAAAGTTAGTAAGTTTAGTAAACTTCAATATTGTGCAGACAAGGGGGTCAACGGAAAACAGCGAATGGTCTAAGGAACAAAAAAGTTTGGGTACCACTGCTCTACAAATTGCTCTACACTGCTCCATAAATTGCATACAAAACAAAAGACTTGTATTCCTTTGACTTAATTTCCACGAAGGAATCGGAGTTTTCACCTAAACACTACGGTTCGGACACGACAGAGCCAGCCCCAATGTTCTTAGCTGCTCGGTGCTTGAAAGAAAAAGGGGTTAGATTTATCTTCGTTCCTCCGTGCGCGCGCCAATGGAATACTTTAAAAATAATGCTATGTTTAATTTTATTGTTTTTACTACAGTGCATTACACGCTGAAGATACTGATTTGATTCTGTAGATGACTGTACACTAGTTACCCACGCATTTTATGACTGAATATCTGAATATTGACAATGCTATTTAAGTCGAATGCACGGATATGGCATACATTAACGAGAAGCATGCGATGCAAATGCGTAATTAATTTCCATAAAATGCTACATTTAAGTAGATGCTTTAGTAATTTCCTTGCGATTACTACCCATAAAACCAAAATTATTTTGCAACATTATTTATCTATTGGAAACTAGGTATGTTTTGTTTTGAAATCCCGCCAGAACATCTGGTGTACTTGGTTGGATGTCCATGCAGTTTACTAATACGTTTTACTTTCCCGGCCTAAGGGAAAGTATTGTGAACACGATAAAAAATCGCATTAAAGACGGAAATATATCCTATTGCCCCCCCCCCCCAGACGATTAGGACCATTTCCAGACTGAAGTCTGTTTGTGAGTCTCTGTGTGTGTGTGTGTGAGTGTGTGTGTGTGTGTATTCATCCACAATAGCGCCCAGACGCTTCATCCGATTGAGCAAAAATTTTAGCATACAGGCATCATTTAATCATAGCAAGAATTGAAAAGATTGTGTTTAAAATCGGTCCACCAGAGGGCGCGCTAGTCATACTTCAATCTCGAAATGTTGGACTTAGAGGCTTGACATTCGGTACACAGATGCGTCATAGGGCCGAAACCACATTGTGAAATTTTGGTTAAAATATCTCTTATACACGCGACGCAAAAAAACAGACGTATTTAAGAAAATACTAATCGTATTGGAAAATAGCCATTCTAATACACAGAAAAACTACAAATACTATAAATATACTACTATCGGGGGATGGGGTGGAGGGGGGTTGGAGGTTGGGGGCTTGACTGCTTGTCGGGAAAGTCTTGGAAAATTTTGAAAATAAATTATTTTCGGCAAGAATAATAATAACCGTAGAAACGGTTATGCGGTAGAACCGGTGCCGCGGCGGCGTGAGGCGAATAGTCGCGATTAGCCGTCTGTCGACTCCGTTTAGCAACTACATGAATGGAAAAGAGCAGTAAACAGAGAAGGAAGTAGTAGGGATCGCTGATAGATGGCAGTCAATGTTTATTTCATTAGTGTAAATTTATTAAATTTATATATTTTTTTTATATTGAGTTAAAAAAGTTAAAATATAATAGTTTTTATTTTATTAATTTCATTCTGTTTATTTTACGATTTAAATAAACAATGATGCAGAGCAGCCAGATTTGATGGTATTGATATTATTGGAAATAGCATCTATTTTTTATGCATGTATGCATAAAAAAATAATCTGCATACCGAATATGTATTTTAAAGCAATCTTTTTTGTTTACCAACAAATTAAAATTCTCTTGTTTAACATGTTTAATATTTTTAAATATTAAAATTTTATAGAATACGGTAATGATTATGATACATTTTTCTCTGAGGTCACAAGATTATGTTCGTTTCGTTTATTTGTAGTAGTATTATGTGGGTAGTATGTATGTATGGTAGTATGCGGGTATGCGTATGTAGGTATTATGTATGACAATGTTCGTTTCGTTCATCTGTTGGTATTGTGTGGGTAGTTAAGTATGTATGGTAATCAGGACCGGCTCTAGGGTTTTTGGCGCCCTAGGCGAAAAAAAAATCTGCGCCATTATTAAAGTGCCTTCGGCGGGGTCTGCCGGGTATGGAACTATGGTATGAAATGGAACTTCGGAAAAACGTTACTCAGTAATTCGTCTGCCTAAGCTATTAGGGCGTAGAAGTACTAAACTTTTGTTTAGTTTATATTTTTAAATCCCCAAATTAAAAAAAATATATCAATTTTGCGCCCTCCAAAATGTTGCGCCCTGGGCGGCCGCCTAGGTTTCCTATATGGACGAGCCGTCCCTGATGGTAGTATGTGGACACGTGTATGGCTCTTAAATAATAGCTAGTATGAGATGCAATACAAGCCACTTCAGCAACTCTACAATGATACGGTTACTCAGCTCTTTTAATAAAAGGTTTAATGACCTTGACATTTTTTCTCTGGACAGAAAGCCTTTTCTTCGCGCAGTCGAAGAAAAGCTCAGGAACAATAATTAATTTAACCCGACTGATGTGACCCGTCCATCATTGGATGCAAGCCTACCCACGGCGGAATGTGAGCGTTCCAATATTGGATATAAAAACCAATATAAACTATCACACGCAGAAGTGACGGCTGAATTTTTACCCCGCGATATTTATAAAATACGCACTACTTATTACTTTTTTATATACAATGTATTTATGTGTGTATGTATGTTTATATGTATATATGTCAATAGTATACGTATGTATGGCCATTTATGAACGTAGGTCAAAATCAAAATCAAAATGAAAATGTTCTTTATTCATATAGACACAATTAAATATTATTTTTAATTTATGTTCTTATGATGCGTCCAATTTAAGCCTTACTCCCAAGCCGTTTTGTCATTTACATAATCAGATATTGTATAGTATGCTTTTTTATACAATTTTGCTTTGATGGTAGCTTTAAACTTATTTACAGAGTGTTCTCTAATAGTATGAGGAAGTTTGTTATAGAAGCGTATACATTGTCCCAAAAAAGAATTGCTTATTTTGTGGAGACGAGTAGCACGTACAACAAGGTTATGCTTATGTCTAGTATTAAAATTATGAGTGTCGCTTTTTATTTTAAACTTGTCAATATTCTTGTGGACATACAACAGATTTTCGTATATATATTGTGATGCAACAGTAAGAATATTTATCTCTTTGAATTTTTCTCTAAGTGAAACTCGAGGACCAAGTTTATATATAGCTCTTACAGCACGTTTCTGTAGTATAAAGATGTTATTGATGTCCGCACAGCTTCCCCAGAGAAGAATCCCATAGGACATAATGCTATGAAAGTAACTAAAGTATACTATTCTTGCTGTATCTACATCAGTCAGCCGCCTTATTGTTTTAACTGCGTATGCCGCAGAGCTAAGTTTTCCTGACATTTTCTCAATTTGTGGGCCCCATTGTAATTTGGAGTCAATTGTTATCCCTAGAAACACAGTTGAAGCAACAGGCTCCAGTCTAGTTCCATTTATTTCTACATTGGTTTGTACCTGCTTAACATTAGGTGTAGAAAATTTAATCACTTTGGTTTTTCTTTCATTTAATAGTAGGTTATTTACATTAAACCAATGGACAACTTTTGATAGTGCATTGTTAACTTCGTCATAATTGTACAATTTTCTACTAATTTTAAACGTCAAAGAAGTATCATCAGCAAACAATACAATTTCGTGATTATTCCTTATGTGAAAGGGTAAATCATTGATGTATATTAAGAAGAGAAATGGGTCAAGAATGGAGCCTTGTGGAACCATTGATCCTGGTGATCTTTTACCGTTTACATCAACCTTCTGAATTCTATTTCCCAAGTAAGAAGTAAGAAGATCAAGAGCCTTGTTCCTAATGCCATAGTGATGTAATTTCCTAACTAGTGTATCATGGTGTACACAATCAAATGCCTTAGACAAGTCACAGAAGATGCCTAATGCGTCTTGTGACTCTTCCCAGGCATTCAATATACCTGTCAATAGTTCGGTTCCCGCATCTATGGTTGAGCAACCCTTTGTAAATCCAAACTGTTTCTTATGAAGTAAATTATATTTGTTAAAATGAGTGTGCAATTGTCTAAGAATTAATTTTTCGAAAATTTTACTCAAAGTGGGAAGTACGGAAACTGGTCGAAAATTCGAGGGATCAGAGGTATCGCCAGATTTAAATAATGGTATAACTTTACTATGTTTCATCAGATCAGGAAATACTCCAGAAGTAACACAACAATTGAATATATATGCTAGATAAGGTGCGATTATTTCTATGATGTATGAAATAGTTTTTACAGAATATCCCCAAAGGTCCATAGTTTTCTTTATCTCAATTGTTTTAAAGGCATTTATTATATCATTGCAGTTAACAATAGTGAAAGCGAAGTCGGTAACACATGCGGAAACGCTTTCTTTATTACATATAGTGTTATAACAATCCCTCCCTTCCATTTCCATTCCCCTATTGTACTTTTAAATTTAGAAATGCTTCTTTTTCCTTTTTTCCTTTTTTCTTAAAAAAAATGCTTATAAAATTATTATCTTTTAAATAGGTGCTTTATATTATTTGCTAATTTTAAATGTATTAATGGCTATATTAATGTTAGTTTATAAAATGTTCTTTTATAAAATGAATATGCTGTATATATTTAGCTAATAAAAATAAATAAATAAGTTACAATTAACTTTTACTAAATGTTTTTCAACACATACATATCTTTTTTCTAAACTTTAAATTTCGTTTCTAAAAAACTCTTTCCTGAACACCTAAAAAAATCCTGCACCGCGGCGACTAATAGCGATGAGGCCTGGGGAATGTAGAGGATGTATTCAGATGTATTTCAAAGCAAGCATCTTGAATGCCAGCCATCGCAACTGCATACTTGCGCGTCCCCGACGCGTTATCTTGGTGAAAAAGAATGAATTTCGCTAATTTGCCAAATCGTTTTTCACGTATTTATATTGCGCGTTTTTATTTGTTATGCATATAAAGTTTCCGTTGTATTACTAGCTACATGCTCGAGATATTCAATCATTAACAACTGGCTGTCCCAGAAAAGAGAGCCCATGGTTGGAGATGCCGGGTTTTTCCAAGTCATGGACAGTTGTTTTGTTTCAGCATCGTAATAGTGAAGCTAAGTTTCGTCCATGGTTATATAAATCAAGCCAAAAAATGGTCAACGTTCTTGTTAGATCAATTCCAAGGAGCTTTGCTAATTCTTCACTTTTATTTGTTTTTGCAAGTCGGTAAGCATTATGGGTACCCGACACTCGGATACCTTTGTCATCCTCAAGCGATTATTTCAAATGCTATGTGCACTCGAATTTTTCACTTCTTCAGCAATATAACGCACCTTAATACAACATTTTTAACCATTTCTTCGGCCACTGCCGGCGTAGGGCTTTTCGAATGACGGTCATCTTTGGTAGAAGATGTTCTTCTACGCCTAAACTCCCCTCACCAACGTGCAATACAACTATATATAATATGGAGATGAATTCACCCTTAATGTCCATCCTAAATCTTGAATTACTTATTCCGTCATATTTAAAAAAAAACAATCACAAATACTCTATTAACGAGCGAACTACAATTTTCTCTATGCTCGCCAACACGCAACAAGCCGCAAACAAATGACTTATAATAAAAAAAACATGAAATATAATCAATTATATATTTTTAGTCTAACATATATCTTAGCTATTCCTGCAAGTCTTTATTCTTTTAGTTCCAAGTAGTTTGTGCCTCATTCTCACGTCTATTTGAACGTCCCTTGTATAGATGTACGTTTGTGTTTTTTACTCAAAATCCGTTAGCCTCACGAGTATCGTTTCATTTGATTAATGTACTGCGACCGTTTACCTATCCTTCATTGCTAAGCTAACGGAACTCTTATCTCATGCCAGTAAACCCGACGTGTTGCTTTTAGCTTATGCATGTCAGGTAGCAAGTACGTGTTTCTCGTAACGTTAGCTATTATTGGGCAAGAGATTTGTATACATACCTACATCCTGTTATTTTGACTAATTTCAACCTAATTAAATCACGAAAGTTATCGGTTACTTCGCACGACCTACGCGACCTACGTGCAGACATATAGGGTATTTATGTTATCTCATGCCCCACATAACAAAAATAAAATTCATGTAGACTTTCGTACTACTTACAGTTTCTGCGTACTACTTACCTATTTTATTCTAGATATTTTTTTAACTTACATAATTAATACAACATTAAAATTACCATAAAATTTAAAATTTGCTACATTTCTTTGTTAAATTACAGAATGAAGTAGTATCAGGTAATACATAATCAGGTAATAAATAACCTGAATCCGTGTTCCACAAAAATATGTATTAGTACCTGCAGAAAAATCCACCAACAAAAATAAACGCAATACAATCATGTAACAACTATATAATATTATTCTACTAATACTAACAGATAAAGTAGAGCGCCCAGCTATGAAACCATGTTGTCCGGTCGATAGTTATGTACTGATATCCGAGCTCGTTCCTGGCCTAAAAACGCAGTTATTCCCGTGAATTTCCATAATTCTGGAAGAACGGATGTGAAAAATATAAACAAATATTAAAAAGCATTAATAGAAGCAGGTCAATAACAGCTTCAAAACACAGCTATAGGCCGTTGTTAAAATGTTGTCGAAGCCAGACGAAGCTTGTTTTTCAGTTTATTAAATGCATATTTTATGACACATTATGAATCAGTGGTTCAGTAGTTCTTTGAATACTTCTGACATGTTTATGTCGAGAGGTTACGACAGATACAAGGAGCTAAACTATTCTGCAAACCCGCTTGCAATATCGACATGATTGATAACTAACCATGTTAACTGTTAACTATTAGATCTTTACCACATCGGTCATCGTTTTTTTGTTGTTACATGTATTTCCAGAAGTACTGCGGGTTGTATGGAACATTAAGTTGAACCTTGATAATAAAAGCACTGAAAACGGACTTTACTTTGACTTTAATAAATGTGCTGTATTGAGAAAATATAGTGTATCAAGCAATGGTCTATGTACATTTCCATTTTATTAATGAGCTTTCAATTTCACTAGTTATAGTTCCCTAAAAAAGGTCTTGATTTACAAACGACAGTTACGCCAAATTATATTTCGTCGACCAATAGAGAGATTTATCATATAATTTTATCTTTAATTTCAGGTCGTTTCCAAACGCGACATATCCTGCAAAATGTCAGCGGAAGATTTCAATCTGGCCAATTGTCGGCGATTATGGGTCCATCTGGTGCCGGAAAAAGCAGCCTTCTCAACGCCATTTCCGGATTCAGGTAAAATTTCAATTTTCCGCCATTTAACATTTTTCGCTCCAAGGGACTTCTAGAATTAATATATACCATATAAGTGTATACTACAGACTACTACACTATATAATCAACGCCCTTACTCAACAATTTTAACATAGATTTCTGTTTTATAAGCGAAATCTATCTACGATAGTAAAAATAATTGTAATGTAATTTTTTAAACATAAGAACAAATGATTTTTTTTAAATTGTTTGTTTATTAATAAAGTATTCATAAAAACTAACCATATATTTTTTGAATTATCAAATTAAGATATACCGGGATAGGGATCTAAAAACCATTATTTAAAAAAAAGTGATTTTTAAAAATAATGGAACGATGGAGTTCTTTAATTGGAAAAATGGCTTTCTTTGACTTAGTAGATTTTTGGTAAAAGGATATTATTCTACACGAAAAACTAGTTCGAAAATCATGTTTTGAAAATCATGACTGTTTTGATATGAGCCTTCGTTACTGAGGAAAAAAATATTGAATATCCTAAAGTTGAACTAAAAATGCTTGTGTCTCGGTAACCACCGCATAAGCACAAATGTTTTAGATGATTTTCAACATTTTTTTTCGGTTTTTGTATACAAAAATAACACATTTCTCAGATCTGTGTCATATAAATATTTTTTGTTAAAATATTCTTTGGTTTGTTTTTTTAATACTGTATATGATTGTATCTTTTTTAAATCCTCTGGCAACTTGTTATAAAATGTTATACATTATTCTAAATTGTGTTGTAACATTATTTGAAATTGAGAAGTTATCTGTATAGATTTATGGTATCTGGGAATGTAGGTAAGTGGGACTGAGTTTGGTGCTTTTCTTTACTATTATGGGATTCATACAGGCTTTCGTAAATAAGTACATATTGCATAAACGGTAAATCAACACCATGTATAATTAAAAAACTTTTATCAGAATTGATGGTAATGTGATTGTTTGTCATTATTCAGATCATCGGGCATCTCCGGCGAAATCCTCGTGAACGGAAGGCCACGTGATGCCCGCGAGTTCCACCGCGCTTCTTGCTACATCACTCAGGAGAATCTCCTTCAGCCGTTGCTCACCGTCCGCGAGTCCATGAAGGTGGCAGCGCGCCTCAAGATGCCGGCACACTTACAGGTCAAAGGCAGCGCCGACGCCACCGTCACAGAGATCCTTAAGAACTTAGGACTGCTGCCGCACGAACACACGCGGACCGAGGATCTGTCGGGAGGGCAGAAGAAAAGGTGAGAGGGATGATGAACTAGGTGGATAATATCCATCTAATTTGCACCTAGTTTGTAATGTAAGTTTGTAAACTAATGTTTGTAGTTTGTAATGTAAGTTTGTAAACTAATGTTTGTAGTTTGTAATGTCTTATGCAATGGAGTGAAGATCATCGATTTGAATATTCAAAAAGAAATAAACATTTTGAACTACCTAAAGTTTGGTAATTATGGAAATGAGGTCAGAACTATTTATAACCTCCTACGTACTATGTACTATAGGTACTATGTACTATAGGTACATAGTACGTAAGTATTGTACGTATTATACAGTGCATGTTAGGGGATAGTTCAGTTAGACCAGTGATTTCCATGAAGGTCTATGGACCCCAGGGATCGATCTCGAATTGCAGGGTTCCATGTCAGCGAGGAAAAAATGGGGGTGCACGAGATATAAATGGGGGTCCACGTTAGCGGACCCTATTTAGACAGGTCATCATAAACATTTAGGCGGTACGTAAATGTCGTACTACGCATAAAACAGATTGTGTGTATGTACAGTATAGCATTTTAATAGCATTTATTTACATATGTCATTGATTATACAGTGTAATATTAACCACAATAAACAAATGCACACGTCACAAGTGCTATGAAAGGAAATCATACTCTACTCGAATCGCATCACTAGACGATTGGGGAGGCCACCGCACATGACTAACGATATAAACAGCGAGTTAGTTCTACATGTGCAGTTATGTGCGGCTTTCTCAAATACTTCGTATTTCAATGTCATGGTTGCTTAAAAATGAATGCGCACCGTGTAAAATTTAAGTACTTTTCAATAAAACTACGAATAAAATTGTACATGTTTTTAATTTTTTAACAACTGCCCACTTTACCATAAACCCTTTGTAAGTGATTAGTCCTGTGCCAGCAGTCAAAAAACATTTAAAGTTAATAAGTTTAGGAAAAATCATTATTAGACAGGCAAGGGGAAGGGAGTCTACAGAAAAACAGCAAGTGGTCTACGGAACAAAAAATGTTTGGGTTAGACAACCTCTGAGTTAGACGATGATGGTTTACATAGGTGATAGATGAAAAGCTATAGTAGAATTTCACGTCTGTAAAATTAAATTTTGAGCGAGCAATCTCTCCCCATGACCTATTTAATCGAAAGTCTCAGTAACCTGTTTAAAATGTGTATTTTAAACCGGTTACTGAGACTTCGATTAAATGTGTCATGGGGAGAGATTGGTCGCTCAAAATTTTATTCAAAGACATATGAACTTCTACTATAGCTTTTTAGGTGAAAAAACTTTTATAAAAATCGTAACGTAATACTGTCATACTTTCAAAACACACATACATACACTCGTATAATTATATTCCTTATTTATGTATGAATACGAATAAGAATACGATTATTGCTCATTGTTTAGGCTATCAATTGCGCTGGAGTTGGTGAACAATCCTCCGGTGTTTTTCCTGGATGAACCGACGAGTGGGCTGGACACTGTGGCTACTGCTCAATGTATCAGACTTCTTAGACAACTGGCGAGACAGGGTCGAACGGTGGTCATTACTATTCATCAGCCGTCGGCATCCCTCATCGAAATGTTTGATCAAGTTGGTATTACGATTGCAACAAAAAACATTTAGACGCACAATACAACCTTTTCATTCACTATCACATTTTCCTACAGGTATATGTTATCGCACAAGGATTATGTATATACCAAGGTGCAACAATGGCTATGGTACCGTTCTTATCGTCGGAAGGATTGTCCTGTCCAGTACACCACAATCCTGCAGATTTTAGTAAGAATTTTAATGTTGGTTTAATAAAATTAGTCATTGCTAGAGAAAAACCTGCTATGCGCATGATTGTATTATTATTATACAGGGTGAATCAGCCTGCTCATTCTGTGTTTTATTTTTGAGCCATTGTAGGTTTCCCTCCGGCAGCGACGAAAAATAATAGGAAATTCTTAAAAACATATTTTTATGTATTTAACTTTTTAAATAACAATATTACACAATATATTATGTTTGAGTCATGTTCGGAATCAGCTTACGTGACTGAAAGTGCAACGAATGGACCCAGAGTGGTGCAGTGGCAGACATTGCACTGCTGGACTGGATAGAGGAATAGAAAGATAAAGCTGCATATGGCCCCCCTCTATCCTTGTACAGTCGCGCATGCGCGGGACATGATTCGGAATAAATTATTATTCTCAATTAAATAATGATAAACCCGCATGCGCAACTAGACAAGGATAGGGGGGGGCTCATATACAGCTATCTCTTTCTATTCCGCTATCGCATCCACTCACAGTCCACCTTCGTACCCCCGATCTCTATTCTAGTATGTCTTTGAACTGGACAAATTGCCTAGATGGATCATAGTCGATGGACCAGGAAAATGCTCGAATAAATACCATGCCTGAAATGAGACCACGAAACCCTCCACCTATACGCTGGGTGGATGAGACCTCAAAGGACACGGAGGATGAGACTGGATGAGGACGGCTTAAAATCCGCGAGAGTAGGACATTGTCCAGGTCTATGTCCAGGAATGAACCATACAAAGCCACAATGATGATGATATCTTATGTTATAATACCCTTAGTACCTATACACTTGTTTTTGTTAAGATTAAAAATTAAGTAGAATGTAAATAAGTATTTTGGTAACAATGGTATGAATTAAGTGTATAAACATTCTATTAAAGAATATAAACAAATGTCTTTTGAAAGCTATGGCATTTTAATAATGACCTACTTGATTCTAAAAGTCACTCTGACATCGCCTTGAGGGTTGCTTGCTTCTTGTATTGGACATAAACCCGGTGATCTGAAGGAGTATGTTTGTCCTAGGGTATGTGGCATTCCATTGAGCAAAAGTGCTTCTACCGTGCAGGGGTATTGCTATGGTTTCCTAGAAATGACCTTAATTATGGATTTTGTGCCTTCATCACAGGCTTAATTGCTGCATCCAAAGTACCCTCCCCCCCCCCCACCCCTGTTCGTGTCAAGATCGAGTACATTAGAAGACTCTTCAACGGCGCGTTGTGGCATTCACTCTTATTTCTACTTATTGGTCAGCTTTTGTTGTAATAATAAAATATGCTACTTTTTTCAGTCATTGAAGTAACGGAGGCTTCTGAAAATATCGTTAATCTCAGCAATGCCATGGACAATGGCCGAAGATACAAATCAATGACAAGTACAAATGATCTATCGAGTATAGATCTATATACAAAAACAGGTTATGGAAAGAAGCCGCCTGAGAAATGTGATGCATTTGATGCTTTGCAAGAGGTATTCTTTTATTTTACATACTCATCTATCACATCGTTCTTGCATACGGAACTGAGAGAGCACCAGTCACGAGCAGTCCATAATATTACATACATTTTAATATACTTGTATATATATACTTTTATAATCTCAGTATATAATAATATATAGCCATATTATTATTTTTTTTGACAAGGGGAATATTGTGATATTTTATATTAACCTTTTTATTTATACAATAATTGGAATCGGAAATATTAACTGATAGAAATAGGCAAAGAGGGTTGGCAGAAACTAAAACAAGCCTGTATCTGAAAAATTACCATTTACAAGAATAAAAGGTATTTCAAATTATATCTAATATAATCATAAATTACTAGTTCACATAAGTACCTAAGTTATATCCTATTAAACAAAAATTAAAAAACGCGTTAAAAATTAAAAGCCTTGTGTTTCATTTTAATTGATATACCTACTTCAAAACACAGAAAAAAATAGACTGCATAGATCTAATATTCAGAAAAATATCTTATGAAATCTTATACAGGTTGTTTTTTATTAGTGACATTCTTGTAGTGGATGAATCAATACGAGCAAGTAAGCAACTTTTGATTTTAAAAAAACACCCTAAAAACATTTATTAGAAAAACTATTTTTAATTTGAAAAAATGTCATTTCCAAAAAAAACCATGAAAGTGGTGAGCGCGCTACGCCATCTAGCGGTATTCGCGATATTTTATCTACTGCTATATGGCGCAGCGAGCTCAACGCTTGTCAAACTCTTATATATCAAGTTGTTCAAATGAACGAAAAAAAGTTTTTTTTTCTAAATCAAAATTTGCTTCATTGCCTGTACTGATTCACCCAGTACAAGGATGTCACTAATAAAAAAGTTACGGTGTATATATCTTATCTTAAAAAAAAGATCTCCATTAAAACAAATGTACTTGAAAATAAATCAATATTAGAAAGAAATAAATAACTATTCTATCTAGAATAGAAGAACTAGGTCTGACTCAAGTGTCTTATCTGGTTCTTATTTCACGAGATACTTGTGTAAAAGATATTGCTTCAACTAAGTATATGTTGTCTATTTCAGGTACAATTCACACAGAGGAGAAACTCATCAAGTTCATTAACATCGCAAATTTCAAATATCAGCTCAACAATGGCTTGGTTAAAAGTCCGGAGACTGTCCACTGACTCGGACTATTCATATCCGACGAGCATGTTCGCTCAGGTCCATATCCTTCTTATACGAATGTTCCTACAGATATCTCGAAATAAAACTGGTAAGTCGAAGATTAATCATATTGTGATTGTGAAAAATCAGATTGTGAAAAATCTATAGAAATCTTGATTACTCGTAATAGACATGATGATAATGATAAAATGAACGATAGTCAATCTCGACTACGATTACTCGACTACCCACACTTAGTCCTATCTTTGAGGCGGTTGTGGATTACTCTCATGTTATATTACAAAGAAATAAAAACACTGCCTATCCTACAATAAGTGAATAGTATATTTTTAAAAACAAGCTTTTATTAAAATGCTCTATCCTGAGCCAACCCTGGGTGTAGCAGCCATATTATAGTGGAACTTAGAAAGGGGCTATTATAATTGAATGCTATACAGAATTTCGTATTTGTGCTGTTGACCATTTAGGAGTCCCCTCGTTGGAAGCCAACCCTGGGTGCAACAGCCCTGTCACGGTGAAACTTAGAAAGGGATATCAGAATTGAATGCGTATACAAAATTTCGTTTCTGTGCTGTTGACCTTTAAGGAGTCCTCTCGTCGGGGCCAACTCTGGGTGCAGCAGCCATGTCATGGTGAAATTTAGAATGGGCTATCATAATTGACTGTGTTTACAAAATTGTGTGTCCGTGCTGATGACCGAGGAGGAGTAGCCTCGTCGGGAGCCGATCCTGGGTGTAGAATCAGGTCATGCTCAACATAAAAATGCATTGTCATCGGAACTGAACCAACAAGTAAAATTTTAACTTCATAGGATAAGAGAAAGTGGTTCTAATTCAGCTTGCAAGATTTGACCTAAACAACCTAACAAACATTGCAAGTTAAATAAAAGCTTGTAATACGTATAAAAACGAATTTACTGCGTGAATTTTGTAGCACCCAACGTTTTGGCAATGTTGTAACCGCAGTTGTCCAGGGTAGACTGCATATCGTTTGGTATAAGATCCTTAGGAAACGGTTTTATACTTTCTCTAGCATTAGTGTGTATCTCTTCATTGGGGTTTCAAATGGCAGAACTGACAACTCAATATGATCCGTATAGCAATCTCATCCCGCACACATCGCTGAACCACTTTCAGTTGCAAGACACGGATCCAAGCAGCCCATTGATAAACCTGCGAACGCTTCCAAGTGGCTATGATTTGTGAGTTTGCAGTCAAATGAGGTCAGTCGCTTTCATCACTCGACAGTGCTGAGCTGACAATGTCCAACAACAGCTTTCATTCCCCGACATATCTTCAGTTTAAACAATAATTTCTTGTCTCGTCTACAGGTCTCTGGATACAAACAGTACATCATATCCTTTGTGGAGTTCTTATCGGTTTATGCTTTTACGGAATTGCCGATGACGGAGCACAAATGTTCAACCATTTGAAGTTTTGCATAGGAGTTGTTATATTCTTCACGTATACTCAACTTATGGTTCCTGTTTTAAGATGTAAGTATGGAGTTTTTGAGTATTATATACTGCAGGAGTAAATGTGATGATGATGAGGAAGAAAATATAAATAAATGTGAGAGAACTGAGGAAACATCAACTATATGACTAGATAAAAAATCATCAGTGAAAAGTCCAAAGGGCCGATTTCATTTTTTTGCTATTTCAAAGGGCAACTATCAAAAGACCTAAGGTAAGAGCACCAGTAGTAGACCATTTAAGGGTCAGAATTTTGATTTTTTAATGCTTACCCTTTATTTTTATCTGAATTCATTGAGTGAATATTTTGATATGTTTTCTGACGTGTGTTTATTAAACACATACTTTTTTTGCTTGTACAGTTATACAAATAAATAATAAAAAATGAAAACTTTTTCAAAATTTTGTGTTAGTAGTTGACCATCTAAAAAATACGAAAATCTAGTAGAAGACCATATTTTGCATCAGTACTTGACCATCCAGATAATTAAGTTTAAATAGGGTTTAGGTTGTTAAATAAGAGGCAAATTAATAATACTTAGTGTTTTATTTCAAACAGAGCATATGAAGAAAGAACAGAGCATATTAGAAGTTACATAAGGAAATGTATCTCTGGAACATCGAAGACATCCCTCGTTGAGCTGATCTTTTTTGGCTCAGCTATTAAAGCAACCACTGCTTCCCACGGGTAGTCAAGCACGTCCTTACGTTCCGGCCATTTCCACAATCGACCATTCACTTCCATTGATGAGATTCTAGCTGTTTCCTTCATCGCTTTTAGTACTTTTCCAGGGTAAAATTTATTTTCGTACTGAAATATGACAAATTCACCATCAACTCTTTGAGAGGGCTTCAGAACCGCAACGTTAGATTCTTGGTAATGGTCAGGGTCAGTTTCTGACTCCTTTACACTTTCTCCTGGAGAATCCTCAGCATCTGAGTCAGAACTTGAACAGAAGTGGAGATTTTTCTTCACCCGCTTTATTTTTGCAATCTTTATTTTTTCTAGAGCCTTGACTCGCTTTAATGACTCTTTTTCTTCTTTCTTTCGTTGTTTTTCAGCAGCTTTTTCTACTTTTATCCGTTCAAGATCTTCTTTTCGCTTCAACTTCCTTTGTAAATATTCCTGGTAACTTTTACCCGAAACAATAGAAGGCATTCTTTCTTTTGAACGTGGTTTAGCTGTATCCCTTTTGATACTAGTTTTGTAAAAGAAATGCTTCTTAAATGGACTTGGTATATTAGCAGTTGCAGGATCGGAAGAAGTTCCAGCAATAACTTTGACACCGGAATTTAATCCGTCAGCAACAGCGTTGATTGATGGTTCTGGTATTGTTTCTAGCAGACCGTCAGGAACTGTGATAGCTGATTGCTCCAGTACAGTTTCAAGCAGACCGCCACCAACACTAATGGCTGACGGTCTCGACAGCAACTCAAGCAGATTCTCTGCAGTGATGACTGACGGCTCTAGTGTAGTTTCAAGTACACCATTAGCAACGCTAATGGTTGATAATCTCGGTATCGGCTCAAGCAGACCGTCAAGAACTGTGATGACTGATTGCTCCAGTGCAGTTTCAAGCAGACCGTCAGCGACACTAATAGCTGACTGTCCCGACGTCGGCTCAAGCAGACTCTCTGCAGCGGTGATGGCTGACGGCTCTAGTGTAGTTTCAAGTACATCGTCAGCAACGTTAATGGTTGACGATACCAGTATCGGCTCAAGCAGACCATCAGTAATGATGGCTGATGAACTACATCCTTCATAATTTACATCATAGAACTGGTAGTCATCAATGGTGGTATCTAATAGTCCAACTTCTTCCAATGTAGAATCATTAACAATTCGGTCTAATCGTTGCAGCTTTTCCAAGTCATCTGTGGTTTTTTGCCACAAATTAAATAATGAGAAATCAACCGTATCCCCTGACCATTCGCCTAACGTTGATTCAAAAGCTTGAAGTTTTTCAGGATGCATATTACTGTTCAAAAACTGAAGCCCTTTTTTCAAATAATGAATCTGTTTACTATTGTCCTTTTTTTTATTTGCAGTCTCTCCAGGGACTTTTACCTCTAGCGGGTTCCACGGAAATAACCCACATTTCCTGAAGCCATTCGCCAAAATTGATTTAGTTATTGTATTGTCCATTACCTCGTGTAAAAGCTTAGCAAAGTCTTTCTTCTTTAATAGATGAGGCTCATCATTTTCTAACTTATTAACCCTCCAAGTGTGTACACGCCTTTTCCATGCTTCTTTTAGTGGCTTGAATACTGCCACATCCATGGGTTGAATTAAATGGGTTGCATTAGGGTACAGTGCCACTAACACAATTCCCTTGTCTTCACAAAACTGGCTAGTTTGAAGTGATAAATGAGATATGTGGCCATCAACAAAGAGAATAACCGGTAATGTTATTTTATTTGTAGTCAGCCAGGGATAAAATATATCAGCAACATATTCAAAGAATGCTTCACAAGTCATCCAACCCGAGTCGGTTTTTCCGATACCCCAGTCCGAAGGAAAGTTATCTGCAATTTCTTGAGGTATCCGCTTATAGCTGAACACTACCGTGGTAGGAGCTAGGGATCCGCATGCATTTCCTGTTACCAATACAGTTAGACACTCCTTATCGTCGGCATTTACCTGCTGGTACACATTTTTTTCACCTTTCTTTGCAAGCACTTTAGGTCCTTTTGGTGCCAAAAAAAAGGCTGTTTCATCGCAATTAAAAATTCGTGAGGGGTCTTTCAATATATCAACATGGCCACTATCCTTCAACTCATCATACACTCGATTAAACCACCCTATTAGTTCTGCACCTGTAATTCCGGCTCTTGACGCCGTCAAATTTTGTGATATCCTAGTAGAAATGGTTGGGTTCCTTCGAATAAATGCTTTTAGCCATGTTCTGCCTGGTCTTCCATTTTTAAAAAACGTACATGGACGTTTCACATCTTTCAAATATTTTTCTACACTCACGGTTAACTGTTCAGCTGTCACTGGGAATCCAGATTTTGCTGTATTTTGCACCCAATCGCATATTCTTTGTTCCTCTACCTGAGTTAGAATGGCCGCCGGACCCATCTTTCGTTCCATTGGCGACTTCCCTTTTACTTTATTTGTAAGCGTTATTCTTGGTACACCAAACTTTTTTGCAGCCGTCCTTACAGGCGTGTTGTGAAAACGTACATCGTTCACTGCTGAGAGCATTGCAGCTTCAGTATAGTTCCGAAATGTAGCCTTTTTCCCGGGCATCTAAGTACAAAATAAAAAAATAGCTTTTAGTGGCAGGTTATAACTGATACTAGAGGTGGTCAACTACTAAAAAGAAGTCCGCTACAATTTATTGAATAGTTGACCGCCCCGGTCAATTATTAGAAAGTCGAGATAAATTTGAGTCAGTAGTGGACCACCCTGCCTGTCAGCTACACGTGAATATTTTCGTATTTTAATATACCACTTTACCCAAACAAATCCTTAACAAATAAGAAAATAAAAACACTTACCATCAATAATGTTATTAGTCGCTATTAATCGCTCTCAAATCTATCACAATCCTTATGGAAATCAGCAAGGAAAACACAGATAAACAGCTTACGGCGCGTCACTCTACAAACAACTGACCGCCATTTTGAATATTAACCAGTAGCAGACGCGCAGTTTGCACCGATAGATGGACAGATGGCAGCACTTATTAGTTAACATGGAATCAATTTAAAAATGTGTCCCAAATTCTTATTTTATCAACTTTAGTGTGAAATGGTCAACTACAGGTACATGGTCAATTACCGGTGCTCTTACCTTATATCAACTTATTTTGGTTTTTAAGTTAACTAACTTTAATAGGTCTTTTAAAAGTTATCACAATTTAATTTTATATATGTGTCTTAAAAAGAGCAGTAGGCCGCAATCAGTGTTGTCTACTTTTCTGAGACCTGTTAGAGATACCAATATAAACTTATCACGGGGCCAAATAATGCTAACCTGTATACAATTGGATGTATGTAGATGAATTAACCATTTTCATTAAATTAATAAATTGACTTTTGCTCTTTTCAGATCCTGAAGAAGTAAAACTTGTGAAAAAGGAGTTTTTCAACAGATGGTACGGTCTCACGCCTTACTACATAGCACTCACCATATCGAGAATACCGATTCAAATCGGATTAAACCTGATATTCTGTCTTATTGTCTACTTTATGAGCGGCCTTCCAATGGAGTTGATGAGGTTCTCGTTATTTTGTTTCATTGGATGTATCGTGTCGTTGGTGGCCGAAGGGATGGGACTTGCAATTGGATCGATATATAGTGTGACAGTGAGTATTATTGTATTCTCCTTTCCCTATCAAAGGTAGAAAATCTCACTACAACATTATAAACTTAATCTATGCGGGGCATCAAAAAGTTTTAGCCCACAGTATAAGTCGCATACATAAAATTAGTCTCCCAGAAATAATTTAAAAGTGCAGTATAGTCTACCTATATATGTATATAAAAATGGATGTGATATTACTCTTTATTGTGACAGTTGAGCGAGTTATTATCTTACAACTATCTCTTACAACCAACCCTACTTTAAAGTGTGTGTATTGTGTGCATGTACATGTGTGTAGGTGCGTGTCTTGTTATTGCATTTGATCGATGGAATTCAAATGCAAATCGCTTCATTTTATCCCAACAGAAAACGGCGACCCAGCCAGAAACCAATCCCAAGACCTTACGATGTAAGATTGGGCGACCTAACCACTATACCACTATAGTGTGTATTAAGTGTGTATCAAGTTTTTAAACTACACGTAGTTTTTTATAACAAGGAGGAAATACTACCTACATTTGTTTTGCAAAAACCCACCGCCGCCTTTACACTTTCTAACTGCCTTAGGAAAAATTTTAAGTGTGCAACTTTTCAGTTTTTCGCAAATATCTCGAAGACAGTGAGGAAATCGGCTCAAGCGGAATATGATATTCTGAAAGCCCATAAAATTTCAGACCCAGGCTGAGCCTTAGGCTCAGTTCCGATCGGGCAATTAGGTGCTGATAAATTCGCTCCCCTTAGGTTGAAAGATGGGAAGAATGGAACCAGGGAAGAATGGAAAAATCCGCAGTGGCTTCAAAGCCACAACGCAGACGCCTGGTTCACCGACGGCTCAGGAACAAATGGACGTTTTGGGGCAGGTGTGTACGGACCCAAAACCAACCACAGAATCAGCATCCCCCTTGGACAATACGCTACGGTTTTCCAAGCCGAGGTACTTGCCATATTGGAATGCATAAAACTACAAGTCGACTTGAGGTAAAAAACAGACAAATCCTCATCTGCTCTGACAGCAGAGCAGCACTGGACGCTCTGGCTAAAGCCACCACAGAATCTTCTGTGGTCTGGGACTGCACGCAGGAGCTCAACAAATTGGGAAAATCCAACAAAATCACCCTAATATGGATACCGGGTCACCAAGGCATACCCGGAAACGAAGAGGCCAACAGACTGGCAAAACTGGGCACACTGGATTGCCCAGTGGAGCCAGCTGTAGGGGTCCCCTTCGCTACAGGTAAGAAAATCATCAGGGACTGCTTGGAGCAGGAACATCGGGCTTCCTGGAAACAGAGTCAGGGATGTCGCCAGGCAAAAGCCATGATGGAGCAACCACTACAGAAGAAAACCAAGGCCCTACTTGACATGAGCAAGAAGAACCTTAGAACCACTATCGGTCTTCTCACCGGACACACGACCCTTAGAGCTCATCTATTCAACCTTGGTTTGACTGAGAGCAAGGATTGCTGAATATGTGGCGAGGAACCTGAAGACAGCATACACATTGTTGGTCGCTGTCCAGGGCTCGCCGCCAAAAGACACAGTTTACTGGGACGAGCCTTTCTCAAACCCAGCGATCTGCCCAACTTGAAGGTCAGTGACCTATTGGACTGGTAAGAAGTACCGGGCTACTAGCTGACCACTGACCTAATCACACAGTGGGTAGTTACAAAAGACCTTACAGATCTAGGTGACATCAAGGGCTGGAAACAAGCCCCCCACTCCATCTACTACTACTACTACTAGGTTGAAAGATTGTTTCAGAATCCAAAAACATTGACAAAATCAGCTATCATCGAGGGGCAACAAAACAGCTAATGTTAGATAAAACTACAGTCTGTTCAGCAAACATCTGAAAAGTAGTGGACAGCAGTCTCTTTCTAATGGGATGATTGGAGAAAGCGTTGTAGCAACGGAGAGGGAGAAAGCAATTATAAAGAGTACCGCACATGTAACGTATAATATTGAAGGGTGACTGGGTGACGGGGAAAAACGATCAAAGTCAATTTTATTTCTTATGATGAGATACTTTTTTGATAAGGCATTTATTATTATGTATTTCTTTTTGGAAACTCAACTATACCTATTTAGTTTGCATGCAAAATATATTTTTTTTGTCACTCAAACAATCCCTGGCTAAAAGGTCATATTTTGAGTTAACTTTGATCGTTATTCCCGTAACTCTTTAATTGTTTATCCTCCTTCGGGTTCACGTCTTAACGTATGAGATATTAAAAGTGGATTTTTGCTTCTTAAAAAAATATTCCCTGTTCTCTACCCTTTGTAGCATTCCATCTTCACCCTCCTATCTCAAGGAGAATTTCCACCCTTTGGGAGACCACGGTCTTCCACTTTGATCAAGCCGGGATAACACACTCGCCATTCCGATACATCATTCTTCTGTTTACACGCACTCTTTTACAGTCCATTCTGCTCGTTTATGGAATCAACTCCCTCTCTCTATCAGGCATGCACCTTTGCTGCATACTTTCAAAAAGTTGTTGAAGAAACATTTATTTTTACACAGCCATTAACCAAATACCTCACCTTGTCCTCTCCTTTATCTTTCCCTGAGCAACCTTAGCTTAAGTTACTGACATATATCTGTGTAAGTTTATTTTAAATTTAACTTTACTACTTCTTTGTGTATTGTACTGTGAAAATTAGGAATTATTTTATCAAATGGTTGACTGTAAGATATCGCTATAGCGATAAGTCCGCCATTTGTGCATAAATTGTCTTTTTTATAAAACCAGCGTAATATTCATTAAGTTGTGTTTTTATATCACACTAAAGTTATTCTATTCTATTCTATTCATTAGCATAACTATATTTTTTTTTACAGAACGGTTGCGCGATCGGCCCAACCTCCATCGCCCCATTCCTCGGCCTGGCAATATACGGCTTTGACTTCGCCAAAAGCATACCGTGGTTCATGAACATCGTGATGAAAGCCTCCTTCTTACGATGCGGCGTGGTAGCTATGGTCCTCACAGTATTCGGATTCGGACGAAAACCGCTTGGCTGCGATGACGTGTACTGCCACTTTGCCAAACCGAACGTTCTCCTCGAATATTTAGATATAGACAGAAGTTCAGTATGGCTTGAAATCAGCTCAATGATAGGTATAATGATAGTATTCCGATCGATCTGCTTCATGGGGCTAAAGTGGCGGTTCTCCGGGTGAATGAAAAGTTAGCTTATAAAGCAACGCATTTTAAATGAAATACTCAAAAGCAGTAAAAACTGATGATATATTTCTCTTACCATAGACGTATTTTAGTTTTATAAACATTACGTTTAAATAAAAAGATACAAGTTTCACATGAGTTTTATTTTCTCAGAGAATTTTTATCGCGTTTCTTTTTTATGTGTTTCTTTTCTTTACTTTTTCGCTTCTCGGCCTGCTGCTCTTTGACAAGCTTCTTTCGTTCTTTTTTACTGTTCGGCGATTCGTCTCTTGGTCTAGCGCTGTTTATGAAATTAGTTCCTGAAACAAAATAGACGCATATAGGTATTCGGAATCATGTTTAATTACATCGATATATTGCCCATGAAAATGCTGGAGCCATTTATTCATATAACGAAAAATAAGGGTAACTGGTAAACTCAGTCTGCTTGAGAAAGTTCATAATCAAAGTCAGGCTAAGGCATGGAAGATCTGAGGGCTAAGAGATAGCCCTATATCATATTTTCTTGATTCAATTTAAAAGCTCCAAGGTTTTTACAGAAAAAAACATAATATATTATTAGGGCAAGAGGCTGAGAAGTATTGAATCAAGGTGTTCAAACCTCTTCCTACAAAATTATTATTGAAAAAAGAATTTCAAAGAAGGTCCATCACAAAAAATATTAAATTAACAATGATATATTTTAGGAGTTTTTTTGTAACTATAGACGTATGTTTGGCAACTATCGCTATAAAGACTGAACTAGTAAGTTCCTGTGATAAATATGGTGTCGGTCTAACCGCATGAGGTTGGAGGTTGGAACCCATGGGGGTTATTAGATATTTTTTGTCAAGTGTTCTATCAACTAGGGTCTCCGGCCGCCTACGAGGGGGGGGGGGGGGGGCGGAGACCCTAGTTAACAATGAAGAATTAAAAGTGATTGTGGAAGCGGATCCATTGCAAACCACATCAGCGTTAGCGGCAGGCTTTGGTGTGAGTGATAAAACAATTTTAATTCACTTGAAACAAATTGGAAAAGCGAAAAAGCTCAAAAATGTGTACCGCAAGAATTGAGTGAAACAAACGAACAAACACGCGTCGAGTGTTGCATTACATTACTCAACCGTCACAATAAGGGAATTTTAAATCGTATCTTTACTTGTGATGAAAAATGGATCCTGAACAATGATCGGAAACACTCATCACAATGGTTGAACCCAGGAGTGGCCAAATCCTGTCCCAAGCGAAAGTTGACTCAGAAAAAGGTACTGGTGAGTGTCTGGTGGACCAGTCCTGGTGTCATCCACTACAGTCTCTTAAAATCTGGCCAGACGATTCGGCAGATCTGTATTGTCAAAAATCGCCAACCATGATGAAAAAACTAGTCGTTAAATAACCGAGACTGGTCAATTGCTCTAGCCCACTGCTGCTTCAGGACAACGCTAGACCACACACTGCACAAAAGACAGTCGCTAAATTAGAGGAGCTGCGATTGGAATGTCTCCGACATTCACCATACTCCCCGGACCTTGCTTTTACAGATTTTCCCGGAATTTGGACAATTTCTTGCAATGAAAAAAAACCAATTCCGATGAGGTAGTCCAAACCACCTTCAAAGATTTTATTGATTCTCGCTCTCACAATTTTTACAGCAGAGGAATCAATGAACTATGTACCTATAAAATGCCGAAAGTGCATAGATAACAATGGTAAATATTTTCATTGATTAAATATTTAATTTACATAATTTTTTTGTTTTACTTTTATCATATAAAACGGCAATTTCATATACAAGGACCTAATATTATAATATGAGCAGTCGCTATTTAAAAAGTATACAAACTGGCAAGATTCGTTGGTGCGTTCAGTATATGAAGCCGATAAATTCAGCAGAATATGAAAATAAGATAAGAAGTAGCTATTGGAATTATCGGTTAAGTATGTTAAAATTTCAATAAGGACATTGTAGGTTTACGGGCCCTTTATCGCTGGCGAACGATCACCCTCCATTCATTTATCATAAAAACAAAGCATACACTCATAGGTTAGCTCTAAAATATTGCTTGCATGCAATAAGCTCGCCTTTTCTTACGAATAAAGCGTTTTATTATTATTATTACTATAAACTCCTTGAAAATAAAAATCAATCAATTTGTGATGAAATCAAACATAAAAACAAAGCGAAAACAATAAAAAAGCATGTTATTACATCGGCGAATGCCAATTCCTTATATTGATTTGACTTTTATATAGGAAAATTTGGGACGGTTTTCCATTTAAAAAGTATATCATTTAAAGTTCTTTGGTTATCAACCAGCCATGAAATCAAATTTAAAAAAGCCTAATATGCTGATTTTATAAAATAAAGTACTCAAACCTTCGTTCTAGATTGAAATTTTAATTATATGAGAGAATATTATGAAATATTTACATGATTTTAAGGAGTATGTTTACAAATTAAATTAATATTGTGTAATATTATTTATATATTTGCTATATATATTGCTACATTTGCTGTTATAGTTATATTTGCATACATTTATATTTGCTATTATAGTTAATTCTAATGCATTAAGAATAATATATTGTCAAGATATAACAAGAAAAAATATGAATTGTAAAAATAAAAAATTGTGAAAAAATTATTTTGCAAAAATATTGACAATAGAAAAAAATATATTACAAAATTTGGCTTATATTTAATAGTGAACTAAATGACAAATTTAGCAAAAATCGGTTGTTTAGAAACTAAGTTATAATATTTTAACTATGTCCTGAAAAACTTGACTTTTTCTGACATAGATGATATTGAAGTATCAACGACAATATAGTCAGTCTAGAGGAAAATAGCTTCAGCTTCTTACCTTCAGCTTCACTATCAGATGAAACATTTGCAGAGTCTTCTTCATCATCGGAAAGTATATCAGGCTTAACGACCGCTCCGGATAAATCGGGTTTAAGCCCTGTAATTGTTTTGTAAACGAGTTCAGGGGCTTCACCCGATTTTACTTGCTTTATATCTCTCTCAAAGTGGATAACCTATATATTTAAATAAAGTATTAGTATTCATGGCTTGAAAATACGCATGATGGAAATAAAGCACAAATAGAAAAATACGTAAGTTTTCATTTTTCTTGAAATGAAATTGTTAATAGACACAGAAGCTATGAGGACTTAGAAACCTACAACTCTTTAAACTGTAGAGGTAATAAAAATCGCAGATGAATGGAATATTTATTTAAATATTATTTTAAAACTCCCCTATTTATCTATGCTACCCTACCCTCTTATTCAGTGGGTTAATAAATTTATAAAATATAATTATTTCAATGAGTTTGACTTAGAAACAATAATACTTACATCTGTAAGTGTTTTAGGAATAAAAGTATTTTTAAATACTTCTTCCTCGACTCTATCCTCCTCTGTGAAATCATCGCGATTTTCAATTATTTCTGTCATTTTCTGTAAGTATTCTTCCATGTTGCTTTTCGTTACAGTCGGATCCGTGATGAAGTCAAATAGCTCCTTGATGGTCATCGTGGCGACTCCTTTCTTTTTAAAGAAATCGGTTATGTTTGTGCAATCTTTCCGGAGGAACTCGAGAGCGTGCGGATGGTCGTGTTCTACCGATTGCGAGACGTCTATCACGAAAACACAGCCGTTATGATACAATAAATTAAACTCGGAAAGATCGGCGTGTATCAATTTGCATTTATTGTACATCTCCCACATCATGACGACGCAGTCCCGATATAACGTACGGGCTTTCGACGAGCAAATATCGACATCTTTCAATTTGGGAGCGGGCCACCCTTCCTCCCCTATGAAATCCATCAGCAGCACATGGCTACGCAGACAAATCGGCTTTGGAACGTTCAGCTCGGACGAATGCATCCGAACAAGGTTGCGCATCTCTTTCTCGGCCCACGTCCGCACCATTTTCCTCGGATTCGACTTACAGTAACCGTGCCGAAAACGATACTCGCCCGACACGTACTTGTCACGATCTTTAAACACCAAAATCGATGTCTTATAGATTTTAATCGCCAAATCATTACCAGATTTAGACGTAGCGTGATAAACGTTCGCCTCTTTGCCGGTTGAGATGCATCCGTTGATCTGCGATATGTCGCCGCGATTCAACATCTTGAAAAGAATCATTCGAGTTCTTGGATCCATCACCTGCTCGGCCGTCGCTCTATCTTGCTTATCTTTCGTTTTGATTCGAACATTATCCGTTTTCCGAGTTGATTCTGTTAAAAAATTTGCAGCGTGGTGCGGAAGTGCCGGGCCTTCATATTTATCCACATTTATCTTATTTGTGTATTTCTTGAATAGGTTATCTTTAGGTTGATAATCGGAGATTTTTGCTATTTTTTGCTGCGAGTTTGCAGAGTGCGTCAAGCGAGTGCCGATGTCCGTTCGTCCCGGTGTCCAATCGTAATATTCTGCATCTGAGTATTCTTCTTCTTCTTCCGATTCATAATCGGATTTTTCAACGCTATTTGATTTTTCGAAACCCAAGGATGATATCTTGTCAGCAATGTCCTGGAATAACGATCCCTTTTTTGAGAATTTGACATATCAATAACATTAACATATGAGCGTAGGCATTGCATTAAAACTAATGACGCACAGAATATCAAATAATATTTGGTTAAATCGGAAATCCGGCAATATTTTATGTATTTGGTATCCAACTAGCCTCAAATTCATATGTGACCTAGGCGGGATGTGTTTTTGTCGTTTTTTGAATGTTCTGTGATATCGGCAACGAACGATGATAAACTATGTACGGTGATGTACTAAGCAAAAATACAGTACAATCACATGCTGTGTTTGTACTGTATTTTTGACCGAATTATTATTTCATGATATAATTCTAAGCAAAAAATCAAAACGGACAATATTGACCACTTCTTTTAATTAAAGTTTTAGCTATGAAAACATAAAGAATTGAGGAATTTATGTAGTATAGGAACATTTTCCATTTATCAAAAGAAAACTACTAGACTGGATCATTTTAATGCTGATAGAAATTTTAATCTGATAGAAAATAGCCTCAAACATGCAATATTTCAAAACAAAAAAAAACTTAGTTTTAAGGATTTAAAAAAAAAACTTAATCTACCTCAATATAGGTGTTTTTTATATCATTTTTAAACAAAACTATCAAACCTACCGAAAGGTGTATGATGCTTCTTTAAATGCCTATATCTCGCTTATTTATTGAGGCTGAATAAAGATTATTGTAGTTTCGGAACCAGCGTGGTAAATATAGTCGGGTGATGTTAAAACATAAACAATGTAGAATAGGTTCCTATTATACATTTAATATCAAAATTTATAACTTGGCGATACATGTTGCATTTTGTTGGATACTGGTTCCACGGCAATTACGGCAGTATTTTCGTGAACTAGATTTTGGATCTTACAAATAATAACCAAAACGAGTGTCCCACAATCAAAACACAAAAAAATGTAAATTTCGATTATAAAACTATTATGGCGCAATCAAGCAAGATAATGAGTAATTTTCATATTCCCATATTGCGAAAACTTACAAACTTCTCGTCGTCGTCACTAAACTTCTCTTGCCCTTCTGAGACAACTTTTCCACTCATTTTAACAACTAATCTTTTTATTTAAAACGGTGAACGTGACAACCACAGACATATTACAGATTCAATACTATCACAATACTATTCCCTAATATTTCTGTAGATTAAATTAAATGACAATCAAAAGCAACGCACATGTGCAATTTTAACATTTCTGTCTGACGTTTGCTTCAAGTTTTCAAGTTGCGTTTGGTTTGCGTGCGTTCACGGATTTGGGGGGGCGCCAGTTTTGCATGCGGCAGTCTTGCACAAATGTCACTTTTGACAGTTCCAAATCTGTTGAGGGCAGATTTGCAGGAGGCAACCTTGCAGGCGGCAACCTTGCAGGCGGCAACCTTGCAGGCGGCATTTTTGCAGACGGCATTCTTGCAGAAAGCAAACTTGCATACAAACCCGAAGTTAGCAACGTTTGAGAATGGCGCATTAGGACATGATTACATGAATAAAATAATTTTATATTATTTTACAAACCAAAAATAAAGCAGTAAAGCGGTCATATGTTATTAATTTTAAATTTAGAAAAAGAAGTAGCAAATTATCATGTCAGGGTAAATTAAAGTGGTGAATATTTTTACCTCTCCACATTTAATTACCGGCATCCTTGTAGTGGATGATTCAGTACATCAAAGTAAACATTAAAAAAATGTCTTAAGTTTTTCTGTTAGGTTAGGTTAGGTTAGGTTTTTCTTTCCCTAAAATCGAAGTGACATTAATTACCGGCATCCTTGTAGTGGATGATTCAGTACATCAAACTAAACATTTTAAAAAATGTTTTAAGTTTTTCTGTTAGGTTAGGTTAGGTTAGGTTTACCTTTCCCTAAAATCGAAAGATGATTGCTGAGATCCGCGATGGAGAGGACACTCAAAGAAGTGGACTGGTTTCCGTACCCTGACATATGAAAACGCGGCTTTTGTCGATTTCTACTCTGGTAACACTAAATTTTAAATACGATGTTTTGCTTCTAACTTCATTTTCTGCAAAAATGCCGTCTGCAAAAATGCCGACCCTCGAAACGTCAGTTTGACATTTGCAAAACTGCCTTCTGCAAGATTGCCTTCTGCAAAACTGCCGCCTGCAAGAATGCCGTCTGCAAGATTGCCGTCTGCAAATCTGCCTTCTGCAAGTTTGATGGGACCCACGGATTTGTAGAGATGGGCGATTCTTGCCAAAAATATCCCAATGACGGCTCAATTTGACAAGTCACCAGTCACCACATCCGCCGGGCGCCGGGCGTTAGCCAGTTATCTGTGGGTGTTGTCGCGACAGTCGTATTTCATTGGTTTTCTGTTTACAATTCTCAAAGCATTTTGCGTGGATTCGTGTCGACGGACCAGAGTCCGCGAATCTCCCGCAATTCACTATTAAATCGTGTTTACAAAAGATTATAAAGATGTCTCAAGCGCACACTTTTGGAGACTCTTGCTCCCCGATAACTTGTCACGCTTGGAGCAAGGATCGGAAGCGTAAGTGGATTCTGTTTTTAAAAAGCTACCGTTTACATAAATTGTCTTGAGTCTTAGTCTTGAGTCATAGTCTTGAGTAAATTGGTTGGATAACAAACTAGACTTGCCTAACAACCTCCTTTTGGCTGCATCATGGTATTCCATCCCTGAAGCTGGCTAAAAATTGCGGGCTGGGGGTTTTCCCTTGGCTGCAGTATTAGCTGAGGACAGTAGGTTAGGTTAGGGTTCTATAAGTGCTGCAAGGGAGAAACCTGACCCAAAAGTGCATTAAAAACAAGCTATTAAGTAACTTGAAGCTGAAAATGTCTTCTTCACCATGGCGTTTGCTCAAAAAGACTCGAAATTTTAACAGTAAACAATACATATAGAACTACTCTGGCAAGTAGTTCTATATGTATTGTTTACTGCCACCACTTTTAGTTCTATATGTATTGTGACTTGAAATGCTCAAAGCGTGCGCATGAAATGCACAGTTCGCGCGCGCGAGGTGTCCAGACTATGAGAATTTATTACAAAGTGTGTTACATTGCATGATATATTACACTAATGTGGACGGCAAATTCTTTCATTTCATGTTAAGGTGGGTATCCATTAGGTTTGCGCGTCAACTGTTCTCCGTGCATCTGCAACTGCTCCAGTAGTGGATATGTTCGCGCTCCTGGAGCGTGCAACAGTGCACACTCTGCGGCGAGCGCTCCAAGTGATGGTGGTAAATGCCGCGAACACAAAGTAGAGCACAGTGTGTTCGTGGACGCGAGCAAAGTGAGACGTTAGTGGGTACGTCTCGCGAATCCATCGCTATAGAGTGGGCCGAAGAGAAATGTCTAGCTCTAATCGAGGAGTACTGAAATTATACAGAACTGTGGGATGCAAAGGATGAGAATTTTAAAAATTAATTCTGGTGACTACATGTTCGCTCAATGTTCGAATGAAAACTGCGGAGCACTCGTTGTTCTTGAGTTGATGCGCGCCCGTCTCCATTTGAGCAGTTGCAGATGCGCGGAGCAGAGTTGATGCGCGAACCGAATAGATACCCACCTTTATGTTTCATGTTACCTTTCGTCAGTCTGTACGCAGCATAATATAATAATAGATATACAGGTACAACAGATATATAATAATACCCACTTATAAAAAATATAAATATCACACAAGATAGTCCATTATTTGACTGCCCAATCAAAAAGAGAAGGAAAGGGGGGAGGGGGTGTTTACCTAATATTTTGAGGAAGAAAATATTTTTTTTAATAACGCCTTGAAGCAGGGCAATGTAGTTGCACGTCTAATAACATGAGGAAGCTGGTTTTAAAGTATATTATATTTATATAAAGATGTAATCTAAAATTTAATAGTGCGAGTTGATGGATGTCATATATGATAATATTATTATCTACATAAATAATCAAAGTGGTAAAATATTATTACTCGAACGGTGAATGAAAAGAAAGAGGGTTGTTTTTTAATAACATATCCCCCATAAGTATGGAAATTTTCTGTGTGACCCGGGATGGTCATGTGCACTGTTCAGATTAAAATATACCTTTTTGGTACCACAGGATTTTGTCTTGCTAAAGCCAGTTTCTACTTTTTAATATTTTTATGAAATTATACACGATTCCACTAACCTACTTACTTATTTAAATTCATTAATATGGATCAACACCGACCAAATTAGGACACCTTAAGCGGCATATCGACTTGCGATCGCGACGCGCTGTGAGCGTCTCAGCTTGCATGTCGATACCTACTTGCTCGATTCGAGCGGCGCGGAATGAAACGAATTGCGTATCGATACGAGGCTTTAACATTATTCCATCTTGCTGTAGCATGTTACCTCCAAACTATGTTAGTTCCAAAGACAGTAAGAGGAAAATCTGGGGAAATTTGAAAATACTCAAAATTAACTACTGCAATTGGATTGTTTTTTTCTATTTTATGTTTAGTAAGAGTTTGTCGAGGAATACTTTGATTCTATAAGTTCATAACTTCTTTGTGTTTGACAGCACAAATATGGCCCAAAAGAGACGTTTTGGAAAATTATTGTTTCCAAAATGTCATCAAAGTCATTATGTCTCTTTTTCTTCAATGATGAAAATAAAATAACCAAAAACATAATAGGCGCTTAAGCAAAGAGATGTGGGTCAATGGCTGTTTTTAGAAGCTGTGCTGTCTCTGAAATGGTCTCTTAATGAAACGAATAGAGAAAGTCCACCTGAGAGCTAATAAAATAAGTTATGGTGGATATGATCTTATGATTGATAAATGAAAGTCATCAGGAACCTCGAATTCCGAGTGAAAGTGTAGCCACTCCGAGATTTCGGTCGTACTATTCGCTAGTGTATACACTGTTATTTGATAGCTTCAGTGGCTTTTCTTATATGTGCATTTGCTCTTTCTGAGAACATAAATACAATACAAACAGGACTGGTCCCTCCCATTCTCTCTTTATCTAAAACTCTGAACTCACTGTAACATTTTTTACTTTCACAGAAATAGCCTTTTCGCCCAACAACCAGGAGGTCCACATTTACGAGAACGGCGGAAGCGACTGGAAGATAAAAGACAATTTGAATCAGCACGACTTGCGAGTTATGGGCATTGACTGGGCACCTCAGACCAACCGCATAGTGACCTGCGCGGTGGACAGGAACGCCTACGTCTGGACCCAAGGAGCCGACGGGAAATGGTCTCCCACTCTAGTCCTCCTCCGCATAAACCGGGCGGCCACTTGCGTCAAATGGTCGCCTATGGAGAATAAATTCGCCGTCGGCTCGGGCGCCCGTCTCATCTCGGTCTGCTACTTCGAGAAGGAGAATAACTGGTGGGTCTCCCGCCACATCAAGAAGCCCATCCGCTCGACCGTTACGACTTTAGATTGGCACCCGAATAACATCCTCCTCGTCGCCGGGTCCGCCGATTTTAAAGTGCGCGTATTCTCCGCTTACATCAAAGACATCGAAGATCAACCCGGGCCGAATATTTGGGGCTCGAAGTTGCCGCTCGGGATTCTACTCGCCGAGTTCCCGAATTCGGCGGCCGGCGGGGGCTGGATTCACAGCGTGTCGTTTTCCGCCGACGGCAACAAGATCGCCTGGGTCGGTCACGACAGCTCCATCAACGTCGCCGACGCGACGCAAGGAAAGACCGTCGTCAAAGTCAAGACTGAATATTTACCGTTTCTCTGCTGCACGTGGATAAACAACAGCGCTCTGATCGTAGCCGGCCACGGCTGCATCCCGCTTCTTTACTACGTCGACGGCAACAAGATTAAATTTGGCGGGAAGCTGGACAATACCCAGCGGAAGGAGTCGAGCGGGCTGTCGGCGATGAAGAAGTTCCAGTCGCTGGACAGGCACTCGCGCATCGAGACCAACGACACGAACCTCGAGTCGGTGCACCAGAATGCCATCACGTGCCTTTGCCTCTACGGCGGCGACAAGGCCAACGCCTCCAAGTTCACCACTTCCGGCCTCGACGGCCAGTTGGTCGTGTGGGACATCCAAGCGCTCGAGAATGCCATGCAGGGAATGAGACTTAAGTAGATCTCGTGATTATTTTAATGCGTACAATTTAACAGCATTTATTGTTTTTTAGCATGAATGATTTTTATTATTAAACGATATGGAAACACGATCGTTATAATTTCATTATATATCTATATTAGGAGCTTGGAGAAAATGGATTTCGCCGCATGATGTTTGGTGGCACCCGACATTTCAGCGTTGCGGTTTAAACAACGACACCAATCCTCGAGGGCCACCACTCCAAGCGGTAAAATTAATTTTTAATTATTTTCTATGTTAAACAACTGCCTTAGTACTGTACCTTCTGCAATATAACCAAGTAGATACACCACAGGTGTAGAAGAACAAAACTTAGGCGAGCAAAAAGGACCATTAGGGAACCCACGCTAATGCTGGGGCCACACTAACGGGATACGCCGTTAATTATTGTGATGGCCGTTTAACGTTGGTGTAGCCACGACTTATTGCGATAATTTTACAACGGCATTCACATTGCCGTTTGACGTTAGGCGATAGCTCGAGTGGCAGTACATCAAAGACATTTCACACGAAAATTAATGCGGCCACACTATGTTTGTCATTGTGCTCCTTGAGCGATAAAACTAGTGCTGTACAATTTGTGACCTACAGCACAGTATACCAACCAGTAGCTTTACTCTCGAGCTACAGGGCAATGCGGGAAGAGGGTCCGAGGAATGTGGGCAGAGGGGTACGTCTCGACGAACGCGAACGGTTAGCATTATGAGCAGGTAAATTACGCACAGGCTGGCGACCTTTCCGAGCATATTTGAGCATTCGGATATCTGCGTAGGCTGAGCAGCGCAGCGGGACATCTGGAGACCATATCCGAGCTCTCGTGATGTATTCGCTTTGATTTCAATTTTGTTCTAAGAGAAGCTACTGTCGGGTATACTGTGCCTACGGTCTCGACTCTCGAGCATTAATTTGGGAATTATCAGAGAATGTAAAGCAAAGGTTGATATTGAAGTAATAACCTTTTAGCTGCATCTGTTTAAATATGAAAAACATGGTATATTATTAATGTACAAGTGAGGTAGACTGGAATGGCATTGAGAATAAAAAAATTGAATCCTCCTTAGCTGACCATAGAAACGAAGCAATGACATTCCTCAAATTATTGCTCCTCAGTGGAAAATAGCAGAACTCAACATTAACTTTCATGTCCAATTGAATAATGTATCATGTCCAATTGAACAACCATTATGTCCAATTGAACAATTATTCATGTCCAATCAATAGTGCTCATCACTGATTTCTTGCTGGCGTTTTAAAAAAATCTATTATTCTTTAGAAAAATAAAGGTGGTTAAGTGTGAACAATACAATTTAAGGGTCCGGAAAACAAAGGAAAACTGCCGCACTATTTTTCTTACACCATGACTGTGTATCGAACAACCCGGATAAGACCTTCAATGCCGAGGTGGTGAGAATCACAGTCATGGCATCGATTGTGTAGGGTATTAGGTTGCTCAGTGCCATAGTACCCTTTGGCAACTTCTGCATCGGTAACATGCAGGTGGTGTTGATAACATTGTCTGCGCAAAACTAATAGCAATTTATTTCACCGTCCATAATAAAACTGATAATTTACAGTTTTTTTTATAAAGGACTGATTGATTATAAAAAAGCAGTATTTAACCAATGGTAACAATAATAACACTAAAAAATTAGTGCCACCTATCGAATTTTATATAAGCTTGTAACACCGCAGAAATAATAAGGAGGGATTAGAATGCCATTTATTAGTCTATTTGAACCTTAAAGCGCCTAATTATTATGTATATAATAATACAAAACCTGTATACCAAATTAAAATTGACAATTTTATTTATATATTTTTTACGATATAATATTATTATTATATTATAAAAATAATAAGATTAATAAAAATTAATAAGATTTAAAAATTCGTTTGGTATTATTGTTTGCTGTTAATTAGGTTACCGTATTAAGATACAATACCGTATAAGAGTGTTAAAAACACCACCTATTGGGCTACTAAATATAAGAGAAGATTAATCAATGTTTAGAACTATGAGTGCCATCTACTTCTTGCATTTCATAGTAAAATCCTAGGTGCCAAAACGTAGTACAGCACTGAGCAATCTGATAACCTATACATGAATGATCAGTTACCTACGATATTGATATGTAAACTACTTATAAATAACAAATAGGTAATCATTAATATGATTTTTTTGTATTTGATTTTGTTGAAAGTGAGAAAGCATAAACAGATGTTGCTGTTAAAGTTTTGTGATCGATCATTCTGAGGATAAATAAAGGATGTTGGTCAATAAAGAATAATTTGACGGTTGATCTATTCACCCAGACATACTAGAATAGACCATGCGACCAGCCTGAGAAATCGATATGGGAATAGAAAGAGATAGCTGCACATGAGCTCCCTCTATCCTTGTGTAGTCGCGCATGTGCAGGGACCTGATTCGGAATTAATTATTATACTCAATTAAAGAATGAAAAACGCGATTCGACTAAACAAGAATAGAGGGAACCCATATACAGTTATCTCTTTCTATTCCGCTATCACATTCACTCACAGTCCACCTTCGTAGTCCCGCGGTCTCTCTCACTCTAGTAAACTATGATTTACCCATTTGTGAATCTTCTCGAAAGTCAGCGGATGGAAATCTTTTAAATAAAACATACATGATAAGCATTGAAGATTAATTCATTCTATCAATTTTATTATCAAATAATATGGAAACAGTACAATATTTTTTTTTATAAATAATTCTGAAGCATATACAATCATCTTACATTTGCAAAATATGGTTATGACTATGACTATTGAACTCATAAATAAAGGTACTAGTATTTTTTATTAAAAATATTCAACTCTTATAATTTAACAGTACCGAATAACTACTCAATAAGCATTAATGCTTGGACAAATTTAACGTGAAATGAAATCATTTTATGACAATTTGACTATTAGAAGCGGTGCTAGGTGCTCGGAACTATTTTAAAAACTGGACCGATGCGAATAAAAACGCGACGTAGGACGGACCGCAGTTCCGGCTTGAGATCGAAGCAGGTGATCTCGCACAGAAGGGGATAGTAACTGGAAACGTGCGCCGCAAACTGAAACAACAATAAATAATTACAAATTGAGGTGCCATGCAATACTCAGTAGTCAGAAGTCATCGAAGATGTCAGTAATAAATACAAACGAGCTGCCATGAAACTTAACAATTAGAGTCTCTGGTCTACACCATATTATATGGGAGGAGGGGGAGTGATAAATGTACTCCAGACTAACAACCGGCTGTGGTAGGTTTAAAACAACGGTCTTGCCGCATGCGATCGTTCACCTTACACCCATTTACTCCCCCCCTTTGAAGCCATGAGATTCGAAATTGCAGTTTTAGATTTTTTATATGAATTTAATATTTATCTAGATACCAAGATCCAGAGTTAAAACAGATTTGGCTGACAGGTTACGAGTGCCAACTACCACCGCGTGAAGGTGAACAGTAAAGCCGTTCCAGGTATTTAGCTTGCACTCAGTCTTGGAGATTTTTGTTTGCCATGGAACTGACAATAAATAATAAATACAAACGGAGCTGCCATGGAATTCACCGACCGGAGTCGGGCCCATCATAATACTATTTTTTTACGCTTCTGGGGGGTGAGCAGTGAATTTCGGACTAACGACCGGCTGTCGTAGGTTTAGGACAGCTGTCTTGCCACATGTGAGCGTTCACCTTACCACCCATTCACTCCCCCCTTCGAAGCCATAGAATTTGAGATGCGCATATCGCGGTTTTAGATATTTTTTCTAGGAAAGAGTTGATTATTTTTCTGGAAAGGCAAAGATCTTTAGAGGTGAAATTGAGATTTAGCTGGCAGGCCGCGAGCGCCAACTTCCACAGCGTGAAGGTGAACAGTGAAGCCGTTCCGGGTTACGGCATTTGCAAGATCATGGTATTTATTTAATTTGTACTCGTGGTCTTTTGGGATATTTGATTCCCATGGAACAGTTAATTTTACAATAAGGGCCACCTTCCGAGATAGAGAGTAAAGAGTTATATCTGGACAGAGGGCTGTGCATCCGAGACTTTCAGGGAATTTATCCCGAGACTTTCAGGGAATTTATTCTACAATAAGGTTGATTTTTCGATATTCATAATTTCATAATTTTGAGATATTATGAAATTGAAGACTATTGCGATTGTTTAACATTATAAATAGGATAGGATAGTCTACGCTGGGCAATGGCGGTTGCAATATTTCTGAAACAGGTGCTACAAACTTCATGCGATAAATTAATTTTTACCCTATTTATAAAAGAGAAATTAGTTGTACCTAGATAGAGGACTGTGCATCCGAGACTTTTAGGGAAATGACACTGCTTAAAGACCGAATCGACCTACAGAATCCAGTCTGAAGCTGAAGCTGTCTCCATTATTGAGAAATAATGGAGACAGCTTTTTTCTCCGTTTTTTGCCTTTTAAGCCGACCGGCAAAAACTGTATTGGCCGAGGTATTGGAAGTTTGGAGCGTACTGTTAAACCCTTATTGGCGCGAGCCACTAAGGCGAATTACCTCGCGAATAACAGCAAGTGTACCTGACCTTTATCTAAGACCGATTTGTAGCCAGATAAATTATGTCTAGCTGTGTAAGAAGCGACGGATCTAGGGTTTCTTTTTTGGTGGGGTCAAGATATCCCCCCTCTCCTCTTCTAGATTGATTACCTACATTAGTACATTGCAATCGAATTATAAATTAAGAATAGGAAGAATAGGAAAATGTTTTTTTATTAGGTACTTAGTGCCAGATCTCTTTAGATACTAAAAGCAGGGTGAGTAACATTAAGATTAATATTATTCATATAATCTATCGGCCGTTTTCGATTCAATCACCAAATTTGTAAGATTTGCAACCCTTGCTGCCCCATAGTTTACCGTAAAAATGTCATAACAATCTAAAATTTCGAGAAACTTTTTTCTGTGCTGGCTGAAGTCGTAGGTTAATATATTTTAAGAGCGATGATAATGTTCGGAAAAGCATCATTAAATCCAATTACGTATATATATATATATATATATATATATATATATATATATATATATATATATATATATATATATATATATATATATATATATATATATATATATATATATATATATATATATATATATATATATATATATATATATATATATATATATATATATATATATATAAAGTATATCCCGGCAGCAATTCCTGTTTTTGTTGGCACAGCATTTTTCAATAAATTTCTGAATCATCTATCATCTAAAAATTTGGAAGTAGTCAGATTCCCTGAAATACTTCAATGAATTCATCACTATTATTTGCCTGCAATTTAGGAATGCAAAATTTTCATTGAAGGTACGTTCCTGATGATAGAATAACGTGACAGAAAATGGCACGCTTCGTATGTACTGGAGATGGAGAAGCATTGAAGCAGGCCACGAGCAATGACGCTGGACGTACGGGATGCCGCACACTACTGACTGGATGGGCAGTTGGCATCCGACTGGCTGGCTGGCGAACGAACTAGAATGCATGAGAGAGCGAGATCATCCACCACCCGCTTGCTCCCACATAGAATATGTGAACAAACAATGGACGATTCATTCAATATTTGACGAATCAGATCACTGACACAGAACAAAAATAACTAGTAGTTAAACTACACGAAATGTCAAACAAAACATAACCTCAAAATGTACCTAGAAGTAGAGACATGACTCGTGTGGAAAAGTCCACCCCTTCCAGTGTGCCACCCTTGAGTAGAAACCCCTTCCTGACGCCCCCCCCCCCCCCCCACGCCCCCTTCCTCTAATAGATCCTCCATTGTATGCGAGGGGTATTACTAAGAGAGGACACAACATATCCGTGTATTCAATAAATTAAGTAAACAGATGTAAAAGAAATATTACCCTTTCATCTGGCGTCTTCAAAATTCTCGTAAGCACCAACAGCAGCAGCGATGTCCATGCATCCCTGTGAGCCTCGCTGCTAATGCTGGCAAAGTACTCCAGCGCCTCTCGGCATATGGCTATCAAGTACTGCTGGACCGCCGGCCAGTCCTGTCTCCTCGCTTCGTCGCTGTACATTTTAAACAAAATCCGTAATACGCAAGCCAACGACTGCGTCTCCTGCTTCAGCATATTCGGCTTGACGGATCCTTTAAAATTAGCCCGCCACAATATATTCCGCTGTTCATTGTTGGTGTTGAACGCTTTGGCGAAACGATGGCTGCACATCAGACATTCTATTAAACGGAGCAAATGAGGTGAGTTCAGCAGTCTGTACATTCCTTGTTCTTCTCTTTGATATTCAGCGCCAAAACCGATTGAATTGCCCGTTAGATCAGCAGCTGCTAATGCGAGAGTTTCAGCGTCTTCTTTCCGCGATGTCGCCGGGTAAAATACAATGTTATCAATCGTCTGAATCAACTCCAATTGCACTACGCATTTAATAGACAAACTATTGAAGAGCGAATTCGTGGCCGATTTGGAATCTTCTACGACAGGGTTCCTTTTTAGAATCCCGTGCTTGGGTACATTTTCGTGAATTTCGGATGCAGGCTGTTGGTATGAGCCGTTGGCATCCGGTTTCCAAGTGAGCAAAGCGTTTGGAATCGTACTGTTAAAAATATCCAACATTATTTGACAAGTTTTATTCCATGTAATTTCGTCGAATTTCGATCCATTCGATATGACCAAATTTTCTAGGCAGTTCGTTCCGGACCGAGCCAATTGCTCGTTATCCTGTTGAACGCACCAATGCAGCTGAGCGTATAACTGTTCCAGGAGCAGCGTTCCGAGAACGTCGAAATATTGCGAGAATACGTCGACGATGGCGTACAGAGCGTGATTGCAAGTCGTCGTCATCCACTCGCTTTTCTCGAGCTGGTGCTCGGGTAACTTCATATTGTCGAAAATACGGAAGAGTACGTTGAAGAGGTCTTTCCACCAGTGCGGACGGAACGACTCCCCGTGAGTCTTGATAATCTCGAATAATACAGTAAGGCCTCTCGTTCGAACGTCCAACTTGCAACGGCTGACTACGCAGGAAAGCGAGAATAAGAGCGGAAACCAGCCGCGCAGCCAGACGCGATCTTCTTCCGGTGCCCCGAGATCCCCTTCGGGCGCAGCGTGTTCGCCGAACAACTGCGGGGAAGAGCCGACCGCCGCAGCGCTCGCGCGGACCAATCTAATCGCTTCCATCGAAGTATCCGGGAACTTTGCATTACAAGCGAACTCCGACAGACACTTCACCGCGTCTTGAAACGAGTCGATCATCACCGAAAATTGTTTCTCGTATAGTTCCGTTATTATTTTGCCCGTGGTTTGGAAAGCGAGATCGACTATTGGCTCTTCTTGATCTGCGGCGGCTAAATGAAACACGGAAAAAATATTCTTCCAACCGGAGCGAATGTTATGAGCTTGAGAGTTGACCATCTGTGCGACGCAGCGCACGACCATATCCCGAATCGCCGGAGAATTATTCTTCTTCATGATGTGCTCGAAAGGCCGTAGGAAATCTTTCTGAAAACGAAAGTTGGCAAATTCTCCTTTTTCGATAAACTTCATAGAGAGTTGTCGCAGAGAATCGACGGCGAAGAATGATATATCCTCGTTCGTACTGCAGCCCACGGTGTTGAAATGATCTCCGAGCACCTGCCAGATTCTCGACCACTGCAACCGAATTCTACCCATGTTGTAGTACGATATTTCTACGATCTTCTGAAGAGAGAACATCCTCGGATTCGCCGGGTGGCTCAATTCATCTAACGAAACTTGGCACAAGGCCCTGACGAAATCGACGATCGCGTCTCCGTCTAATCTAGTCGATCCTGTGAAAATTCTATCGACTGCCACGACGACGCTCTGCGAATTCGTTTCTCCCATATGCTCCTTTACGCTCGGATCTAACGATATCGAACCGAACTTGAAGATATCGACTTGCGGTTTTATATTCGATCCGGTCAGATATTGCGGTCGGACCCCCGTTCCAATCAACTGCGCCAGCTCCAGATGAGAGATACATTTAACGATATCGAGCCAACTCGTCCCGAGATAATTCCCATCCGTATGCGCCACGGTAATCAAAGTTTTTATGGTATCGATATTTTTCGCTTTCATTTCGGTCATCGGCGAATTTGCGGTAAGCAAAGTAAACCTCGCTAGAGCTTGAACGTACGCATCACGTTCGAGAGTCATATGAAAGATGCAAGCGATGCGAATAGCGCAGCGGATTCCGTCTAAGCACAGCGATGCTATCTCCGGATCGTCGCAGTCTTGCAACCCAACGGAAAACGCGGCTAAGAAGGGGGTCCACGCCATTTTAAACATGGGTCGCACATGCTCCAAGTGCTTTGCGGTCGTGAACGGCATCTGGACGTGCGAAACGGACTCCATCAAATTTTTGGCAGCTGTTGAAATCTGCTCCATTTCCATGTTCCATATAAACTTGCGCTTCTTTTCATTCGCGATCATTTGTTTTCCAGGCTTGTTGGATGTTGTTTTCATTTTGATTTCGTGACCCGCGATTTCGTCGTAGATCTGCGATAAGTATTCCCGGGGTAAATCATTGTTGTCGCTTATTCCGCTGTTTAGCTTGATATATTGCTCTTTCGTCATTTTATTTTTTACTTGAGGGGAATGTAAATCGGTTGTTAGCATGATGATCGAAAATGCTAGCACGTATACTGTGTCGGCGCTTGTGAATAGGTGATTATTCGGATTGCATTCGCAATAGCGCGATGCGAATTTTTCCATTAATCTGTCGATTTTCTGCGCTTCTCCAGGCAGTCGGAATCCTTCTAGAAAATACCGCAACGCTGCCACTATATCGGAATTCGTAAAATTCATGATATCGACGTATGAATACATGACTTCTTTGCTGTGATCGTCATTTTCTCCTAAGTATTCTCCTATGAATGTTTTATCGAGTCGCTCATCGGTTTGGAGCCATTCTGCTATCTCTCGATTCGAAGTCCCCAGCAGGCCTTGTTCTTGCAGAAACGCTACTCCTTTGCGGGGTTTGTGGTTGAACATGTCGATCCCGGATTCCCATACTTCTTTCTGGTGTTTCAAAACTTCAAATTGTTCCGGGGAGTCGGGAGCTTCTCTGTTTCCTGTTATGCTAGATCCTGTTGAGTGGAGACTGAGGCTGGAGCCGCCGTATGAAACCATACTCGGCTGATCAATGTCTTCTTTAACCGGCCTCTCTCCGAGGGAAGTTTGCAAATTTGGATTGATGTACAAATCTTTGCTCCATTCGACCATACACTTGAGAATAGATACTAAACATTCTAATCCTCGAATTCGCATAGATTTTTCTTGATTGGGCGTAGCTCCAAGTTCTAAAGCGTGTCTCCCTTGCGCGATCTTCGATAGATCATTTACCAATCTTTGAAATAAATTTGCTGCGGATAAGTCGCAATCGTAGTTTACATATATGTCGACAACGCTTTGCGCATCTCCACAGATTCTAGTCAACGCCTGAATAACCATCCATTTATGTTCAAACGTTGAGCTCGACGTCTCCAAAATATTCATAAAAATTTCTTTGAAAAATACCTCAATCTGCATTTTCAAGTGCATCTTAAAGTTCGATAAGAGAGCTAAGAATATTGCCAGCGATAATTCAAACACCTCTGGTATCGAACTCACGCCGTTCTTCGATAAAGCGACGCATAAATACTGTTTTATAGCAGTTATAAACATTTCATTATTTCGAAATACGGGTCCAGCGTTTTGCAGTATCGATAGCAGTAAGTGCAATGAGAGAACCTTGGATCGTAATTCGTGCGATTTCGGGTCGGGCGTCCCGTCAGGGAGGGGCTTCATCGATAATTTACAGAGCGCTCGAAAAACGAGGAACGCATCTTTCTGTAAAATATGTGTAAACTTAGCGGTAACGGAATGATCATTTTCAGAGGTAACATCTACGCTCTCCTGTGACGGTATCCTCGTGATATTTGTGTCGTTGGTCTGCTGCTCTGAACTCGCCACGCTTCCAGTCTCTTGAACATCGGTTCGATTCTCTCCCAAAACGTGATTAACGGCACTATCCACTATACTATTTACAATCTCTAAGGCCAAAGTTTCAATTGAATTCTTCCTTTCAGTCTCTGCTGGTGAATCGCTCTCGGCCGATTCGTTATTATGATTATTATTATCGCTTGGAATGTTATTTTCGCTCGAAATCGATTTTAAATCGCCAGATTGTACCAAATCCGACTCAATCACCTGATTCTCCATCTTTGTAAAAATAACATTTAGCATTTGCGTCAACGTTGCTCGGGCGGTGGTTTGATTGATAAGATTCTTGCTCGCCAAGTATATGTTGTAGCAGGTCCGTACGGCTAATAACACCGTACCTTCGTGCACTTCGACGTGCTGACTCGTTACGACGGTTAGCAAAGCTTTTATTATTTGCAATTGAACGCCTTCATCAGTCTGCGGTCCGGCGAAGCAGCCGCATATCGTTTCCACAATACGGTCAATGAGCAGTTTTCCCGGCGTCGTCGAATCGGGAATGTTGCCAGTTAGGTGACCGTACGCGATCAACTTTTGCAGGCAGTCCAAAGCGGTAACAACGATCCTCGAAGCTTTACTCTGGCACGCGAGCTCAAACGGCAGGAAGTATTTCTCGGCGGTGATAACATTCGCCGTGTCATTTTTCGGCAAAGGCAACGTGCCGGATACCTGCAAGTCGCCATTCTCAAGCTGTCCACCATCCTTAAGTTCATTCTTGATTTCCTCTGTAAAAAAAAAAAAAAATAGTAGCTGGTTATGTTTCAAATTAATTAAACCAATACAGTAGATTGGCATTAAGCTTACTGGGTGATACAGTTGTTTTGAAATGTAAAATTTCACATGTTTGCAAAACATGTTTACAAAAGGTTACATTAACCCGTTGAGTATGATACGACCAAATCTGGTTCTGAAACAATTATCCGTTGAGTATGATACGACCAGATCTGGTTCCGCGTTTTTTTCACTTCTTTGACGTTCTTATATTTATTCATAATTATCTAATTATTTTACAAAATGATATTTCAATATTCTATATTCGAAATTTCAATGCAATCATTGTGCAGTTGTTCTTTTTATGATTGGTGTAGTAGTTTCGTAGTTATAGTACTTTAAGTCGATGTCGCCGAAAATCCTGCAAAAGAGACAGATGCATCCATGAAAATACCCATTTACTCCAAGGGTTAACTCTAGTAAGATAACCGTATACCAGGTGGCATTAAAGACAATCTTACATTCCAGAGACGTATGCCACATTATTAGTGCATATTATAAAATATATGTACTTATAGGATCTTACAGATAAGTTTAGGTATTGTTAAAAGAAATAAAACACTTATTTTTTTAATACATTTATTTATTTAAAGTTAGAACAGACAACATATAACCCTCTTATAAATCAACTAAAATTATAATATCTACTTCTTCAAGTATGTATATACATATGTTCCAGTTTCGATTCCCGCCTAAGTTACTATTTTCTGCTATGATAAAATTAACAAAATTGCATTCAATTCAATGCCTTAACAAAACTAACACAATTTTATAGTGGAGTTGGTTATAAAAGCAATAAACCAATAAGGCAAATCGTAGGGCAATAAATCCGCTTATTGTAAAGTGTTCACAATAAAGACTATAAGTGTAGGCAAAACTATGACGTGTAGTATTTTTATTTCATTCATAATGTTCCAAGTAGAAACTCTGGTGAAAAAATATCTCCCAATGTTGGTATAAAGAAGTCAGGTGGAAAGTTACCAGCAGTATTTACCAGTAAGTTACCAGCAGTAGTCACAAAAACAAAAGACGGATTGGAAAAATTGGAAAAATTAAATTCAAAAATCTAAATTGTTACCGGCTATTTTAAATCTTCGACTTTCAAAACTTTCAAAATGGTTGTGTGCGTCGTTCGTGTGCACCGCTACTTATTACAGTAAATTTGGTAACGCCGCAGACGCCGTTCTCATAACTAGTATAACGGTACCTAAAATCTTTCATGGTGAACTAGAGAAATGCAAATTTTGTAAACACTGGCTTGAGCATGATGGAAATGAAAAATAATATATTACAATTATCTATTAACATCAATTGTGTTGTTAGACTACTTAAAGTTACTGTATTGGAAAAGTGTTCACTATGTTTTTTCTTTTTTTGGTTAGCAAAGTTTTCGAAGATGTGGTATTTTAAACAGAATTGCCATTTATACCATGAAATCAATCCAAACTGGCCTATGTACCGATAATCAAAGCGAGGGCAGCTCCAGCGAGGGACGAGTTCATTTGCCTGCTTTGTCCCCGCCTCTCACAATTTGCCGATATCACTGTCAGGTGCTTATACAGGGCTAAGTGTGTCTCACTCTATACGCCACTTCCTCCGCCATCTGATCCGCATCAGATCTGGTTGTTTTTTGTATGTTTTCTCTTATGTCGGGTTAGGGTCTCTGGACTATCTATTATACTAGCAGAAAAGCAAAATATCTAGTGGAGCCCTGGCACATATGCCATGGACCCCCAAGGAAGCCATATGCAGCCTAGTTTAAGAGGGCCTAACGTAGCTAACAAACCAAAAGGAAAAATATTTAGCTTCGCGGGACTGAAACGCAATTAAAGGTAATTTTTCCTTCTGCACAAGTGTTGCCAAATGTGTATGGATGAAAGTTGCCAATTTTTCCAACCGATTACAAAAAAATATCAAAAATAAAAACTATGTATAAACTCCCCGTTTTTATAAACTATTAAAAGTAAAATAAACTGCAGAAAATGAAAAAATATCAAAAATCAACAAAATAACTTCATATTAAAATGCACTTACATATATTGAATAGACAGCCTCCTTGTTTTATGAAATGTGATTTTTTTATGGGCTTTTGTCGTGATTGCTTTGTAGTACTCCGACATTTACAATGAAATAGGTGGTACATAATCTAATCAGTAGGTATCTCTAAGTTATCGTAATCATAATCATTTCCAAATTTGACATATTTCTCAAGAATTTATATGGTCAGAGAAGTAGTCTAATCAGCAACGTATTGCCTTTTAGGTCACCGATGTGTGGTCAGAGGTAGCCCGAATGGCGAAATATTGCCTAACCTGGCGACACTGCTCTACTCGAAAATATACTGCTGCCTGCTTAATCTTTTGCAACTGTTGGGTTCCAACCTTAAAATGACGCGCTCTTGGCGGTGCGAGACGATGGTGAGGAAGAAATAACATGCGCTATGCTACGTGTGAGGCAATGACAAATATATAATTTAATTTTGAACCCAATTTCCATGTAATCTTCCATTTGAATTGCATTTCATAGAAATAACAAATGAGTGTACCTAGAAATCGAATGAAATCGCGATAGCAGAATTAGCGGAATTTATGTATTATAGATTTTTTTTGTTATCGAAAATAAAACATTACTAGATTTGATCATTTTAAACAGCACTAGATTGATAGAAAATAGCCTATTTTTTGACATTCAATATTCTTATATTTCAAGATAAAATATTTACAATATTTTGCAACATTTCGAGATTTTGAGATTACAAAAAAATCTAACTTACATAGTGTGGTAAAATATTTTTTTAGTTAGTTTTTAAGATAGTTTATAAAAACTAACTAATTAGGTGTTTATGTATTGTTTTAAAAAAAGGTATTATATGCATTATAGGGACCTGTTTTACATTGTTGATTTTTTAACGTTACCTGACTATATTCACCATGCTGATTCCGAATCTGTAATAATCTTTATTCGGCCTCAAGAAATAAGCAAGATATAACCATTTAAAAAAGGGTCAAACCCATAAATTTTGGTTGGTTAAGTTAGTTTTTTTTTAAATAATACATCTATATAGCGGTAGGCTAGGTTACTTTTTTTTAAACAATCTTAAAAACTAGTAAAAACATTTTTTTTATTGGTACGTAAGTTTGAAGTTTTTGTCTTGAAATATTGCATGTTGGGGCTTTTTTCTGCTACATTTAGCATTACAATGATCGAATCTGGTAGTTTCTTTTATCATTGATTTTTGAGAAAGGTTACTATAGACCACATATTAAAAAAAAACTAACAACCTAGGCACCAAAATGTAGGTGATTGCGCTTTTTTGTCTTTATCTCGCTTATTTATTGAGGCCGAATAAAGATTATTGCAGTTTCGGAATCAGCGTGGGGAATATAGTCGGGTGACGTTAAAACATCAACAATGTGGAATAGGTACCAATACTAGAATAATATCATATTTATATGAGAGCGTACATAGAAACCCTTCTACGAGATTTCAGATTACGATAACATAACACGATAGTAGAATTAGCGGAATTATTGCAGTATAGGTACCTTTCTCAGAAATGGAAAAAACAAAGAAATACTACTAGGTTAGATCATTGTAATGCTAAATGTGAAAGAAAAAAGCTTCGGACGCGTAAATTTTCGAAACCAAATTTACATACAAAAAAAAAAAAAACTTTTTTTACCTCAGTTTTTAAGGTTGTTTTAAAAAAACCTAACCTAACCTAACCTAACCTACCGCCAAATAGGTGTTTATGTATTATTTTTTTAAAAAAACTACCGAAATGTATGGGTTTGGCCCTTTTTTGAATGCCTATATCTCGCTTATTTATTGAGACCGAATAAATATTATTGCAGATTCGGAATCAGCGTGGTTAATATAGTCTGGTGACGTTAAAAAATCAACAATCTAGAAGAGGTACCTATACTGCAATAATACCGAATTAGCTGTTATATTATAGGACTGAATATAATGGAGAAGGGGGAGACCATTGAGACCATTGAAAAGGGATCGTGATGCCCTAAATTGGGTCAAAATTAGTTTGCCCAGCAATACATTGTCATTCACAAACCTCAAAGGATTATTGCAATCTTACCTAGGGCTAGCTCGCAGGCCTTTTTCAGTTGCGAATGGTTCGATCGCTTTATGTCCTTGTCGCTGAGGATTTTCTCGAGCGCCCTCACGATAAACATTTCTTTAGTTTTGGGATTGGTTTGCATTGTCAGGTGATCTATTTATCCAACGTATGCATCACTTCAGCGCCGGAAAAATACAACAAATCGCCGTCACTCGCCGACGGACCGCGCACATTTCTAAAATAGGATTATCACGCACAGAAAACCTTCCTTAAACGCGGAATTATTACTAAAATATTAATCACTGCCGTCATTTACCGCATTACACAAATCCGCTGTCCGCGATACACCTCATCAACAAACATAGACAATAATTGACATATGACGTAAATAAAATAACTAGTACAACATTATTATTATTTCAGCAGAAATAAAGCAAAAATAGTCTAAAATTGTTTAATTAAATCGTACTGATATTTATGAAAATATTCATAAAAATAATATTTTTAATACGCCAGCGATCAGCGGACTGCTAATAAAAATACTATCAAACTAGCGCTACTTATAGAAACTACCTGATTGGCCGAGGATTCCAACATTTTGGGATATAGCCGGCCTCGACCAACGATCGACCGTATAACCACTAGACCCCGTAACTACTAAGTATCGCTACTTTGCGTAGTCCGCAGAACGCTCTCTATATTTTAGGCGATATAAAGGCTCTCTAGACGATCAAGCATGCTTGTCAAGCATCGCGTCGTGGGCTGGAAGGGGATCCTAAACCGCAGGAATTATGCAAATATATGTTTTAAGTATTTATTGATTTTTTTATATTTATTAAATTACCAAAATGCCTAATTTTGTAGTTTATGCCAGAGAGTCACGCTAATTAGACGTAATTGATTGATGAATGACGTGACTCCGTGGTATAAAACTACAAAATTAGCCATTTTTAGTAAATATTTTTATTAAATATTTGCAATTTCCTGCGGTTTACGATCCCTTTCCAGCCCGCGACGCAATGATGGACAAGCATGCTTGATCGTCTAGAGAGCCCTTAATATCATGTTTTATACAGTGTTGCCAATTAACTACACGAACATTTTTTTATAGAGGTACGACTAGATACTTCCTCTAATACAAAGGGCACTCGCTTATCCAGTGCAATATCCCTTCGAAATTAGTGCAATATCCATTCGGTGCCACAACCAGCCGGAAAAAGAAATATAAATAATCTGCCACATGAGGATTGGACACTGCTCCGCCCTTGTTCCGCCCCTTCGTACATACCTCCATCGTGTTAACGCCTCGCATCTTCGTAGTGCGATTGTGGACACACGGATTGCACGCTGGACCATCTTTTTAACTGCCCATCCTCAATAATTATTCGAGTTTCATCCTAGACCTTATAAACTATACAATCCAACTCCCTCTATGTATAATCCACATGTTTATAACCACAATTCTCCCAAAATATATACAGTAATAGGTAAATTTACTTTCCTTAATAATATTTTTGTAAGTATTACTTCCTTAATAATGTATTTGTAATTTCATATTCTTTCCCCCATTTGCATCGTCCCTCATACTTTTCACGTTATGTCAACATAGGTACCAATATTTGTATAACTAAATCTTATACTTTGTTTCGTTGTTTGAGTATTGTACCATCATATTTAATAACAAACTTAACGCACTGCCCTCCAAAAACGACCTGGCAGAAAGGCTTCGTCTATCGGTGATTGTCATAGAAGAACAAAGAGATGAAAGAGAGAGACTAAGAAAAATAACGATTCCATCATAATTACATACTGATTTGCCGATCGCTTGATACAGCACTCGTAATAGTAATTGGATTAATTGTCCTTTGATACCTATTAAAAATAAATGTTTACATTTTTGGTACTTTGTTATCTAGCAGTGTTTTTCGTAATAATACGATTGTATCTGGCAACGCTGGATTCGTGACATTTGGTTTGCTTTGTATTTTTGCTTCTTTGGTGCTTTTGCTTTTCGTTTCGTCGTCAAAATTGGGTAGGTCGGGATCGATTGATTTATTTATTAATTATTTTCAATTCAGTGCAATTATGGAAACTAAGAACCTGTCGGACCAGCCGCCGCCATACAGCGCAACAGCAAGTAAGTTTGTCGAAATGTAAACAAGCGTGTAAGTTTCTCCAAATGTAGACAAGATAAGGGCACCGGCTACGATGTGGCGCAATAATATGTGACTTTAAATGGCCTTTCCTTGAAATACAACAAAACTACGCGATTTCGCGTTGTATATAAAACTTTTTCGAACAAAATATTCCCTTGGCCCGACTGACAATGTTTCTTGTTTATGCTAAATTTCAATGATTTCAACTCGCATCTGAGTCATGCTTCACTCTGTTTGGCGATATCAATTTTCAGCAGTATCAACGCTTTCTAATCGGTAACCAAGTATTACATTACTGTGAAATGGGTTACTGCAAGCATGATTGTTCTTCACATGAGGAAAAACACCTTATTGTTCAGTATGCATGCAGGCTGGTGTTTATCTAACATATAAGGTGTCCTCGAGATAAGAAAACGAAGAGGAATATAAATATTGTTCACTCAGAAATGTGAGCGTAATCAATGTTAGTGTTCCGCCCATTGTAAGTTGCCATTCAATGTTCAAATTTTGACAACCAGAGTGTGAGGTTAGGTTTGTTGTTTTTTATATTGCTTATTATGGCTTCCACTTATGGTGTTTGTACTTATGGGTTCGACTCCTGAAAATGGATGATAATTTATTGTTATGTTTAATAGAATGGTAGTGATTTTTAACCCTCTAGCCTCATATTAATTTTTTATTTTTATTTATTTAATTAAACAGTTGGGCGGTGTCGACTACGATAGGCGAACCCCTCACACCATGCTGGTATAACGATATGTGATCGTTCTTTCAGCCGTGGGATGAGCGTAGGAGACTTTAGGATTGTACAAACCTACCGTCCAGCAAAGCCACGAGCGTGTCAGAGATCAACGCCTAATGGCGAGGCACCCGAAAAGGTACCCAATGGGAGCCTTGCCCCCTGACTTCCAGTTTTGGAAAGATATCTCCACCTGGAATTAACCATCAGGATACCTCCAACCTCCCGACTGGTCACAGGTCCAAAGCCACTTGCGCAACCTCTACCTACCGTATGTTCAGCGGTGTTTCAGTTTGAATCTATCGCAGACCAAAGGCATTTTTGTTCGACTCTGAATTCAGGATCAGGTAGCCAATTGGTCATTTCAAGAGTGGTTGACGACAGGTCAACATCCACCCCTGCTGATTAGGAAACACTATATTTCCATAGTCTCCCGACTCCTTCAGTGATTAGTCAGAGTGCACATACCGATTGGCTGTCGCCGCACAGTGGGCTTAATGGTCATTTCAAGAGTGGTTGATGACAGATCAAAATCCACCCCCGCTGCTTAGGAGACAGTATATTTCCATAGTCTCCAGACTCCTTCAGCAATTAGTCGCACAACCGATTAGCGTCGCCGAACAGCAAGTCATAAAAATAGTTTAACAGTCATAAGAATTAATAGTCATAAGAATAAGATTAAATAATCGTACGATTAAATAGTCATAAGAATAGAATAGTTACATTTACATAGCAATCTACTGTCCACCCGGGCAAGCACAATCAGCGCTCAGTATATTTTTTGTCATTTTTGCAATGTGAAACACTTGTCGAAATGCATCGGTGGAAAGAGATTGGCATAGAACCTCTGCAGTGTGTGATTGAGCCAATATCAGCCGTATGAGAGAAAGAGATTACCTCGCTATTGCGGTAAGTATTGGCAGTACGATAGTCAGAGGGTTAATTAATGCACCTATATTTGTGACTGCAGTTATGTAAGTATCCAGACGATTACTGAACTGGTTGATGAACTGGAGCCAAACGGGGCTGTGTAGATTGGGCACGAATAAGATCTTATACCTTGGGACGCTAGGTCCAATCTGCGGTTCAACTCCCATCCGGCAGCCTCCCCGAAGAGAGACTACTCTGGAAGAACCGAAGTGAACTTTGTCTGAGGCTGTATCCTGCATTTCGTTGACAGTTGGGATCTAACGTCCGCCAGGGAAACACCTCGGTCGGCCTCGGGTGGTCGAGCTCTGCCTGGTTTACTAGCCTTATGGTCAACCGTGGAATGACAATGGCGAAACATATGTTTCCTTAGAAGCGAGGGTAGATGTTGACCTGGCATCACTTGCCCTTATAAACAATCTGTCGGCCACAGGATCCCAAGTGATATTTATTTTATTTTTATTTATTTATTTGAAGTAAAGCACGAGATATACAAATTACTCCAGCATTACACATTATTCGTTCTTGGACCAGTAACAAAAAAGAAAGCACACTGCAGCATCTTGACGGCAATTGTTTTATCTGTGCCATACGTTTAGTTTTATTTTGAAGAAAAAACAAAAGAAAAGTTAGCACTAGAAAGTTAGGAACACAAGGACAAGCTAGGAAATCATGAAATATCATTAGAAAAAAAATAAAGATGGGATTAAAATTAGTCAAAAGTGTACCTAGTTTAAAATAGTCTAAAGATTAAAACGGTCAAAAGGCGCCTCGGATCCAAGATAAATTCCAGGCTACGGGATAGTGAAATTCATCCAAATGTGTTAAGCCGCAAGGATGGGAAATGCCCCCTACTGGAGGCTTTCCTAGTGTCGAACGGTTGGGTTTGACCTCTAGCGGGCATGTGGCGGTGCTTGACAGTGGATTGTCTATCCACCAAAGTGTATTCATTCCAGGGAGAAAGAAACACATCAGTCCTGGAGTGGTGGGTTCGCTCGCAGCAATTGACAACTTGAATCGGAACTGGTTGCTTTTCTCTTCTTCCACAACATGTTCTGAAAATTCCATGCATCCATTATTCCTTTCAATAAAAAGTGCTTTCTTTGATTGCTTCAGAAATGTGTATTATTCAGCTTGAACGGATGACTGCACATATGTTGATTGATGTTGAAAGCAAGAGAACTCTCTCCGTTTGTAAGAAATCACATTTTATATAAGCAATGCAACTAATATTTAAACTTCTTTCACAGGTGTTCATCAACAGCCACCTCGCTACCCCCCTCCAGGCTATCAACCCTGCTACCCAAGCACTCACGGCTACTACACGACGAGTCCTAGTTATGGAACCATCTCGCAGCCGAGCACCAACACCACTATTATTGTACCGGCGCCCATAATTACGGTGGGAGCTTGCCCCGCTTGCCGCGTTGGAATCCTTGAGGACGATTTCACATGTCTCGGCATTTTCTGTGCTATATTTTTCTTCCCGCTTGGAATCCTATGTTGCCTTGCCCTCAAAAACAGGAGATGCTCTCACTGCGGCGCATATTTCGGGTAAAGACAAAATTACACAAAATTAGCTATTAATCAAAGGCCGTTTGGAACAAGATCTCGAAGTCCAGCAGATTTTGATCTTGACACCCTATGAATATTATTGTTTTTGAATTTATATGTAATGTTACTTTCAATGAAAATTATAAGCAATCGATACCGAGCAATGAATTTGCCTTAAGTTTGGTATTTTCCTCTCAAAGACATCTTATTTAAAAGAACGCTTTCTATTTCAAGTACTTGTTTTTTCTACAGTCTTCTGTCAAGCAGAGCCTCTCTTTGTTCCTGTACATATATTTACGAAATATTCAATAATTGTGAACTTTACATTACTTTATTGGTTTGATTATCTGATAGTTTATCATTTCGGGTCTTGTGTCAATACTATTCACTAATAAATTGGCATAGATATAAACATTTTAGCTTTTAAGTATCTATCACTATCATTAATCAAAAGAACATTATTATTTTGTGAGATTTAAAAATATGTGGATGACTTTTCTTTGAGTTAAAAAAAAACAAATTAAGAACGATCCACTATTTTTAATCTTTGATAACTATGTTTTATTATTTTGATTACTTAAAGCGAGGTCTCTGGTGTTTGTTTAATATTGAGCATTCATAAAGAATAAATAAGCCAAAATGTAAAGCATAGTGATAAAGAAAATTCCAATTTGCCTTATCTATTATATAGTTTATACATTTTTAATGTTTAAAATGAATATATGTAGTTACGATTTGTAATTAATTGTTTTATTAAACGCTGAAAATGGTTCTGGTAAAGATTAATCACTTTGATGATAGTTTAAAGATCTCTGCACTGGATAAAATAATGGAGACGAATTGAGAATGAGCATGATAAAATATTTTTTAAAAAATCGGGGCTATTCTTGAAAAATTTTGCATGCCAAATTTGTCTATGGTTCATTTGATTTATATACAAATTTAGCATGCTAATTTTTTTAAATAGGCCCCCAGGGGGTGATTCTATAACAATAGACAAATTTAGCATGCTAAATTTGTCTATGGCCCATTTGATTTACATGGATTATAGACAAATTGGGGGGCGCCAGTTTTGCATGCGGCAAACTTGCACAAATGTCACTTTTGACAGCTCCAAATTTGTTGAGGGCAGATTTGCAGGAGGCAACCTTGCAGGCGGCAACCTTGCAGGCGGCATTTTTGCAGACGGCATTCTTGCAGAAAGCAAACTTGCATACAAACCCGAAGTTAGCAACGTTTGAGAATGGCGCATTAGGACATGATTACACGAATAAAATAATTTTATATTATTTTACAAACCAAAAATAAAGCAGTAAAGCGATCATATGTTATTAATTTTAAATTGAGAAAAAGAAGTACTAGCAAATTATCATGTCAGGGTAAATTAAAGTGGTGAATATTTTTACCTCTCCACATTTAATTACCGGCATCCTTGTAGTGGATGATTCAGTACATCAATCTAAACATTAAAAAATGTTTTAAGTTTTTCTGTTAATTTAGGTTAGGTTAGGTTTTTCTTTCCCTAAAATCGAAAGTTGATTGCTGAGATCCGCGATGGAGAGGACACTCAAAGAAGTGGACTGGTTTCCCTACCCTGACATATGAAAACGCGGCTTTTGTCGATTTCTACTCTGGTAACACTAAATTTTAAATACAATGTTTTGCTTCTAACTTCATTTTCTGCAAAAATGCCGACCCTCGAAACGTTAGTTTGACATTTGCAAAACTGCCTTCTGCAAGATTGCCTTCTGCAAAACTGCCGCCTGCAAGAATGCCGTCTGCAAGATTGCCGTCTGCAAATCTGCCTTCTGCAAGGGTCCCATCAAACTTGCAGAAGGCAAATTTGCAGACGGCAATCTTGCAGACGGCATTCTTGCAGGCGGCAGTTTTGCAGAAGGCAATCTTGCAGAAGGCAGTTTTGCAAATGTCAAAATGACCAAACCTAACCTAACAGAAAAACTTAAAACATTTTTGTTAATGTTTAGTTCGATGTATAAAAGTCATCCACTACAAGGATGCCGGTAATTAATGTCACTTCGATTTTAGGGAAAGAAAAACCTAACCTAACCTAACCTAACAGAAAAACTTAAAAACTGTACTGAAGGTTGCCGCCTGCAAGGTTGCCGCCTGCAAGGTTGCCTCCTGCAAATCTGCCCTCAACAAATTTGAACTGTCAAAAGTGACATTTGTGCAAAATTGCCGCATGCAAAGCTGGCGCCCCCCGCGCTTTTATTTATGTGATTCCTTAGGGGGGGCGCCAGTTTTGCATGCGGCAGTCTTGCACAAATGTCACTTTTGACAGTTCCAAATCTGTTGAGGGCAGATTTGCAGGAGGCAACCTTGCAGGCGGCAACCTTGCAGGCGGCAACCTTGCAGGCGGCATTTTTGCAGACGGCATTCTTGCAGAAAGCAAACTTGCATACAAACCCGAAGTTAGCAACGTTTGAGAATGGCGCATTAGGACATGATTACATGAATAAAATAATTTTATATTATTTTACAAACCAAAAATAAAGCAGTAAAGCGGTCATATGTTATTAATTTTAAATTTAGAAAAATAAGTAGCAAATTATCATGTCAGGGTAAATTAAAGTGGTGAATATTTTTACCTCTCCACATTTAATTACCGGCATCCTTGTAGTGGATGATTCAGTACATCCACTACAAGGATTAGCTGTACAAATGTTTTAAGTTTTTCTGTTAGGTTAGGTTAGGTTAGGTTTTTCTTTCCCTAAAATCGAAGTGACATTAATTACCGGCATCCTTGTAGTGGATGATTCAGTACATCAAACTAAACATTAAAAAAAATGTTTTAAGTTTTTCTGTTAGGTTAGGTTAGGTTAGGGTTTTCTTTCCCTAAAATCGAAAGTTGATTGCTGAGATCCGCGATGGAGAGGACACTCAAAGAAGTGGACTGGTTTCTTCCCTACCCTGACATATGAAAACGCGGCTTTTGTCGATTTCTACTCTGGTAACACTAAATTTTAAATACGATGTTTTGCTTCTAACTTCATTTTCTGCAAAAATGCCGTCTGCAAAAATGCCGACCCTCGAAACGTCAGTTTGACATTTGCAAAACTGCCTTATGCAAGATTGCCTTCTGCAAAACTGCCGCCTGCAAGAATGCCGTCTGCAAGATTGCCGTCTGCAAATCTGCCTTCTGCAAGTTTGATGGGACCCATTCCTTAGTACCTAGATTTTCCGAAAATAAAACGCACAGAAGACAGTGTGCGGAGGCAAAAAAAGTAGCAACGTAGTGTAAATCGGTCTTTACAAGTTGTAAAAGGATGAGTTAAGCGACCAGCATTAGGTGTAATGGATTTATGTTCAACACCTGTCCGATTTTGGACAAATAAAAAAAAAAAATAAGCGACCAGCGTCCAGTTTTACTTTTATAAACAAACATGGCTGTCTGTCAAACTGTCAAGTAGCGACACACGTGCACGCATCAGTGGTGCACGCGCGTTTCAAACAAAATCCTAAAATGAGTGATGGCCCGGAGGAAGATTATATTCCTGGATACCAGACAGTAACAGATTTCATAACAGATGGAAGGAAAGCGGTCGTAAACGGTATAGTAGCGAGTAACCGCTTCCCTACTGGCTTAGCCAGAGACAAATTCAGTACGTATCCTTCGTTCGCGCGCGTTGCCGCTTATCTGGACAATACCATAACTCAGATAAGTGAAATCATCGTAAATATCCAGGATGGACCTCAGGGCGTTTTTATCCCGGACGAAGAGCAGCGGTTTAACGTTTTGGAGGAAGTGAATGATGCAATTTTGGAGCGTTGCAATTTCAAGACTGATACGATCGTCGGGCATTTGCGCAATCCCGGAGTGGCGCTTCCGCCCTCGAAGTCCCAGCCGATTCCAGCTCCGACCGCGTACAAACTGCGCGATACCCCTAAGCCTCAACTCGCTTTCAAAGACGTGGTCGACAATACTGATTCAATATGGAAACCGATACTTAAGCAGAAGCCTAATTGTGCATCATTATATACGCCGATTGAAATAGTGGACGATGAAGGATTTTGCGTTGGGTACGAGCATCCGTTCAGGCGAGAAATCCAGGAGTACGAACCGTCTAAGGAAATTTTAAGCGACGCCGCAATAAAGCGATTTAAATCTCTGGTTGATGTACCGCTCATTATCGTTGATACAAAAGAAAAATTGGACAGTCTTCTAAGTGATTTGGAAAATGCGGAGGAGATAGCAGTCGACCTCGAGCACCACGACCGCCGCACATATCAAGGCATTACATGTTTAATGCAGATCAGCACGAATAAAACCGACTACATCGTCGACGTGTTGGTATTACGCGAACATATGCATTTATTAAACGGCGCTTTCACGAATCCGAATAAATTAAAAGTTTTGCATGGAGCGAATCACGACGTGCTGTGGCTCCAGCGTGACTTCGGCGTTTACCTCGTCGGGATGTTCGACACTTATCAAGCGGCCGTCGATCTGAACCACGGACAAAAATCCCTCGCCGCTCTAATCCAACGATACTGCAGTATAACAATAGATAAAAAATATCAGCGTGCTGACTGGCGCCAACGACCTCTTCCGCAAGAAATGATCGACTACGCCCGCATGGACACACACTACCTATTATACATCTGGCGGAAAATGCGCAAAGAACTCATCGCTCTCGGTCACGGCTCCTCCGAGAACCTACGAACCGTGTTCAACGCGAGCAAGAGCGTCTGCCTCCAAATGTACCAGAAGCGAAGACTACACGATAATTCGTACAAAGAAATATTATTGCGAACGGTCGGCAAACACTTGAATACGAGACAAGACACCGCTCTGAAGCGGTTATATGAGTGGAGGGACACAATCGCTCGGCGAGAGGACGAGAGCGTCGATTTCATTCTACCGAATCATATGCTGTTCGTCCTCGCCGAAATCCTACCCAGAGAAAAAGAAGGAATACTCGAAATATGCCAACCGAGACCAGCACTACTCTTACAATACGTTCATGAAATTTTTGAAATTATCACCGCATCCCGAGAACAAATACCAGAAGATAAAACCGTCTCGATAAAACTGGACACATCTGCGAAGAAAGAAAATAATATAGCGTTGCAAAATAGCACAGAGTTCTCCCGTAAAACCAGTCATGTCGATGCAAAACTAGTGACGACTATCCGAGTACCGAAGAAATGGGACTGCTCCCCAATCAAATCGGAGAGTAAACAAAATGGAGCCGACATTAAATGTAAAAATACATTTAAAGATTTTCCAATGCAAATAAATTTTTCATAATTTATAACAGTAATTTTATTATTGAATTAAATTTAAACATTTCATTATGTACTTTCCTCTTACCACTTTTGCAGTTCCGTATTTTGATCGATTTTATTGAATAATTAGACCAGTGCGCATGCAATTGTTATGGCAATTAAATAATAGACAAATTGGATAAAGTAATTCTTAAATGTCATTGTCATTGAAAGGTCGAACTAACTATTTAAATATCTCCAATTATTATTGCACTGTGATGCAATTTGGGTTGTGCTTTTGGTCATAGAAAATGTACATACCTATTGTGATTGTACAAAATATTCAACTTTAGTTTTTAGTGTAAGTACATACCTGTATTTAGGTTTCATGACCCCAAACCAATGCATTAGAGCCTCAATAATCCGGATCCCAAAAACATGGTATATAAAAATCTCCTATACTGAACAATAGGTATGGAATCCCTTATACTGAACATAGAACCCATGGAAACGTGCATTAAAATGATTGAATTAAGGAAATTTTTGTTTATTGCCAAAAAACATCAATTAAATGGTTATCATTGATCCTATACTATTTACGTTTTTGTATTGTTATTGAAATTGCATTCCAGATCTTTCTGTCCATAACTCGAGGGGTCAGATTTCGTAAGTATACTTGTAATTCTCATTACAGCGGCATTTCATAGGCATGAGCACTGATATATGATCCCCTAGATAGGCCTTTCGCGCTCGAAAATGACCCCTTCAAAAGCACTACTGAAAACCGACCAGTAGTAGTTTGGTCGCAGTCCGCTGGCAGACAGCTGACCGTTTCCGGCGTGGAGCTGCCGCGCAGAATATCGGCGCACTATTCTCTCGCATACTGTTCAATTTGTTGCTCTCTCTGTTACATGATTTACGAGCAAAGGGAATGTGGAGCCAACTTATTTGTATGTGAGGGCATATCTAGCTAATATATCGATGGGGATGAGTTGATGATTTAATCTGTACTTAACTCGGACCGTTTTAATCATTAGTACAGTAAAGTAATACTTTTTTTTAAATTTCATCCTATCTACACAATAAAAAAAATCTCAGACAAGTTATTCAGTTTTTTCCGTGCCCTGAAAAGTATGCTTTTTGGCATGTACGACGTCTCACATATAGAGCAACTTTATTTTATTTTTTGAATTATGAAAGTTAGCAAAGACTTTTAGGTATACTTGGGACACCCATCAATAGCAGAGCATCTGGTTTAGGATCACCGCATTAGGCAGGATCCGGTTAGTGGGGTTCGGGGTCCATTTGAAATAAAACGGTTTTCAAAAAACCACCCAATTTTGCTGAAAATGACATGGCTAGGTAAGGTACACCATGCATGTGCTTATACTAGTGCTTAATTGTGTATGCATTCCTAAATATTAAGTCGGTTTGCAAAAATCTGCTTTCAGATACCTATGCATAAAGACCCTTTGTAGTCCAGGGTTAAAAAGCTTTTTATTTTTTACAAATTTGTTTATTTATTTTATTTTAGTAATAATTGTGTAGGTACTTTTTTTAAAATAAAAATATATAGGCATAGATCTAGAACATAGATCTAGATCTTAACTATCTAAATCTAGAACCTAGTCTATAGAACCAAACTAGGCTGTGGCCTCAAGCAGGCAATTTATAACAATAACTAAAGTAGTAAAATAAAAATATTCCGAATAATCATATGTAAAAACAGTTTAATAATTAAAATAATACTTAAAATTCATATAACAATATTTATATTAATCAGTAGATTGTTACAGTATGCCCCCTTGCCTTCATACATTCGGCAGACTTATGGAGATCCTGTGCCCTAAAAAAATGTCTACGTTGTTGCCACACTCTTTAAGTTGATAAAAGTGAAAGCACTGATACACACTCATCAATGCATCACACACCCAAAACGGCCAGAGAAGAAGCAACCTGAAATTTTACATAAAGTTTCATATTGTTGCGTAGATAAACCCAACCCTATGGAGGTGAAATAGGATGAACAGTTGCATTTTTAACCGATTTCAAAAAAAGGAGAAGGTTATCAATTCGGTTGTATTTATAAACCGTCATCATTTATGAACCGATTTGAAAAATTCTTTTTTATTTGAAAGGATATACTTCCAGATTGGTCTTATTTTTATCAAAATCCTGTTTTGCTAGTGGGTTCCATGAGGAATTGAGGGAACTCCTCAAATATTACCATAAGAAGTTGAAAATGTACATGTTCGTTTAGTTCCGATGACGATGCATTTTTTATGGTCAGCGTGACCTGATTCAACACCCAGGGCTGGCTCCCGACGAGGGGACTCCTTAATGGTCAACAGCACAGACACGTAATTTTGTATACGCATTTATTATGATAGCCCGTTCTAAATTTCACCATGACATGGCTGCTGTACCCAGGGCCGGCTCCCGACGAGGGCACTCCTCAACGGTCAACAGCACAGACACGAAATTTTGCATATGCATTCAATTACGACAGTCCATTCTCAGTTTCACCGACAGGGCTGCGGCACCCAGGACTGGCTTCCAATGGGTAAACACCTCAACGGTCAACAGCACAGACACGAAATTTTGTATACGCATTCGATTATGATAGCCCGTTCTAAGTTTCACCATCACATGGCTGCTGCACTTATAAAAATGTTTGGAATCGGTTTTTTTTTGTTAAAATTTTAGGCTATGTTTATTTCATGGTCAAATGCATATGAAATAAAAATATACTAAATTTCAAAATTTGTGTGAAAAACTACCCTAACAAAATAAGTATTGTTGATATGTGAGGGTTTGGCGAAAATCGACTTTTATTAGATAAATAACAAATGTATTATAAAAAAGGGATGAGTGAAACGGGAGTTAGAAATTTAGTCTGGTATTTCTGAAATTGATGATTATATGCTATTTCGAAATTCAGTTCCAAAGAGAATTATTTAATGAATAAGACAGAGTTTTTGAGGGTTTCGCGAAAAAAAATCCTTGAATGGCCGAACTGAGGTTGAAATTTTGAGTTTAACGCGATCTATAAAACAAATACTTATAGGATAGAAATCACGAAATTCTGGTGATATACTCGCCTAATGAAATTATCATACGTATCTATGTATACTTGCTTGTGCATTTGGCGAAATAAAATAGGAATTCAAATAATAATTATTTCTGCAAAAATGTATGACCTTGAAATTCTGGTGAAATATTTACGAGATAACCATTGCATTATTGATGGAGGAAATAGAGGGGGAGGGGGTCTGGGGTAGTGCGTCAAATAAATGTCTATCTGCAAAATGGAATAGGATAGTTAGGATTTCGATATTCAGTAAAATACTACCTCATAGATAATATCTCAAAAATAGGTTACCTTAAAATATTAAAATACGGGTTTCGAATGTTTGTCGTAAATTAACACTTATCCAACCGAAGTCAAGATCTGCGAAATGGAATAGGAAAAGATCATGAAATTCAGGTAAAAGTATATTTCCTAATTCCCCTTCACACTTCCGACTGAATACAAGAATATCGCTGTTAAAAGCTAGAGATCTTGTTTGCACTCCACCTCGGATATTACGTGACACTCAACTTTTGCATCACAGCAACCCTGATGACCCCGGCTCTGCTATTGTAACTTCAACCAACTAGCGTGAGAGGGGTCGGATATAGGGGTCTGCAAATTTACTCCTTGCGACCAAAGAATCAGTTACTACCTGCATCAGTTATCAGTCGCAAACTGCATCATTTATCAGTTGCAAACTGCATCATTTATCAGTTGCAAAATACATCATTTATCAGTTGCAAACTGAATCAGTTAACAGTTAAACTACATCAGTTATCAGTTGCAAACTGCATCATTTATCAGTTGCAAAATACATCATTTATCAGTTGCAAACCGCATCAGTTAACAGTTGCAAACTGCATCAGTTATCAGTTGCAAACGGCATCAGTTATCAGTTGCAAAATGCATCATTATCAGTTGCAAACTGACGGTTTATTTGCACAAAACAAAGAAGAAGAAGAATCAGTAATAATTTTCTCCTTTCATTCCCCAAAAAGTATATCTGATAGATAGGTACCGGGTGAAGAACGATCAGCTATAGGTAGATTCCTATCTAGGATGGTCAGATTTTGCTACTAGTAAGTTATCTTCAGGCCGAAAAACACAACAAAATACCTATGTACCTATTGTTTTTCCTCTAAAACGGCTCAATATTGGATGATTTTTTTATCTATCCCAAGAGGAACTGTATCTATAGGCACCGATTAATGGGGATACAGAATGATGTCTCGCACTGAACGCAACTTTCTCTCACCTCCGGCGTGCCTCCGGCCCTCACCTGTTTCCTTATACAACTCAACATAGATCTTTTCTTTTATTAGATAAATGACAAACTATTCAAAAGGTCGAACCATGCCTGCGCGTCGTGATCGTCTTCGAAAAAACTGATTATTGCGAAAATAAAAAATCGGTTGTGTCACCCCGAGACTTTCCCGACAAGTAGGCAAGGGCTGATTCCATCTGAATATTAATTTTATAAATAAATCCGATGAGCACGCTTTCTCGGCCGGCAAACGAACCCGCTTGGATTCTATTGCGATCGCCTCGGGAGGGGCGGTTTGTTTCTTGGCTAAGGGCGAAGTTGGGCCAAGCGCCAACAGATGGCGTTAATATGTAATTAAAATGTATGGCGGATTTTCAATATTGTTACTGTAGCTTGTATAAGAGATATTTCAACCACAATTTCACAATGGGATTTGGTCTCAACAAAGTTTTGGTCTCAATCAAGATTTGATGTGTACAAAATTTCAAGTCTCCAAGTCCAAGTCTCTAAAGTGCAATATTTTGAGACTGATATTTGAGAAGTGCAACGATTGGTGGACCGATTTCAACCACAATCTTTTCAACTCTTGCCACGCCCAAATTATGCCTGCATACCAATTTCAGCTCGTTTGGGCGCTATCGTGGAGGAATACACGCACACAGACAGACGGACATACAGGCAGACTTCAATCTGTAAATGGTCTAAATCGTCGGGGGGCAGGTCTTCACCTCATTTTAGCTCGTTCACAACATTTTCCCTCCTTGTCGGCTGTGGGCCAGGAAAGAAAAAAACTGATTATCGCCAAAATAAAAATCAACAATCGTGTAGGTGTTTTCGAATTATCATAGTGGTTTCGGCCGACGCGACGGGCCAATAACTCGTTATTTAACACATTTTATAATAATGATTAAGTAAGTACTCATGCACTTACCTATCTACCTACTTATTATTGTGATAAGTCATCGGTTTATCACACAATTAATATAAGTAATTAAATCGGAAGCATGTGATTGTTAGCTGATCGGAAGTAATATAACTGCTCAGTAGCAACCTCAAGCAGATTCTTTGACGTGAAAATTAAGGTCAAATTACGTTTACTTGCTGCACGAATTCGCCTTGAAATTTAAATGGCACCAGCCGTGCAGTACGAACCGTGAGGTCGGTCCTTTTATATAAGTACCATTTTCGACAAATTCTCCGATAAATTGACCATATACACAGTGGCGTAACTACAAAAAATGGGACCCGGTGCAAAATATAACAAAAGGCCCCTCCCCATATCTACCTTTATAGGAACTAATTTCTGTATACCTAGCTACATTACATATTTATAATGCAGCTACATTATAAATCGGCGTATTCATTTGGGGACATTGCCTCGAACATATTGCGGAATCGAAAACGAACTTCAGCTATTGACACGTGACAGAAATAGTTAGAAATAACATTAGTAACGAATAAACTTCAGCAAAACTGGCTCTCATAGCATTGTCTTTTATAACAACTGATTCAGCAATCTCAAAAATAGTTGCAAGTTTTGCAATTTCACTTCTTAAGGATTTAACACAAAGTAATAATTGAAAAAGCGTGTGACTCCGAAAGGTCGCTTCAAAATTGTTTTTGTACTTTGTTGCATGTGTCACAATTGTGGTTTCGTCCATTTTGAGCCCCAAAACCATTTTGGGCCCCAGGGCGCCGCACCGGCTACACTGTACACCGGCTCAGTTTCGCCACTGCATTACATTACTTGGTCATAAGATGCATAAAAACTCGCGAAAAGCTGTAGATAAAAATATAATACAAAATTTAAAGCCTTTTGTATGTGTTTGTGAAGCCTTTTGTATGTATTTTATAAATTCGATATTCTGGCATGTTACATTTTATGGTACATTAAACGGTACCTACTAGTATAGAAGCCTAAAAACCTGGCTTGTCTATCTGAGAAGAGCTAAAATATTGATTTCATGGCCGGCTGACAACTATCCAGCAACGTTTAATCATTCAATTTTATTTTTTAAAACTCGATCCTTGGACGCCTTCATTATTGTTCGAGTGGCTTTTATTTGCTTCATACAATAAACAATTTTTTAAATGGAATTTTTTAAACTATCTAACTGCTGACTTCAAGTGAGTTGCTGAATAATATAATTTTGATCTGTCTTCAAAACTTTATATTATTGGATTGATTTCATTTTACTGAATTAATATATATATTTTAAGCAAATTTATAACGAAAGTCGTTTATCATGAAAGTCGTTTATTACAATATCTACTTTTTTCCTTGAAAGATCAAAATCACGCCACTGTTTCAAAAGAACTAGTCGAAATTTATAGCTTTGGTCAGATGTGTTAGTAAACTTGTTTATATTATTTCTTTACCAAGCCTTCTTCATTTTATTTTCTAGACGTGGCAATGTACCCAAGTCTATGTGATTTATACCAGTAGGTACATGTCTTTTGGTTTTCTGTGGTGGTTATTTCCAGTACAGATGCGATATCTATACATATTGAAGTTAGTGGTAACGGTTGCCTTCTATGTTTGTACAAAACAAAGACAAAGATTTTGGTTCTATATATCTAAAACAAATATATATCCAACAATAGGATCTAGAATAATAATCAATTCATCTATATATTAATTTGAAACATGTTTTTCCTGTAACCGCCAAATTGAGAGAACGGCTAGGTGTAAAATTATGATTGAGGTGTCTAAAAAAAGCTATCGGTCCGTAGATGTGTCAACAAAAGAGAAAAATAAAAGTCATCAACATTTTTGAAACATTACTTTCAATAAAGTGACCATTGAGATCTACAGGTTTCAGCTAGTTTTATTTGATTTAAAAAAAATCCTTACAAATAGTAGAAACTTAAAACTTAGCATTAGGTACATTTAATATTACTTACAATTTAAATCGTTCGTCAATACAGTTTACAATATTATTCTAATTCAGCACTGGGTATATCTTCGACATCAACTTCCGACTTCACACTAGATGTATCAGATAGATAATTTAGGTAAGTGTATATGAAGCAATTGAATAACACTCGATAGATTGGATGCGATGGACATGATTTGCGAATTAATAATATAATAATGTTTCAAACACTTAAGAAGTCACCTAGTACAAGCAATGACAATATTCACGAATAAACAATAATATTCTGCATCGCACAAAAGTAAAATTTACTATACTAATTAAAATAAAAGCTTATGATCTAATGATCTAAAATATTCAGAAGTAATAGTGAAAAATAATAAAAGCAGATCATAAAATAAAATACAAACGGAGCTGCCATGGTATTCACCGACCGAAGTCGGGCCCATCATATACTATTATTACACTTCTGGGGGGGGGGGTGAACGGTGGATTTCGGACTAACGACCGTCTGTGGTAGGTTTAGGACAGCTGTTCCGCCACATGTGAGCGTGAACCTTACCACCCATTCACACCCACCCCCCCCCCCCCCTTCGGAGCCATAGAATTTGAGATGCGGAAATCGCGGTTATAGATATTTTTTCTAGCAAAGAGTTGATCATTTTCTTGGAGAGACCAAGATGGAAAAAGGTGAAACAGAGATTTAGCTGGCAGGCTACGAGCGCCAACTTCCACCGCATGAAGGTGAACAGTAAAGCCGTTCCGGGTGACGGCATTTGCGAGATCATGGTATTTATTCAATTTGTACTCGTGGTCTTTTGGGATATTTGATTCCCATGGAACAGTTAATTCTAGAATAGGGCCATCGTCCGAGATAGAGAGTAAGGACGCAGGGCTGGGCTGGACACATATCTGGACGCAGGGCTGTGCATCCGAGACTTTCAGGGAATTTATACTGCTTAGAGACCGAATCGACCTCCAGAATCCAATTTAAAGCTTTCTCGATTATTGAGAAAGGTTTTGTAGTGAAATGTTTTTTGCCTTGATTTTTAGCCATCCCATTTTAGGCATCCCACACAAACTGTATTGGTGGAGGGTAATGTCAAACCGTTGTTGGCACGAGCCACTGAGATGCTGAGCCTCATCATCTCAGAGCCTCGCGAATAATATCATGATGGGCCCGACTGCGGTAGGTGAATTCCATGCCAGCTCCATTTTTATTTAAGGAGACTCCATTTTTATTTGTAAAGTTAACTGTTAGACAAAAGATTAAGATTTTAATTTTCAAGAGAATTCTCTTTGATAATGCTGTCGTCAAGCAATCTTATAAAACAATTAAAAATGAATGTTACAGCATGACGTTGGTGACATCCGGCGATTTGGTATTGTTGCAAATACTATTGTCCAGGTTGGACTTAACAACGATGTTTCCAACAACGCTGAAGCGTCGGGAGCCACCTATTTCATTTGAAAAAATTCTTCGATTTTATACTGAAAACTTTTTTTTGCATACCTAGAATGGAAACCCTGCAGATGAATTCGTCATTAATGCGGCGGTTGCGATTGATGCTACCATTGATTTTACACTATAAAATCAATGATGCTACCCATGAGGATGCGGCGGTACGAGTCACGATCCAGGCCCTATAACAAGTAAGGAATTTCTATACTACCTACTTAACAATGATTATCTCAGGATCTTTGACTATTTAGAATCTACGGAGTAAACATAAAAATAAATAAGTAAAAAAACAAACTTACAAAACAAAGACGAAAGAAGAAGAAAGGAGAAGAGATATTAAAGAAACAAATATTACCAGTTTGTATTTATCAAACGGATAAGTGTTTAGGATGATATTTTGTAATTATTTATAGTTGTATAGACAATAGCAAAATGCTTATAAAGGTAGGAAGATGTACTTAATTAAGCTTTAGCCAGAATCCAAGATAGAAGAAGTGGGAAGCTAAAAACATAAAGAAGTATGATCTAACGTGCAGTCTGCGAAGCCGCTGTCGCAACGAAGCGATGAAGGTTATTACAAAAAGGGGAGTAGAGCAACGCCCTGGAAAGACAAACAATCTCTTTCCGCGGAAATGGGTTTTTATTGTACCAAGGTTTTACCAAACCTTGTTAGGTGAGTTTTGCATTCATCGCGACAAAAATGACGCGTCTTTTTTATTCGACCTTCAGGAAAGACCACTTTATATCGCACGGTTTAGTAGCAACCGCACAGTTCGATAATTTTCGCTTGAAGAAACAGCAATAATTAGTTTCCTTCGGTGCTCGCCGAAAGGATTGCCTCGAGCAATACAATGCTTTTTGTTGCACATGCAACTTTGTGCGACCGTGGTCGCTCCATTTTATCTTACCTACCTACCGAAACCAATGTACTAAGATAAGAGCACTGGAACTTCAAAAAGCCGACCATCGACTTATATATGTATCATAGATGCAGCTGCAGATTTTTTAGTAACTAACCAAAATAGCCGAACTTTACCCTTCAAAATTTATAATGGGGCGATTCTGTGGGCCATATTGAATTTCCCCTATATTTAAAATGAAAAGATGAAGATAAAAATAAGGGTAGGTATTTTTTAAATTAGGAGTGTTTCTAGTAGTTGGCAAAGCACCATGCGTCGGGGGGGGGGGAAGGGGTCATAAAAATATACGATTTGGGGGGCGGAAAATCAGGTAGGTAGGTACTTGCGATAAAATTAAAATTTTGTAAAATTATCTCTGTTGTGCCGCGGCACATGAATATAGAATAGGGAATAAAAAATACGCAATTTTAGGAAGCGAAATATTTTTTCGCCTATTTAGAGATACACATTTTATGTAGTTGTAGCGAAGAAGTACTTGGCGTATACATTTCTGAGAACTTTCTTTTTTTGACTGGAAGATATTTTAATGTAGGTAGCAATAAGTCGGCCATTGTTCCTTATTTTTATTTTGCAATAAAGAGATTCTCATTCATTCATTTTTTTCAGCAGTGCAGAATTCCCTTTAACATAATTATAAAACTCTACGCAAGTCATCTCTCTATAGTTCATCTGACATTGTAATATCAACTCCACAGTTTTTGGCGACAGAGAATTTTATTCATCGTCCACTGGGCCGACAGTAAAGAAAACACCCTTGCCAATGCCGTGGGCTGGAAGTTTTGACAAATATTGGCATATTTTTAGCATTTGGTATTTTATATCTGGATTTTCGGTTTTATTAAAAAAAGTTTAATTGAAAACTTCATATTTATTAAATGAAACTGACCACTTTTCATTCATTCATTAATTGTGTGATTTGCGCAGTATCCGGACATTTTAGAGTTTGTCGGGACGTTGGGACAGAAGACTCGATACAGTGAATGTCCCGTTACATCTGGACGGATGGCAGCCCTGTGAAATCAAATATCAATAGTAGGAATAAAATCAAAGAAGGAATAAAATCAATTTTCATGTATTTCGATTCAGATTTACGTTTGAGTTGCTTCCAATTCAGAAAAATCCGTTAACCAAAATTGCAATATAACACATGACATAATCTCGCTGCCTCCTCAAACACTCCATGACATAATCCGCATGAGCTAGTTGCTTCTTCTCCCCCCTCCCCTCTACTAAGTCAAATTCTATATAGTACAGGGTCCTGGAATCCTTCGTTCACTAAGCTAGTTCAAAATGTACATATCGACCGCTTACTAATTCTTTTCGCGGTATTGTTAATTCTGTCATGATTGCAAATGTTAATAATTGGCTGGGCAATTTTCTCTCCCTGCTGCTGTCCTCGGCTGCGCGAGCGGCGGTATTTAAGCGACGGCAGAGGCGGGCCGCGCGCATTCCGTGGGTCTGCTGAGGGCAGAGCGAGTCGCAATCATGCTGACCGACTCGCTGGCCAGTCTCATCAGCATCGGGGAGGAGTCGCCCAAGGGCGGCATCGTCATCAATGGCGCCGCCCCCACCGACTACGCGTCGCTGCCGACGCGCGCGCGCCACGAGCGCTTCCTGCGCAGAGCCGTCGAGCTCATCCTGGACAGAGCCGTCTTCGCCGGCACCGAGCGCAGCAACAAGGTCGTCGAGTGGACGCCGCCCGACGCTCTGCGCGCGGCGATCGACCTGGAGCCGCGCGCGAAGCCCGCCACGCAAGAACACCTCCTGCAAATGGTGGCGGACATCATTCAGTACTCCGTGAAGACCGGCCACCCCTACTTCGTCAACCAGCTGTTCTCCTCCGTCGACCCTTACGGACTGGTGGGTCAATGGCTGACCGACGCGCTGAACCCCAGTGTCTATACTTACGAGGTGGCGCCCGTGTTCACGCTCATGGAGGAGTCAGTTCTTCGGGAGATGCGGCGGATCGTCGGATACACCGACGGGGAAGGGGACGGCATTTTCTGCCCTGGCGGATCGATGTCTAACGGATATGCCATCAGCTGTGCGCGCTATCATCATTTCCCGGAGGTTAAGGTGAGTTATGCGTTTCTGTGACCGGAGGTTTGCTCTTGTTTGGCCCTGATCTTGGGAAGTGGTAGCTGACGTCTTAAACGCGGTGTGCGATTATGAGTGCGATCAAATCTGACCAGATAAAATAAGTAAAAGAAACATAAAATTGGTCCTAAATTATTGTAAAAGTACTAAGTATATTGGGCGGATCTGTTCTAGAGGGAGCATTGTGCGATTACGACGACGTGTCTTTTGTATTCTAAGACAGGCATAGCCACGGCAAACCAGCGACGTGGAAAGTAAACAAAAACCAACCCACTACGCTATATTTTTCCTAGTTGCAAATGGGGTAGAGAAGTCAGAATTGCTGATATAAGTCGCCCATAGAAGATGTATGTAAAAAAACAAGTGATACTTATTGTAACGATAACAATCGTCGATTGCTCATCGAAGGATCTGATCATATATGGGGTGGATGATTGGCAATGGAAAACAGAGAACCATTAGGATATTATTAGTCATTGGCAAACAGGACCCTACTCCCTAGAGTGTCATAGACAGACGCTTAGGTACGACCGCGTCTGTTTTTGACATCGTGTTGACGTCATTTTCTGCGAATTTTTACTTTTTACGCAGGTATGGCGTCAAAATAATTTCACTTCGCAGGCGTGCTGCGCTTTCTGTATTTTTGTCCTGCTGTTGATTTTTTATCTGCAACGACCCACTTTCGCGATAGTACCTACTGTATTTTTTTAATACGCTTTTATTAGTTTGGCCTGTGTGGTAAGCAACTCTTCTCACTTTACACCCACTTCTAATTATCGTATCGCTTAAAACGTATGCAAATTTGGTGACAATAAAATAATATGGTACTATTGGCTTGTATGATGATGTAGATGATACGTGCTAATAGGGACTCCCAACGGCTAACGAGCCCATCAACTTTGGGCTTGTTTGACTTGCCTCAGTGAGTCCTTTGGTCAAATATTGTGACCTCCTGGTCACAATATTTGGCCTGGTCACAATATGGGCCTGGTGTTGAACGAGGGAGATGGTGGTGGCGCTGCTCATAATAGCGTGTTTATTAGTTTTGTAAAGTACCTATAATTTATAGGGGATAATCTAAAGAATAAAAAAATCTGCCCGGTCTACGAATTGCGTGCGCTCCTCGCAGTACTGTCTTTTCAATACACCCTGCCCATCCTTAAAACCAGCTGAGCTACAAATAGTAACAAATTAGTAACAATAATAATAATCAATCGCCAATAGTCAGAATAAAATTTCACAACGATATAATAGTCAATAATAGAAAGAATAAAGATAATCGAGAAAACTGAGAAAATTCGATAATAAAGTGGGTTTTTAATTCAATAACATTGTACCTTTTTCTCAAATTGAACCCCCCCAAGACCACTGATGCATAATGGCAATTTGTTGTAAAATAGGTTAGATTGACAAAGAAAGCTTTTTCGAACCTTACCCAATCGCACTTTAAAATGACGCATGTCCTTTTTCTTTCGCGTATTATGTGAATGAATATTAGAGTTATTTGAAATATGTGAGATATTTTTCTTGTATACATGTTTTGTTATATTTATACGCGGCATACGTAGTCATGGTACCAGATTCGATGAAGTAGGTACTGCGTACAGGTGTTAGCGATAATATTGTGAAAAAAAACGAATCGCTTATTTTTGTGAGAGATATATCCTTATAACATTTGCCGCAATTCCCCAGAACGTAATATTATACTATAGCAGTGAATAAAAGCGTTGATAGAATTTCAGATGTTGGTTTTGCGTGCGCTTCGAAGACTAATCAATCACCTGCGCAAAACCAAGCATCCGCTGCATGCCATGTAATCAATACCTATCTCAAATAAAATCTAATTAAGATCGATCAGAAGGTTATCAATTATATGTAAATAGGATATCGCACGCCATCCGATTATCGTAATCGCATCGTAATCGATCCATCAATTAATTATTGTACAAATTCCAGGTAAAGGGTCTGATTGCTCTGCCGAGGCTGGTACTGTTCACATCAGAGGATGCGCACTACTCCACGAAGAAGATGGCCGCGTTCATGGGCTTGGGACAGGAGAACGTCTGGGAGGTCAAAACGGACAAGCGTGGCAAGATGAGCGTACTGGATCTCGAGAAACTGATCGGAAGAGCGCTGGGCGAGGGTTCTGTGCCGTTTATGGTGACGGCCACGGCCGGGACCACCGTTCTAGGCGCCTTCGATCCCATCTCGAAAATAGCCGACGTCTGCAAGGCAAACAACATGTGGCTGCACGTAGACGCTGCTTGGGGCGGCGGCGCCATGGTCTCCGAGAGATATAGACATCTCCTCAAAGGAATCGAAAGGTATTTGCCGCGTCATATTTCTCAATCCCTCGCCCACATGCTCAGATCACATGTATTGCATTTATTGAACACCAATGCACTGAAACCTAAAAGGGATAGAAATCCTTTAAACGCTTAGGATTTCTATCCCTTCTTGGTTGCAGTGCGTTGGTGTTCAATAAATGCAATATGTGTGATCTGAGCATGTCGGCGAGGGACCGAGAAATCTGGCGCGGCATTTATGCCAGTGTAAAGACACACTTAGTTTGATTTTCTTTTTAGAGCAGGAGGAAAAAGGAGTCTCGTTTGCAAAATATGAGCACAGCAATGTTCGTCATTTTTCCAGCATAAACTACCTACCAATCATACCTAAAGTAATTCAAGTAATTCTAGTTTCCAAAGTAACTCAGATGGTTTTATGTTCCGCGGGTAGTTTTTGTACGGGAAAAGATACGATCGCTCATTTTACATTCCACTCTAACGCACTGCTGTTTCGTTGGCATGAACTATTTACACGACTGCCCAGCAAAAAAGGAGTGTAATGTGCTCAAGGTTCATCTAAGGATTTTTCCGTTTCCTTATTCCACCTTAACTTCTAAACGCTTGAACCGATTTAGAAGAGTATGGTATTGTTAGAATCGTTATGTCACCCCGAGTGTCATATGACACTCGTTATCCCGAGTGTCATCTTTAGGTACTTGTTTCCGATATTAGTGCACGAAGAAACGCAATCGACCCTCGCTACGAACCCACAGTTTCTTTCAAATATTGATATAACTCTTTAAACTCTGGAGTGAGGCTGTATAATAGTATCTGAAACTAGGGATTAAATGGGCAATTTCCGTGGCCCAATGATATTTCTACTAACTTTACTAGAAACTTCGTTTTCACATAAAATATTCATTCTAAAATAAGCATTATAATGCTAGAAGATTAATAATGATGTCTACATTCCTACAAAGGCAATGAACACAACTTAAGTCCCCTCTGGGAATTGAGTACGCTCTGTGAATTTAACAACTTTGATTTCCTTAATTGCTAATATACCTAATAATTTTTTAGACAACGATCAAGATTGACTGTTCATGAAGCCATTCCTCGTAACTTCGTATGAAGTTACGAGGAGTATTAGGTATTTATCTTATTTAAGAATGTTGGAAGATCTTCATTTAGAAGAAGATATTCATTTTAGAATGTTAGAACATTCTAAAATGAATATCTTCTTCTAAATAAAGATCTTCTAACATAGTAAATTAAGAAGCCACTCTTCGTAACTTCATACGAAGTTACGAGGAATGGCTTCATGAATACTCAATCATGATCGTTGTCAAGTGAACTATTAGGTATATTCGCAATTCAGGAAATCAAAGTTGTTAAATTCACAAAGCGTTAACTCAATTCCCAGAGGGGATTTTAGTTGTGTTCATTGCCTATGGAGGAATGTAGACATCATTTTTAATCTTCTAATATAGAATTCCCAACCAAACAAACATTGCAAACCTTTCGCTTCTTTTGTAATATTGACACCCATTCGTAATAATAATTAGGTGACTTAGAAAGTATGCACTACCGCAAACTTCCGTTGTAGATCCGCCAGTGGAAGGTCAATACAAATCAGATACATTAGTTTGAAATTTTAGTAACAAGTGAATATATAAAAAGAATAAAAAGCACGACTGACCTTACAGAAAGTGAACTATTGTATTTATAATTATTTTTATTACGGTTTTTTCATGAAATATTTGTAGTTTACGTATTTATCCATATTGATAGGTACATATATATTTCCGGAATGTACTCAATCATACCTTTCATTTGACAGGATATATTTATGCTATTGTTAAGTTATTGACACTTGTACATTTTGACATTTAGACAACTACTTACTTAATATTTGGACAGTTAAGGTACCTTATGACACTCGAGACGACATAACGATGCTAAAGATACCACACACTTTTTAATCGGTTCTAGCGTTTAGAAGTTATGGTGGAATAAAGAAACGGAAAACACACATAGAAGAACCCTGAACATACGCTCCTTTTTATGTTGTTCAGTCCTGTAAAAACTGTGAAACCTTCGCGCGAGAAACTATTGTACAAACCAAAAAAAACAACAATAACATTAATAGGACCCATCCTAATTTTATTCTTGATAATTTTTGGAGCAACAAAATGCTTGCGCTTGAGGGGCCATTTTTACTTATTCACCTTATAATGAAAATGTATAGCTATCTTATATTACCGAGACTTTTTAATGAAAATTTTAAAAAATCCGAACAGGTTCGATTTTTACTTCCGTTTTCCAATTAGAATTTTCTTCGAAGTGGAATATCGAAAATCGTCCTAGATATGCTTCAACATAAGTACGTAGTCCTATTATTATAGGACTAAAAGTCTGAAGACAATGAATAATTGTTCCCATGAGATTGGAAAACAAGAATGACCCTCTTCATTGGTTTCACTTCATCTTCAAGCACCATAAAATCTAGGATCTTAATTTAGGATCTAGATCATAGGAGATCCATAAAATCTAGGATCTAGATCATAGGATCTAAATTTGTATGTATCTGATCGTCCGGCAATGGTCCAATAGTCTATTTTAGCTTCTTTTATGACATCATGTCATATGGTAGGTATACTGTCATGAGGTAGGGCTGCTGATGTTGAAACCATCCTCATACTGTAAAAAGCCTATCTATTCGACATATAGACAGTGTAGGTCTAGAGATACACTGCGATAAATATTCAAAAGAAATTGATATCCTCATCCTTTGTTTGTCAATTTATTTTTCAAGTATTATATATGTCCGCAAAATATAAAAAGGTTCATAAAAGTCAGTTATTGCCACAACATAAACGTTAGAATTAAAAATAACCTGTCACTTACCTAAGTTTTGACTAAGCATAACTTCTTTTATAGGATGGCAAGGATACATTTTTATAGCAGAATTCCTCAAGAATTGTCAGAAAAAGGATTGTGTTAAAAATCGTTTGGTAAAAAAATCATATTATGTATACGTAATATGCTTCATGTTGATCCATGATATATATTATTTCCCAATAGAACTACGCTGTTATTACTTTTATTACCACAAACCTACCACAGCCGGTTCGTAAGTCCGGAATCCACTGCTCACCCCCCAGAAGTGTAAAAAAAAATATAGTATTATGATGGGCCCGACTCCGGTCGGTGAATTCCATGGCAGCTCCGTTTGTATTTATTATTAGCACAATATACCAACCAGTAGCTTTACTCTCGAGCTACAGGGCATTGCGGGAAGAGGGGGCGAGGGATGTGGGCAGAGGGATACATCCCGAAGAACGCCTTTGGTTAGCATTACGCGCAGGTAAAGGCTGGCGAATTTTCGAACTTTGAATATCTGCATGGGCCGAGTAGCGGGATATCTGGCAGCCATATCCGAGCCCTTACGACTCGTGACGTACCTATTGGCTTTGATTTCAATTTTGTTCCAAGAGAAGCTCTTGTCCTATTAGCGTCCTAAGAGAAGCTATTAAACACATCAATTCTTATTCAATTCATGATTATCTTATTTCAATTTATTGTTTTTTAATATGTTCTTTTTTACTCTTGTTTTATATCTTGTTGATTACAATTACAATTTAGTTCTGCTCCAGTAGGTAGGCTTTCCTACACTTGGATGCGTCTTTGCCTCTATAATTTTAAATAATGTAATAATTAATGAATATTAACTATCATGATATAGTTGTGGCAATATAAATTAATTTTAGTAAATTATAATTAGTTTGAAAACCATTGATAAATAGAAAATAATCTAATAATCAAAATTGCTGATCAAAAAAAGAGCTCAATGTCTGTAGTCATAATTATCAAGGCATTAATATGATGGTCATGAAAATAGATAAGGGTATATTAAAAATATCTAAATTTAAATTAATTGTCAAATCTAGCAATATAGCCGTCGTCGATAAAAATAAAAATTACGCTCTTTGGCAAAGTTGATTATCATGAATTTTCCGTTATTTTACATTAACCCTTCAGGCCTCGGCCCCTCAGCCGATTGACAAGTTGCTGTCCTAAAAAAACTTAGTAAAAATTTGTAAAAAAATTGAATTACGACACTGTCTCACCAAAACATTAATTACTGCCAAACCACTGTACCCATAATTAAAATGAAACATATTAACATAATAAAACATAATAAAATCAAACAAATTAAATTCAAATAAAATTAAAACGGGGCCGTCACGCTGAATCGTTTTGTGGCCGATATCGGCCAATCGGGGCTTGAGGGGTTAAGATGCTCTTGGAATAAGAATTCAGCATTATCCAAATCTCTTAAGTCATATACAGGATTCTTGACTAGGCCATTAAATAAGACTTTTTTTAATTGGTTCTCTCCAAGACTTCTGATATGTGTTGGAACCTTGTTATAATAACACAGGCTTTGGTGAAGGAAACCGTTGCGCACTTTACTAAGCCTGTGCCGATATAGATGTAGATCAAATTTATTTCTTGTATTGTGTTGATGGAAATCGCTATTCGCCGGGACATCCGATATGTGCTTACGAGCGAACATAATATTTTGTTGGATATAGCACGAGTACATCGTCATGATTCCCGACTCGATGAAAAACGGCTTACACGAAGTTCTTGGAGAAGCTCTGTAAAGACTGCGTAAAGCCCTTTTCTGAAGGATAAGAATCCTCTTCGAATTTGCTGCCATTCCCCAAAACATTAGACCATATGTCATCAAAGAATGAAAATAAGCAAAATATACAGATTTAGCAGCCTCAAAGCCGCATAAATTTCTAATCTTTTTACTGCGTAAACAGCCCTACACAGCTTTTTACTAAGCTCTTCTAAGTGATCGGACCATTGCAATTTTTGGTCGATTAGTTTTTATTTGACATACCTGGAGATTCATACTCTTGTTTTTTTATTAGCTTAATTAATTACCCAGTGTAGGGCCGCGAAAAAACAGAAAATTAATATAAGAAAGGTTACAAGGAAAAACGATCAATGTCATTTTTTTGTGACGATGAGGTACTTTATTTTCTGTATTTTTTTAGAAACTGCGTTCTATTTGGATTATAGACTAAATATATTTTTTCTCACTCAAACAAACCCGTGCTAAAAAGTCGTGTTTCAAGATAGTACCGAAAATTTATAAATTACCGAAAATAGATTACCGATTATAGATTACCGAAAATTTATAAAAAGTGACATTGATCATCTTCCCCGTAACTTTTCATATGTAATAGATTTATTCATTCTCACCTTCGTCATGTGTTACGAGGATTTACAAGGACTTTTTTTAAAAGTACATTTTCTCGCAGGGCTGACTCAGTAACCTGGAACCCACACAAACTCCTGAGCGCACCGCAGCAGTGCTCTGTCTTTCTCACCCGCCACAAGCGAGTCCTCGCCGAGACGCACTCTTCCAGCGCCGAGTACCTCTTCCAGAAAGATAAATTCTACGACACCCAGTACGACACGGGGGACAAGCATATCCAGTGCGGGAGACGAGCGGATGTCCTCAAATTCTGGCTGATGTGGAAAGCCAAAGGAACGGAAGGGCTGGAACGGCACGTGGACACTGTCTTCGACAACGCCGACTATTTCCTCGCCGCCGTCAAACGGAGGGAAGGCTTCGAGCTCGTGCTCCAAGAGCCGGAATGTACAAACATCTGTTTCTGGTACATCCCGCCCAGTTTGCAGGGCCAGAAACACTCCCCGGACTACTACCTACGCCTTCATAAAATCGCCCCGAAAATAAAAGAACGGATGATCAAGCGAGGGACGATGATGGTTACGTACCAACCGAAGGGTAACCTACCAAATTTCTTCAGGATAGTATTCCAGAACTCGGCGTTGGATCACTCAGATATGATCTACTTCATAGACGAGATCGAACGACTCGGAAATGACTTATAATAATTTGAGTAGATATTAGAGAATTAGTAGCACATTTTCCAATATTTATGAATAGTTATTGTTTTGTTATGTTATTTGTTATAAACATTCAAAATCAGTTCCTCCACTAATCGACCCTGGTAGATGTGCATGCGAGTAGAAAGAATTAATGTAATACATACCTAATTAAAATGTATGTACACAATATTAGTCATTTATTTTTTTATTCTGACATTCTGCTTATTCTGACATTCTGCTGCATTGAAGAAACAACATAACAAATGAGAATAAAGGGTTCAGAGCAAAAATACATAAACATAAGCACCACCTATGGGGCTACCTTAGGGCCTAAGCACAGGGCGTATTTTAAACGCGCGGACGACGCGCGTATACGAGCTCCAAAGGAAATTTAATGCAGCCTTGTAACTTAAGCATACGGGGCATTCGTGAAACGCGCGTCTACTGCGCGTATACGCGCAGTTACAGCGATACAGATGATACAGGCGACGCAGTGGTGTTAGCTCGCCCCTCCGCAACAAACGCAATACAAACGCAAAAATCGACATCTGAGGCGCCGGAAACGCGTGTTTAAAATACGCCGTGTGTTTAGGCTCTTAGGGCCATTGAGACAACCTCATAATATTTTTAACTGTATCAAAAGTTTTGTGCCCAAACTTCATAACCACTATATTTCATAAAGGTTATGTGGTAATATAAATATGGTGGGACAGTTAAACTATAGAATAGAAGAATAACATAAGAATGGGAAATCTCAAGAGGTGGAATTATAGACGAAGTTTCGCGATGTTTCGCAATGCATCATACAGAGTTGAAGCTGAAAATGGTATTTTTTTCCTAAAACCCAAAATGAAAACCACCAATCGTACTATTTCAACAATTTTAATGGCACGAATTTACAAGATGATTCAATGAAAATTAACAAATTATCTTTTAGATCACTAGTTAAATATAATTTACAATATACTAAGTATATCCCGTTGGCGAAAGCTTTGGGAACTATAAAGATTCAAGAAACTATAAATATAGCTTTAATTAAATTTTAATGTACTTTAAAGTAAGTTATCAACTAAGTTTACAGGTAACTATGGTTGATGTCCAACAATGTTATCACTAAGTCCGACGACGTTGTGATGCACTATTTACATAGGTCATTGAAATATTCCAGACAGTTGTTGTTGTGCAGAATCCCAGAACTCTTTCAATTGTTATCCGAGTGGCTGAAAATATACAATTTATTATATTGTTACAATTTGTTTACGACGGCAACAATAATTTGCATAAAGATGACTCGTTTGATGGTCGCTGTTGTTATTCGCAATAAATGTAGTATTTATTTATATTGTAGAGAAAAAAATGAGTACTAATTGATTCTAGCTTAATTTACATTGGGCTCGATTGCGTTTCTTCATGAACTAAAATAGGAAATTATCTATGGCTTCGAAGGGGGAGTGAATGGGTGGTAAAGTGAACGCTCGCATGTGGCAAGACAGCTGTCCTAAACCTACCACAGCCGGTCGTTAGTCCGGAATCCACTGCTCACCACTCAGAAGTGTAATAATACTATATGATGGGCCCGACTTCGGTGAATTTCATGGCAGCTCCGTTTGTATTTTATTTATTTACTGTGGGAACGGGACAGGGCAATAGGCGAGAGTGGAATGTGAAATAAACGGTTGTCACTTTTTCGCATTAAAACTACCCACCAAAGATAAAGCGTCTGTGAATCGAACACCGCACGAATTGTGGTCAAATTTATTCGGACGAGTATAAGTTCGACAGGTAGTTTTTATCAACGATCGTTCGTTTCACATTCCACTCTAATGTATTGCTCTATTTCGTTCGCTTGAACTAATTTCAGTTTTAGTTCACAAAGGACCGGAATCGGGCCCAATGTATCATTAATTGTGTCACTATGAGACTGAAAAGTGCAAAAATACGATTTAATTTGCCCGGTCTAGAAAAACAGTCTGAAAATTAACTACAAGAATTCAAAACTGTCTTGTGGTGGCCGAGTTGCAGTTTTTGAAAAAGCAAGACTTTTTTGTTCTTTAGTCAATGAAGAACAGTTGGTCTTACCGCATTACGAGGGCGCTGATCAGTCATAGCATCAGCTAATCTATTCATAGCGGCCGCTAAGGCCAGTAACGCATCGGCTTGGCTCTGCATGGCAGTGCTCATTGCGTGCATGGCATCAGCTCTCTTCAAATCACCTTCTGCACGCTTGAGCTCCATATCCACAATCATCGTTCGGATCTCGCTGAGAGCTGATTGTAACCCTGAAACAACATTGATTAGTAGTCAGGACCACAAAAACAAACCAGTGTCATACCATCCCAGAGGGTTGATTTTTGCATATATAGATAATATCTCGCATTTTCGTATCACTTTCATATTCTACATTCGAATCTATATTTGAATCTATTGAATTATCTCGAATACAACAATATGGTCTTTACAAAAGTATGGTAAGAGTCCTTTGGTGCATGGTTGTCCAGTGGCGTTAGCATGCAAGATTTTTTCCAACCTGCTGAAAGCGTCAGTTGCTGGCAATCGGCATATGAGTGCAATGAGGATATGTAGTACGCGTTTGTCGGATTATCAAGGATGGAATAACTTTTTAAACATCATATCAATTTTTATCAAAAGTTCGGCGATACCCAAGTGGAAACTGACGTCAAGAGCATCAGTCGACAGCAAACTACATCCATCGACAAGCCAAAATGACGATGTCTATGACCAAGTCTGGTTTTTCACACATTCCACATTCCCATGGTTCAACAGGCTCACTACTCCCCTTGCATGGATCTATGTAATTTTTGGCTATTCGCTAAGTTGAATAATAATATCTGAATAAAGAGATGGTATTATTTGAAATTTGAAAAAATATTTATTTGCAGCTGTTGTTATAAAAAACATATACAAAAAAAACAAGAACACACAGATTAAAAATTAAAACTGTAAATAGACAAAGACTATGAAATAAAGCTACAAACGCTGCAAATTAGGGGTATCCTCGGGATATCTCTTATCCTGGTTTTCAGGACTCACCTATTAATTATTGGTACATATATGATTTTAAATGAATATCTGGTTTAATAACATCTAAATATTTAATAACATCTAAATATATTTAACCCAATAACATCTAAATATCTTCCTTTAATAATAAACTTTTAAAGTGGTCCTTAAATACTGCAATTGATTTCGATCGCAAAGCCATTCCCAACCGATTCCATACAACCGCAGAATAATACGAAAAGCTGCACTGGAAATGTGTAGTTTTGTGCTTGGGTATTATAGCAAGTTGTTCACGGGCCCGTGTTGAATGGACATGCCGGTTACGGGACCACGTCATAATCGAGTAAAGATATCGCGGCTGTTTATTGCGTACTACCTGGAGTACAAGGGTCGCAAGATGGAGCTGCCTTCTTTTACTCATATTCAACATGGAAGCTTTCGCAAGGAATGGTGAAACATGATGACGTGGAGGAATCCTAAAGCAAAATCTTGCGCAGGCATTTTGCAGTCTCTGAAGTCTCCGCTCAGTCTTTCTATATAGACAGGGGCCGTACACACAGTCGCCATAGTCCATTACAGACAATATAAGGGCATTTACAAGTAGTATTCTGATTCTGACGCTGAGGTACTCCCGAATTCTGTATAAGGCCTTTAGACGTGAGAAACCCCACCCAACGCTTTTGCTGACATGTTCCTCAAACCGTAATTTTATGCAAAACACAACGGCTCAGATGGACACCATACCAAAAGACGCATTCCAGAAAAATTTCCAACAATGAGGGAACCGCCGCGAGAAGTGTCTGCATTGCCAAGTGGACTACTTTGAAGTATTTTTGCTCTATTAGGGTATTATTTATTCGGTCTCTAGCAGTAAAAATTTCCTGAAAGTCTCGGATGCACAGCCCTCCGTCCAGATATAACTCTTTACTCTCTATCTCGGAAGGTGGTTCTTATTGTAGAATTAACTTTTCCATAAGAATCAAACATCCCAAAAGACCTCGAGTACAAATTAAATAAATACCATGATCTCGCAAATGCCGTCACCCGGAATGGTTTCACTGTTCACCTTCACGCGGTGGAAGTTGGCGCTCGTGGCCTGCCAGTCAAATCTCTGTTTCACCTCTTTAAATATCTTGGTCTTTCCAGAAAAATAATCAACTCTTTCCTAGAAAAATTATCTAAATCCACAATTTCCGCATATCAAATTCTATGGATTCGAAGAGGAAGTGGTAAGGTGAACGCTCACATGTGGCAAGACAGCTGTCCTAAACCTACCACAGCCGGTCCTTTGCCCGGAATCCACCGCTCACACCCCAGAAGTGCAATAATAGTGTATTATGATGGGCCCGACTCCAGTCATTGGATTCCATGGCAGCTCCGTTTGTATTTTATTTTTATTTAAGTAAAAGTGTGGCTTCCGCAATCCATAAGTACGATAGGATGATGATGAAATGGGAGGACAGCTGATCACAGGGCTACCCGCACCTAGGTGCAAGTTATAGATAGCCACAATAGCCCTTATTTTAGGCCATTGTGGCTTACCCTTTATCTTTGAATCTATTGGTCACCAGTCCGTGCTAATAGATCCTGCAACCAATTCACCTGGGAGATGTCGCAGAATTCACGAAGGCCAGAAGCCACACACACATCAGCCATAACAGCATCATAGGTGCCCATTATTTTATCGCTACTTACAACCAAACCTGGGCATTTACATATTACATGCTCAGCCAGATCATCTCCTATCATGCGACCCCTGTAAACAGGTTGGTCAATTATCCCTAATGTGTGCATATGTTTGTCAGCAGTGCATACTTATGTTTGTCGGCAGTGCCCAGTCAGCATGCCCACCATTTCCTCAAGTTGTCCTGGGAAACTCTCAGGCGTAGCTAGCTATTCTTAGTGTGGGGAATAGGGTAAGACCATATTGATGACAGTTTGCTTGTTTCACTACTCTTGTTCACAAACTTACAATCGAGACTATGTGAGATGTAGGTACCAGTGGCAGATAGACAAAGGTACACAGATACCGATAAACTAACAAAACGGAAGACTGATTACAAAACTTACCGCTTCGCAGTCTGGGCCTGCGTCCATTTCGCACAGCTGATCTCAGTGATGCATTTGTGGAAGCATTCGAAGTTTCTGGGCGGTTTCTCATGCTTAACGTAATATCTTTCCAACTATTTCTTCGCAATTATGTCCGACAGCACTTAGGAAACAAGTCAAATTATCGTTATTCTTTTATTTTCGGTTTTCATTTAAAAATCAGATGTTTCCGTTTCTGCCTTTGTTGTGACGGTTGTGACACTAGATTTCTGACTTTTTGATAGATGAAACCGGAAGTGCGTCTTTTTGACGCATAGCGCAATGTTGCCAGCAATCTTGTGGTATATAATATATTTTTTTAACGATTGTCCTTTGCTGAAATTTAAAATAAAAGCCTAAAAAATAGGTACCTACCAAACACAAAACCAGAATAGTAGTGGTAATAAATTAAATTAAGGTATGCGCATACATCAACGCCGCACCGTTCCGATTTCATGTGTATTCCAAAATGCCCCAAAAAATGCATTTCGAATAGTTTGCATCGGATGAAATGGCTCTAAAAATCTTTAGGTACATTTTTAATAAAATTTTGAGGTATTCATACATTATTTAAATTCAGGACATTACACTAGATTCTAGTGATTCTATACATCAAACTGAACAAAACAAGTGTTATTTTTCTCGCTATGGAAGAAAAACATTTACTTCGGAAAAAAAATAAAATATCGCTTATCTGGTTCAGTTTAACAAAATATGAAAACCTGAGTGTAATTAGTAAGTACCTGCCCATTTTGTTAAGTTAGGGTGATTGATTACATCAAATAAATTTCGTTTTTTTCGTAGCATAGGTACACCACTGAACATTAGAAGTAACGTCTGACGGGGTCGTAACGTGGACGCGTTTCAAACATAAAAGGCGTTCCGATATCCTTTATATGGAGCCCATATGTATTCGGTTTTGAGTGCGTTTGTTCGTGGCTTATGTGTTCTTAGAAAATTCACTATTCAGTCTATAGTGTCGGTCGAAGTTAGTTAAGGTAAGGACAGACTGAACCCACGTAAGCAACGTATGCAATGCCAATGCGGGTATATTCGGAGAATTCAAGGGTTCAGATGTCATAATTGTCATCTGGACCCATGAAATTGCATGAAAACAGACGACTTAGAAATAGACGTATCATACGCAACGCTGTCACACGCGCCCTACGCAATGTCGATCTGCGATCTCCAGATCGGCATAGAGGGGTGTAGGGCTTAACAGAACGCTGTCTTTGCTGGTTTTCTCTAGAACTTACTTCTGCAACGGGCCAGATAGGTACACATTGATCGTTGGTGCATGCAGAGAGAAAGTAACCGGTGCATGTGTTTATATTTGTTTGTTTATGTTTGTAAAATCTCTCGTTTTTTGTTTGGTACTATTTGACTTCTGAAGACGTGTATTTTCTTTTTTTTTAATGTCACATTCAATAAATTATGAACCTCCTCAAACTGTACTTAAGACATGAGGAAGTACTTTAGAGATGCATTCTTCCCATATTCCAATTTCTGCATAAATGGATGGTATTTTCCAAACATTTCTCTTTGTCTATTTATCTCACGAATCCAATATCTTCTGTTCAAAGCTTTTTTTTGCTTTTGTGGCTCGGTTATATTTATTTAAACTTAACAATATCATTAAATCGTTCTGAAGCCCATACTTAAAATCAGATAACATATTGTATAGCGGTTGTATACAATACTAGTGCCCCTTCTGAGAAATTACAACAGCTTCTGTTGTTGTTTTTAACGTGAGAGCGTTGCATCATTCAGTATTCGTTGCGTAGGTGGGCTCAGTTTGTATTTACCTTTAGTCATTAACGGTCGATTTCCTTTAGCTATGCGAGAGTGGTGGTCGAGTGCTGCAGTAGCGGCGTGTCGTCACAAAACAGAACCAGAGACGAACGAAAGTCGAGTACCAGAGACGAACGAAAGGCGAGTTACCATAGAACCAGATATATTTTCAATGCATATATACTTCCAAATGATAAAATATTTTCACGGTAACAATATCTAACCAAATATAAAAGGATGGGAAAAAATAAAATTGAACCTAATAAACAGGGACAACTGACTAAAGAAGAGGAGAATTTTTGCGAGAACATCAAATTCTGCCAGCACGAACTATCATACTTTAAAATGGGTCCCATCAAACTTGCAGAAGGCAGATTTGCAGACGGCAATCTTGCAGACGGCATTCTTGCAGGCGGCAGTTTTGCAGAAGGCAATCTTGCAGAAGGCAGTTTTGCAAATGTCAAACTGACGTTTCGAGGGTCGGCATTTTTGCAGACGGCATTTTTGCAGAAAATGAAGTTAGAAGCAAAACATCGTATTTAAAATTTAGTGTTACCAGAGTAGAAATCGACAAAAGCCGCGTTTTCATATGTCAGGGTAGGGAAACCAGTCCACTTCTTTGAGTGTCCTCTCCATCGCGGATCTCAGCAATCAACTTTCGATTTTAGGGAAAGAAAAACCTAACCTAACCTAACCTAACAGAAAAACTTCAAACATTTTTTTTAATGTTTAGTTTGATGTACTGAATCATCCACTACAAGGATGCCGGTAATTAACGTCACTTCGATTTTAGGGAAAGAAAAACCTAACCTAACCTAACCTAACAGAAAAACTTAAAACATTTTTTTGTTTAGTTTGATGTACTGAATCATCCACTACAAGGATGCCGGTAATTAAATGTGGAGAGGTAAAAATATTCACCACTTTAATTTACCCTGACATGATAATTTGCTACTTCTTTTTCTAAATTTAAAATCAATAACATATGACCGCTTTACTGCTTTATTTTTGGTTTGTAAAATAATATAAAATTATTTTATTCATGTAATCATGTCCTAATGCGCCATTCTCAAACGTTGCTAACTTCGGGTTTGTATGCAAGTTTGCTTTCTGCAAGAATGCCGTCTGCAAAAATGCCGCCTGCAAGGTTGCCGCCTGCAAGGTTGCCTCCTGCAAATCTGCCCTCAACAGATTTGGAACTGTCAAAAGTGACATTTGTGCAAGACTGCCGCATGCAAAACTGGCGCCCCCCCTTTAAAATCCACCTACAAAACCTATAAGGCGCTAGTTGATTTTCTTTCGTTCTAAATGTATAAGGTTATGAAATGTAATTTGAAAAAATGTCCAGTTAGTTTTTAAATACTGCTACGTTATTTTTCAACGAATTTTTAATAAGCTACTAGAAAATAAAAATGGATGTCTGTTCTACTTTACTGTGTCCATATATTTTTATCAATTGAATGAATTGTGGCTATCAAAAAATATAGAATTAAATAAAATCAGCAATTCAATTCGTTAAAATTTTTCTGACTTTCAGACTTTTATTTGATCGACGCTGACCTTTACTTGGCGGTTTGTTAAAAATGTGGCAACTCTCTAGCGGTGCATCCATTGTTCGCCATTTTGTTTTCGATCGACTTCCGTTTCTACGTTTTTCGATGGTCGAGCGACTGTGAAAGTGGCCTGATTTTATTTGTTTTTAATATTCTAAGCTATGCATTTTTTCAGAGTTTAAGCTATGAAAATGGAGAATAACGCGAATAATACCTCGTCCGTGCCGGGTTTTACGCAGCAGGTCCAGCAGAATCCATCCATGCAGAATGCTTGGTATCCGTGGTATTACAACAACGCGAACGCTTTCGCGGGGGCTTACGGCGCTTATTACAATAATAATTTATATCAGATGGGAGCGAATAATCAGCTGCAGAACGCGTATGGCGGAGGACTGAACGTGCAGAAGAGCGATTTTGCTTCGGATGATTTTTCCTCGACGTCTACTTCTCAGCAGAATGTCGCGTTCTTCAACAGCCAGACCCCGATTCGGTTTAATATCAACGCGAATAAGAAGCCGACGGGTTTGCTGCAGAGTCCTCTCGTCAATCCCAACAATAACAGCGGCAGCGCGAAAAAAAAACGAAAGAAGAATAAAAATCAGATGATTTTTCAAAATCAGATTTCGAATCAGAACGGAAACCCGCCTTTGCCGTTGGGTTTGCCGCCTCCTCTGCCGCCGTGTCCGCCGCCGCCCACCGACCTGCCCCCGCCGCCGCCACCGCCGCCCCCCATGGACGTCCCACTCCCGCCCTCCCCTCCGCTCATTTCCAAAAATGGCTTGGTGCAAGAACCCCCGAGGAAAACCCTCCTTCCGAACCCGCCTAAATCGAGCCTCCTCGATAGCTCCAGCGTCTGGCCCGAGAGTCTGAACAACTACGTCAACCGGTGCTACTCGCGTTGCAAAACATCTTTCGATCGGGACCAAATCGAAATATGTCTAAAAGGGAAGATTACTTCGGCGACGGCTCGTGACGAGCTATGGATCAAAAATTGGGATGAAGAGCCGCTCCCGAGTGTTTATAGCGAACGCAACAACTTAGTGGTGAAACCGGTGAAAGGGCTGCTTTCTCAATATCAAGCTAAAGAACAACCGAGTCATCAAAATAAGAACGGCACGGCGCATTCTCCGGGGAAAGGTCTATCGGCCGGGATGGGCGCGCGTTTGGGCGCTCGCAGGAAACCGCAAGTCGATAATAGAAGACACCGCAGTAGGAGTCACAGCAGGAGCAGGAGTAGTAGGAGCGATTCTAGAAGCCCTAGGAGGAAACGGAAGAGGTAGGTTTTGCTAGTTTGCCATGTTTCATATTTGTTTTGTAATATACGAATCGTAGAGAAACGTATCAGTAATAATTATTTTATGTAATTTATATAAAGATTAAAATCTATATAATTAATATTAATTATATAAAGTAAGTAATAGTAATTTATATAAATTCAGCCTGCGTACTATGCTTGCAAAACTGGAAAAGAAGTCGGTTGATTGACTTCTGACGTTGAAATTATGACAACATTGCACTCGAATACGCGTTTCAAAAGTCTTCCCGCAATGGTGAAATCTACAGTGCGCTTCAACATCGTCGGACCGTTTCCCATTCATTTCATATAAGACTGAGCCACAGTGAAACTAGGCCGGGGTTAGCTAGTATGATATAAGAATTGTTTCACCAGAACTCCAAAACTGCTGCCATCTCAGAGCAATATAATTATTATATTGCTTTAAATTGACATTTTTAAAAGGAAAAAATTGTATCACACCCTAGAGCAGTGTTCCGCAAAGTGTGTGCCGCGGCACACTGGCGTACCATTGTTATTAGTTAGACAAAATGACAACTTTTCTGAAGATATGCAACCTAACCTACACATAGCGGAGAGTTATGCGAGTGAAGCGCTTCATAGCATGCTTAATAGCGGGCTTTCAAAGCGTGCTATTGCAAATCTCTTACCATTTGCCACGAACTACTTATGCGAATTGGGGTTTTCAACTCTCACTACAATTAAATAACATAAAAAAAACACCTGAGGACGATGGACGAAGAAATGAGAGCAGCCTTATCAACGATTGTTCCAAATTTTGATCGCCTGTGCTCAGTTAAGCAAGCTCACATTTCTCATTAAACATCTTTTCATATTATATTGGTTTTAATCATAAATAAACATTGGTTTTGTCTTTGGTGTACCTCTAAAATTTCTCGATTTGGTAGGTAAACCTTGAACACAAAAAGTTTGCGGAACACTGCCCTAGAGCACATGCACAGTTTACATTTTGCATTTCCACTCGATTATTAATTCGGCGGCTGCATTAACGACTCCCCATATCGGAAAAGATTTTGGTTTTGCTTTTCGAGCCTAACATTTAGGCTCGATTTAGATTTAGAATATTTAATGTTCTTCGTTTCTTCGTTCTAGTGACAGTTCGAGTTCGAGCGACGACAACTACAAACCGCTGGCCAAAGGATCGAAGCTGTCAAAGTCGAAAGGTAAGGTATCGGATAGAGTGCAGACGGACACGCGCAAGACGAAACATGCCATCAAGAATCAGAAGAAGAAGGCGGCCTTCTACCAGCAATTCTCGGTGGGCGGTGAGGTGGAGGGCAACTCGGAGCGGCTGCAGCAGCGGGCGGCGCGGTTTGCGTGCGGCCACAGCGCGCCCAACGTGGTGCCCAGCATAGCCAGCTCCCCCTACCCCGCCGCCCAGCGGAGAAAGTGTCTGGACGTCGCATTTAGCAGGACGATCGTCGAGGATACCGTCGGAGATTTCGATTTGACCGATTTCCACGTCGTCGGCACGTGTGCTGACGTCGAGAAGTCGTTTTTAAGGTTAACCAAGGCGCCGGAGGCTTGCGAGGTGCGGCCGTTCGGCGTGTTGAGGAAATCGCTGCAGAACGTCAAGGATCGATGGGTGGCTAAGCAGGACTACCGATACGCTTGCGATCAGCTCAAATCGATCCGGCAAGATCTTACGGTGCGTAGATAGATATTTTGACCAAAATCTAACGTTCGCCTTTTAAAAAACATTCATTTATATGTATATGTTTTTATTCACAGGTGCAGGGCATTAGAGACGAATTCACAATAATGGTTTACGAAACCCATGCGAGAATTGCACTCGAGAAAGGAGATCACGGAGAGTTTAATCAGTGCCAAACTCAACTCAAAATGCTTTACGCCGAGCTCCCCTCTGCTAATTCCTCTCAATTAGAATTTATGGCATATAGGATATTATATTATATTTTCACAAAAAATACTCTAGGTTAGTGACGACAAATTTTCAGTTTAAGCAATGAAATCGCTTAATCTATCCGATAACCTTGTCGTCGTTTGTAGATCTAACGACCGTTTTGAAAACGCTGTCGGCGGAGGAAAAGCAGGACTCTTGCGTCAGCCACGCATTGGCTACGCGATGCGCCTGGGCCATGGGAAACATGCACAGATTTTTCAAGCTCTACAACGCCGCACCTAAAATGGCCGGATACCTCATGGACTGGTTCGTCGAACGGGAGAGGAAGACCTACCTCAAGTATCTTGTGAAAGCGTATGTTGCATTTCGATTGTGTATATTTTAAAAAATAGGGTATGCCTGCGGATGAAAGAATGTGACTTCATTTCCCCTTCGCATTAGGTAGTTCGGATCATTTATGCAAAGTTTCTTTTTCTGTTTCTTTGAGGGTCCTCTATTTTTCTTCATTCCGCTTAAAGATCGATCCATTTGTCATAGCTTGTTTATTTTTAGTGATATTTCATCGTCGAATTTGATATAATAATCCTTTAAAATTGCTTAAGTCCATTAAATACACTAACAGATGGCAAGATCGTATCTGAACTAACAGGCTTGAGCTTGATAAAACAAGGTAAAAAAGATCATAGAGATGATCTTAAGAGACTTCTTACTTTTAGGAAATATATTTTAAGTATTATAGTGATGATACTTGATGATATTATATATGTTAGTATATTTATATGACATATTTGATATATTGCAGTGGCAATTTAATGCTTATGTAGCGCACCAGGTTCTTACGGGTACACAGTTCACGTTACGCGATAAATTTGTCAAAACAGTTAAAACCTACCTGTTTCAGGATTTTTTAAAGAAATAAAATAATACGAAACTAATTTTGTACGATATATGATCTAGTTGGTAGGTCTTTCGATCCAACATCTTGCAACTGTAAAATAGTCGCACAAAAGGTTTTAAATCGTACAATGACACACTGGCATAAGATCACTGACTCGCTTACCCTCTGCTGGGAGAAATTAGCAGTGGCAAGTCCTTATCTGGATTATAATTTATATGAAAAATTAAAGAAATAGATTTAAAAGCAAATAAATTAAATCAATAATAAGCAAGTACCAGTTCAGACAATACAGAGTCGTTTGTCGAGTGCGAGATCCAGGTGCGAACAGAAAAATGAACAGACTCATCACATACGGCTTTTTTAAAGAAAAAGGCTAAAATCGGGAAAGGTCTTAATACAAATATTTTAATGCGCAATGATAATTTAATGGCAAACCATAAAACCGAGTAGACATTTTCTGATTCTTTGTCCCTTTTCAACATCATATAGCACTTTAGAGACATGTTTTTTCGAAGTTTAGCAAACGGCAACTTTATGCACGAAAATACTGGTATTATATTTTCATCTTTTCTTCTTAGATTATCTACTTTTAAAAAAAGGTGATAGATGACACTAATATTTAATATTATCATTGCTAACAAAGCCGCCACATAATTTACTATTAGTTTCGCTACCTCGGAAAACACTAGGTTGAGCAATTTGAAAGGGTTGTATCATATAACCAGTGATTGTCGAATGCAACCATAATGCATATATTTCACTAAAAACTCTTGCATATATTTCACTAGAATGTCTATTAGAACATTAATGTTGCGGCAATTCAACTTTGGAGAAATTGAACATGCTGAATGAAAAAGAAGATAGTGATGCACAACTTCATCTCTTATTACAAATCATTAGAAATACTGGGCAACAGTATCATTAAACAATTGCCACAATATTACAGGAGCAGCGTCGTTCGCGGTTTTAACAGCTGGAAAGTAAAACTCTTTCCAAGTCTTTATTTCTGATTGAGCACACTCCCTTTCGAGTCCATTCTCATTGATTCTAATGCATGTGATGAATGAAATTAATTTAAAAATTTCTTTACAGCTTCTAAAAAAAAAAAAACAGATTTTTTGAAAATGATTGGAAATGATGGAAAAAAGAGCTTCGATCTACAAAAATACCAAAAGCTAACTGGACAGACTTATTTTTTTAATTTCCTTTGTTTTTGTTTGCCGAGCACATTCCCGTGCGAGGTCCATGTTTTAATATGTATTTTGCTTGATGTGTTTAGCTACAGGCCAAGCATTCCGGTCGAGTTGCTCTCGCGGGTGATGGCGTTCGATGCAGACAAGCCGATCGCAGAGTTCTTGGAGCCGTTTGGCCTCGTTTACACAGATTCCGCTCAGACGCACCTCGACTGCAAATCGAGCATGGCTTCTATTGCCACTTTATAGCAGTCTGTCGCTGCTTGATGAAATCCTATTGGCTCAATGTCAAAACCATTCTCGGTTTTATCCTTCCCTGCCGTAATTATTAAGACACGGTTAGCTAATCTGGATCGTCCGACACTCACCCGCTCACTGGACGGTACGACCTCTCACGGGACGGTACTTCCACTCACCGGACGGTACATTCGCTTTCCGGACGGTACATCTGCTCACCGAACGGTACATCGCACACCGGGCAGTACGGCGCAACACGAGGAAGACTTCGAGATGGAGTGAAATTACAAAAGACTGAGCGTTCTAGTGAAATTATAAAAGACATTCGGATAAAAAAAGTGATGTTTCCGCGAAACCATATTGGACAAAGTATTGGATGCCGCCATTTAGTATATTGAAAATTTTATCGGCACATATTAACCTCAATGAAGACACGGTACGGAAGCGCAATAGTAACAGCGGAAATTCCTTCGTTTATTATTTAATTTTAGAATTTAAATAACAATATTTTTTAATCTCATCAAATTACCCTAATGCATGTACATACAGCTGTGTGCATTGAAAATAAAGTAATTTATTATTCAGTTTTAAAACCTCTTTTATTCTATGTTGTAATATGGATTCCAAATCTGGAAACTTTATGAATGACAATACTAAAAGATGTCCATTTTTTCTGAAAACAAGTTTTTGTCATTTTCATATTCTATTGGAATAATGGATAGTCCCCCAAATAGTTACGCATTAATCAAAGGAAAAATGCTTTAGTTGCATTAATTTAGTTAAAATTATTCATTTTTGATAGTTTTTTGAATATTTGGAGTTTATTCAATCGATTTCATTTAAAGCCCCGGTATGAGTATTCGATGGATAGTAAAATCAAATGTTAAAAGTTTTAAGTCAGAAAGTTCGGAAATTGCCATACTGACCATACATTTGTTGAATAATGAAATGAGATGGATATTAAATCAGCAGATTGCAATCTGAGAGAATCGCACTCGTCGAGCGTCAGCTGATAGGCACATTTTTTTTTATTGCTTGTAACTGTGGACCTGTGTTGTTTTAGTATTTAGCCATTCATATTTCAAAAAGGATATAACCTTAAGGAGGTTTACTTAGATACCTCGAGAACTAAAGAGAGTATGCGAAAAGGTTGCATTTCAGTGCCGGATTAACTCATGTAGGGAGCCCCCTTTGCACTCTTCGGGGCCCTATTTGGACTATAAAATAATCTGAAGACGATATAGTAGATGTGTATAAACTCGGCAAAGTGGGCCATTAAAAAATTCTAACGTGGATAACGTGTACATATACAAAAACATCGCAAGGCTGGCAGTGGCCAACTGTCAATATTTTTTGGTAATTATACTAATAGTAGGATCACAGAGTTTATTAAACATGTTCTCCTTAGAATTTCAATTTAATATTTTTTTATCTATTAGAAACAATTTAAAAAAATATGATTGCAAGCATTTATGATAATTGCAAAGATGTTAATTGCTTAATATGTTAATTGAAAATAATACGATAATTGCAAAGATTAATAAAAAATACGATTTTGGTTAGTGACCAATAGAAAAAATACAAACGAAGCTGCCATGGAATTCACCGACCGGAGTCGGGCCCATCATAATACTATTTTTTTTACACTTCTGGGGGATGAGCAGTGGATTCCGGACTGGCTGTGGTAGGTTTAGGACAGCTGTCTTGCCACATGTGAGCGTTCACCTTACCACACATTCACTCCCCCTTCGAAGCCATAGAATTTGAGATGCGCAAATCGCAGTTTAAGATAATTTTTCTAAGAAAGAGTTGATTATTTTTCTGGAAAGGCTAAGATCTTTAAAGAGGTGAAATAGAGATTTTGCTGGCAGGCCTCGAGCGCCAACTTCCACCGCGTGAAGGTGAACAGTGAAGCCGTTCCGGGTGACGGCATTTGCGAGATCATGGTATTTATTTAATTTGTACTCGTGGTCTTTTGGGATATTTGATTCCCATGGAACAGTTAATTCTACGATAAGGACCACCTTCCGAGATAAAGAGTAAAGAGTTATATCCGAGACTTTCAGGGAATTTATACTGCTTAGAGACCGAATCGACCTCCAGAATCCAATCTGAAGTTTTATCGATTATTGAGAAAGGTTTTGTAGTTAAATGTTTTTCGCCTTTAGAGCCATCCCGCACAAACTTATTGGGGGTTTGGAGGGTAGTGTCAAACCCTTGTTGGCACGAGCCTACTGAGAGGCTAATTACCTCGCGAATAACAGCGAGGACTTTGTCATGGCAGTAAGTGTACCATCCTTGATCTAAGGCCACCTTGCAGCCAGCTAGAATATGTCTAGCTGTGCAAGGGGTATTGCTAGAAAGGGGACATGAACTATCCTCGGCATAGCTCCTACGAGCGAGGTTACTGGGGTCTGGAAGTGTATTAAATTATGTATGATTAACCCTTGGAGTAAATGGGTATTTTCATGGATGCATCTGTCTCTTTTGCAGGATTTTCGGCGACATCGACCTTAAAGTACTATAACTACGAAACTACTACACCAATCATAAAAAGAACAACTGCACAATGATTGCATTGAAATTTCGAATATAGAATATTGAAATATCATTTTGTAAAACAATTAGATAATTATGAATAAATATGAGAACGTCAAAGAAGTGAAAAAAACGCAGAACCAACTCAACGGATAATTGTTTCAGAACCAGATTTGGTCGTATCATACTCAAGGGGTTAATGTCAAAATAGTACCTAAGCTTTATTCATTAAACTATTCCTTGTGCAGGGCCCCTCAAAGGCGTGGGCGGCGTGGGACTATAAGCCGGTGCCTCTTTGCCTATTGAGTAATCTGGCACTGCTGCATTTCTTAAAGCTGATGACTCTTGATGATTGACATAACAAACATAAAATACTCCATAATTTCTACAACGTTGTGGATGGGATGCAATTTTCACCTACAACCAAAACATCTTGGACGACTTCCAAAAGCGACTTTTTGTCAAACGTAGGAAGCACTTCATTTGCAGTGGTGTAGTCGACCAATGGAATAACTATTACAGATGATAGAGTGTCAAACGTGACTTTCAATAAATGTATAATTTTAATAAATGTAACTTTAATTTTAATAAAAGTAATAAATAACAGACTAGAAACATAGCACTACAAAAATTTGCTGTTTGTCCATAATGAAGTAATCATTTATTAAGTAAAACAAAACAGATTTAAGTTATACTTTTAATAGAACGCTCGACACCCACTTTGGTTTCACAAATTAATTGTATATAAACAAAATGTATCTTTTGAAATACGCAAAAATTGTGCCAGGTAAAATCGATAAAAATAATCAGGAGCGCAAAGATTTACTAAAGCAAGCTTCTATTTACAATTTACATTCAATCACAACATATTATAACGTATTAAAGATTATGTTGTAATCTTTAAATTCACACAGTAATTTGGCTAAATACATCGAAGTTGATTAGACGCCTACGCTAGGAAGACCACACCGGTTTAAAAAATTCGAGCAAGCTGCTGGCTTGCCTGTATATACAGAGAAAATAAATATTTTTCGAGGTGGATTATTTAACTGCCAATTAAATTCTTAATTTAACAATAAATTACATTTTTAAAATAATTATAAATCTAACATTAGAGCAAAGGTTAATACAGCGATGAATAAAATAATTTCTTGAAGCTTTGGCAGTGACGTGCACTTCTGCAACCATATAGAAAATTCTAAGTTTATATTTACATTATAGAAAAAATGTTTTCTTATTTTGGTTAATGGCCGATTGAAAAAGTATTAAATTATGAATAATGTAAAAATAGTTAAGCTTTATTTATTATACTAGTTGGTAAATACTTGCTTTAAAAACAGACAGAGTTATGCAGATCAGGGTCGAGACAACTTAGGATTAGTAAATTACTCAAAGATTGTCAGGATGCATTCGAAGACGAAGCAAAAATTAAAATCGTGTATAATGAAATCAGTCGGTAGATCATTTACAAAACTTAATGAATATATTGCGATTGCGGATATTTCATTCCTCTGGGAGGCGACATCCATTGTTATAGGTTACTAAGAATAATTAAGTATAATTCTATATTAAAATTAAATTATACAGATAAGGAGACGTAACTGTTGTATTGAGTTATGTTTCTCTTGAGGATGTCTGCGCACAGGCCGAGGACTCGCTCAAATCTGAAATTGCAAATGAGGCTTTAGTATGCGGAATCGTAAATGTTTTGTAGACAATTGGAAAAAACAAAGTACCTTGCTCGATCTAGTTTGACACATTTGAGAGGTGCGCAAGCGCGAACGGTGGCGGCCCTCGGCCTGTCGAGTAACAGAGCAATCTCTCCAAAGTAATCGCTCGGTCCGAGTCTGCCCACCTCTACCGCATCGCCATCTGCCGATCGCTGTTGTAATACGACTGCACATCCTGTAAACATTTTTCCAAATGTTAAAATTGTATATATGCAGATGTGAAGAAATCCAGCTGCTCATTGACAATGTGATAATAATAGATTTAGTATAATAAATTTATGGTCATAATGTGATAGTTCTGGGAGAAACACCAACATAAACCCAAAGATCAGATTCTAAAGGTGGGTATCCATTAGGTTTACGCAGCAACTCACAGCGCATCTGCAACTGCTCCAGTAGTGGATGTGTTCGCGCTCCTGGAGTGTGCAACGTAGCACGCTCCGCGGCGAGCGCTCCGAGCGGTGGCGGTAAAAGTTGCGAACACAAAGTGGAGTGTGTTTGTGGACGCGAGCATTAGTGGGTACGTCTCGCGCATCAAGATCGGCGTTCATAACCGCGAATCCATCGCCATGGAATCATCGATATATTAGCTAGATATGCTCTCACATACAAATAAGTTGGCTCCACTACCCTTTGCTCGTAAATCATGTGACAGAGAGAGCAATAAATTGAACAGTATGCGAGAGAATAGCGCGCCGATATTCTTCGCGGCAGCTCTCACACTGGACCGTCGGCTGTCTGCCAGCGGACTGCGACCAAACTACTACTGGCCGGCTTTCAGTAGTGGTTTTGAAGGGGTTATTTTTAAGCACAAAAGGCTCATCTAGGGGATCATATATCGATGTATGGAGTGGGCCGAAGAGAAATTTCTAGCTCTATTCTATCCGAAAAAAAATACACAAAGAAAAAGAAGATTAGATTTGTTTAGATAGGTTCTATAATAACCCATTAGGTTATTGTTGTTTTAAATGGTAATAATTCCATTATTCGTCGCTAAGCATCATTTCGTGATGCACGATTCTTGTAACTTTTGTGTCTCGGTTCCCACAAAAATGGCTCTGTTGGCAGAATTTCGAGAAACACAATGACTTTCTCGTTAGTCCACTCCATATATTATCGAAGACAAACACGTGCGTCCCGTCACGCTCACGGTTCACAATGAAAAACGTAGTGTGGCCGCTTCAACGCGTTCGTGGCGTTAAATCTCTTTGATGTACCGCCACCCGAACTATCGCCTAACGTCATACGGCAATGGTAATGCAGTTGTAAAATTATCGCGATAAGTCGTGGCTACACCAACATTAAACGTCCATCATCACGATAATTAACGGCATTTCCCGTTAGTGTGGCCCCACGGCAGTGGCGTAGCTAGGGTAATTTGCGCCCGGGGACAAATATCTGCGCCCCTTCTCGTATCGAGAGTCTGGAGACTGACTGGGGCCAAAAAAAATGTTATTTTTAGTTTATATTATGGACTGAATACGCTAAGATTTTTAATTTTTCGTTTAACAGCTCACGTTTTAAAATACATTCATTTTTATAAAATTAAAATACAAAAGTTAGTTTAAATCGATCCTCATTTTGGCGCCCCCTAAGCTGTGGCGCCCAGGGACATATGTACCCCCCTACCCCCCCTAGCTACGCCTCTGCCCCACGGTTAGTGATGTTAATATACAATATTTCATAACATATATGGTATATATATTATAAAATTATTTACTTTTATTAAGAAAGTGACATGACACCAGCAAAAGAAAAATCTTAATAACTTGAAATGAGATGAAGCTTACCTTCAACTATAATGTAAAAATCGTTGCCTTGGTCACCTTGCCTAACTATAGTTTCCCCGTCGTCAAAGGATACTGGCTCTAAGGCATCGGCGACCGTAAGACGTTCCCATTTTTCCAAGTTTTCTGAAAATTAACCAAATGTTGGAATTTATAACGGTTATGTATGATGTTTAACCGCGCTTTATGCATCTCAAATTTTATGGCTTCAAAGAGGGAGTGAGTGGGCGGTAAGATGAGTTTACCTGTGGCAAGACAGCTGTCCCAAACCTACCACAGCCGGTCGTTAATCCGGAATCCACTGCTTACCCCTCCTTAAAGTGTAATATTACGATGGGCCCGACTGCGCTAGGTGAATTCCATGGCGGCTCCATTTATATTTATGGAGACTCAATTTTATTTGTAAAGTTAAATTTTAGACAAGAGACTAGAATTCTAATTTTCAAGAGCATTTTCTTTGATACTACTGTCGTTAAGCAATCTTATAAAATATACAAATAAATGTTAGTGGCACCCGGCAATTTAGCATTGTTGCAAATACTATTGTCCAGGTTGGACTGAACAACGATGTTTGCAACAACGCTGAAACGTCGGGAGCCACCTACTTCAACCGGTAAAATCAGTTTTAAATTATTTTACAATGTTACACGACCGCGGTAGTCTTCGATTTTATATTGAAAGATTTTTTTTTGCATACCTACCTAGAATGGAAACCCTGCAGAGGAATTCGTCGTACATGCGGCGCTTGCGAATGGTGCTGCCCATGAGGATGCGGCGGTACGAGTCACGATCCAGGCCCCATAACTTGGCTGCTGTGCGGGCACGTACTGTTGCTGCTCTCGGAGTTCCGTAGATCAGAGCCAACTCTCCGAAGCTGCCACCTTCACCGATCGTAGTCACCGGTTCGCCGTTCACAAGGACCTGGAGATAAAAGAAAAATGATGTAGCCGGTGGAGGAAGTGGATGTCTGAGCTTGAAAAAAATATCACTCTTGTTGTGGCATAGTGGCTAATGTCACTGTCGCTTCGCCTTTCCCCTACCTTAGCCGCTTTCCATAACTGATCTGCCTTCCCCTACATTAGGCGCTTGTCACTACTATTGTCCCTCCTTCCCCTATCTTTCCGCCTTTCCCTACGTTACAATAATAATAATAATAATAATAGACTCTTTATCCGCACTTGAAAAAATAAAAACAAAATGGCGAGCTTATTGCTACATGGCAATATTTTACAGCTAACCTAAATACAGTGCAATCGTGCATGCGCGCGTTGTGGAAATATAGATTATAAAATGGTCTGCATAAAATGCAAATTACTATATTTATAACTAAGAACGCCCGAGGAGAGGAAATTGAGAGAGGAAAGACAGACAAAAGGGAAAAACTGATTAGTTCTTGGAAAAGTAGTACTTTTTAGTCTTGAACATATACGTATAAGTACTAGACTGCGTGACCAGAGTTTCGTATATTTGCTGGGAGATCGCCGCAAATATACTATCATTAATTTTGCCGTTTTCCATAACCGACCCGCCTTCCCCTACATTATTTACCGCTGTTGACCAGAGTGGTATAGGGGAGCGGAGGGTATGTACGTACACCTAATTCAAATATATGTCACAACTTTATAGTGAACGAATTCAATGTGATACATTTCTACAGCCAGTTTAATTGACATTAAAATGGTGGCTTCAAAAAAAACAAAAACTTTGAAATAATAGGTTTAATTACGAATTAAAAAAAAGTGGAAAGTACGGTATTACCCGAAGTGTTCGGGCAATACCGTACAGCAGTAGGCAAATTACGTACACTAATTTATGGTTTACAGAAACTACAGATGTAATTATCTGGGACATCTTTGTCGCTGCAAAGAGCATGCACCCATCGTGCACAGGCTATGCAACGATACCAAAGTTCATTATCCTTGCCAAATTCTCCACAAATAGCGCATAACTCATTAGTTACGCCCAGATGTCCTTCATCGTAGTACTCTCCATCAGTATCGTCGTCGTCATGAAGAACCACTGCTGTAGTATGGTCATCGGAATCGGATGTAGAAGAGTTAAAAATCTTCCTTATATGAGATTTAGGTTTATTTGGACTTTTGATTGCGTGTTTCTGCATGGTTTTTATTATTACGTCCTTTGTGTCATTTTTTATGGTCTTTTTTATGGTATTTTTTGTGTCTTTTGGTTTCTTTGTGCCTTTTTTTAGCTTGGTATTCTCTTGTTTCATGTTTTTCAGTGTTTTTCTCAAAGCTGCGGCCTCTAACATATACTTCATGGGCGTAGATGTTAAAATTTCTGAATGTTGCTTGTTGGATTTTTTTCCTGTTCCCTTTCCTTTGAAAGTTTTTTTTTCTGTAACCCGTGCTGATGGAGATGGCATTTCAGGCATACATCTTGACTGTGCAGGTGTTAAAATGACAAACTCTTTTTTTATTATGTATAGTTAGTTAACAACATGGAATCAGGCAACATTCAAAGTTATGCAAACATCTTGCGGCTAATACCGTACAAAAATGTACGGCTTTACCCGAAACCCGGAATCCAACATATTTTCGGATATATTGTCTTAAAAAGTGGAACTTTGAATGCTAAGGCATAATAAGTCTAATGTTAAGATACCAAAGAGGGCGTAAATCACGATTATTTTACAAAGTAACTATGATTGATGTACTTACAGCTTAAAAATCACTCGTTGATTTCTCTAAACAGATGCCGCGAAACGTCAAACGCGCTCTCTCGGAGACGATCGGCGGCCGACTGGTACGTGTTTCTATCCGCGGCACTAGGAAAGGTGATGTGTAATGCTAGACAAGGATAGATATCGGTTTCTGTTGTGGGTTTCGATAAAATCGAGTGTACGCAATTAGCCGCTGTACGGGAATACCCTCTGCTCCCCTAGATAGACAGTCGGATGCCATCAAATTCACGTGGTAAAATCCATTTTAATTATTTTATAATGTCTTCGATTTAACTAAATTACTATACCTACTCTGTTCTTCGAAAAAAGCTAAATAACAATAACAGCATTTAGTTGTTTATTAACATTTAGAATCCCATCCTAGGTGAATTACATCTACAGTTTTATATCTTTTCTCAGTGAATTGAGTTTACACAGTTTACCCAGAATTTCCATAACCTTGAATAGTAATTGAAGGTTATGGGAATCATCTCCTATAGATGAGTTTGGTGTCGAGCAATGGAACGCAAAGCAAAGAAAGGGAGAGACGAATCAGCGACGACAGAGTTAAAGGATTTCTGAATAATGTGACGCGTCTATTATGAAAGTTTACTGTCGCCTATGAATATATTTTTTTACAATTCTCAAATGCATTTTCATTAAATCTAAAATCCGTAATCCAGTTCTTAACATACGTAGGTCACGGGTCACCCTATCTTCTATGGACAATGAAACTTCCTCTGTTTCCGAATTCCCTACGTCCTACTTCTGATAATGTTATCCAGAGATTTAGGATTGAACATCGACAAGCAATAAATAATTTTTATTATCTGAGTAATAACAACTCCTGAATGGCAGAAAGAGAAAAAGCGACACAAAAAGGAAACAATCAAGAAAGTTTCGAGACCCATCAGTGATAATATCCAAAGTTATCGCCGCTGCGCGCCGCACAAAAGAGAATGAAAATAGGGCGGTTGCCGCATTTATCATTCGTGCGAAAGGGTAAGTTTAGCAAAAAAAAAAGTAGAAGTTTTTACAAAAATTAATCACAATGCAAAAATACAAACGTAATAAATCGTATACCATATTTACATTTTTATCTCCCTACAGTGGTCGCCATAAATTATGCAGGAATTGCTGTGCCTACTCAGCAAAATTAAATGATTCTACACGCCTGCCCTACGCAGCGATAGAATCGAAGAGATAAAGCAGGTAATCGTGTAAATATTAACATAACATTACCTTTCAAATTAGGGCGCCATCCACTTCGAAAATGGAACGCCGAAAAGGGAGAAAGCAACGCCAATAAATTCTGATAGGAATGAATGTAGGTCTCTTATCTAGGTTAAGCAAATTTTCAGCACAAAGGGAAGAGTGACCATGTCGAATCAAAATCGAAGTTATTAACATTCAACCGAAGAAGAAAACAGTAACAGTTTAAAATAAATAATCTCGTATACTTTGCCTGGCTAAAAAAAAAACAATAAAATCAGGAAGAAAGCCTCAAAATGTTTCGATTTTCTGAGAAATACTATAGTTCCCGAATAAATACCGTAACTGCCCTAACTATAACCTGTCCTAATAATGAACTACTCCTGATTTTTTTATAAAATAGGCCATCCAGTAGAAATGAAGAAAGTTTTTACGATTACAATTATTTTGTCATGAACATGAATAGATGCTGAACGAATTGCTCCGTAAGTGATCAGTCTCCTACGTGCAGTGAGATTGTGAAGGCATTTTTTGTGTTTCGGAATAATTTCTGCTATCAAAGAACCTCCTCAAACTTGTCTCAGGTGGAAAGGATCTGGTAAGCATCCGGAACTTCTCTTATAATTAGACTTTCAGACAACTTATCTGCCATCTAGTTTTGATATTATTACTTGCTCATATGTATTTTTGTAGGATTTATATCAAAAATAGGCATTGACGTAAGCTGCATGAAGAGGTCTGGAGCGTTCTGAATCCAGAAGATGAAAATAGGAGTTGTATAAGCCCAAAGACGTCGAAAAAAAAAAAATTAAAACCAACAGTTCATGGCGCAAGCGCAAAACAAATAAAATATCGGAGTTTCAGTATAGAAACTCGGGGCATTTCAAGTATCATTCATTTTGTTTTCTTCCTATCGTTGAACTATTTGGTCATCTTTTTTTAGTGCCTAATGTGGAGAAAAAAAATGTTCTATGTGAACATTTTTTTGATTGCATATCATTTAGAAAACCTGCTGTTAAGAATCAAATACAAAGCAATGCATCAACGAATTGGTACTGATTTAATGACATTTCTGTGATGGTACATTGTTAGGCACATTGCCACCATTCAATGCACCGCTTTTCAAAAAATCACAAAAACATCCTGACGAACTTTTTCAGGTACCTATATTAGAACTCTTCCGTATACCGTTTATAATATATTTTGAATAAAATAGCTTATTCTAAAAAAAAAGGTTTTTTTTGTCAGGACTGCATATTTAACTCAAAATAGCCCAAAATGATTTTTTTTATTTTTCGATTTTGGGTACCATTTAAAAAAAAAACTTTCAAAATTCATATTCACTAAGACATATACCAGGATCTACCACTTTTTTGCTAAGCCAAGACTCAATGACTTCTTTATTTGGAAATGCTTATGTCTGAAAAGGATAACAAAACAAACGATAACAAATAACCTTTCCCCCACAATACTCGATAGCCGCATTCCCTAGGGCCGAGTCGCGGGTGAGTAGGAAAAACTTTATTTTCGACTCGGCTGAAATCGTAGGCCAAAACAATAATATTTTACGAGGCGTCCGGAAATGACGTCACGATAGGATGCTTTTTCCATGGCGTGCGTCTGCAACGTTCATGATAATGGCAACCAAAAGTTTCAATAATTATTGTGGCAGACCACATCGCATGTCGCTCCGAAATTAATTCGGCCGGTTCGGGACGATTGATTGATAGGCTAGGGCTGCAGTTTACTTGTGGCAGCCCTGATAAATTTTGATAGTAAATTAGCCTTTGCCTGCAGCTTCGCTTGCGTTATTCTCGGAATTCGGTAAAAGGATCTCCTGGGTAACAAACTTCATGAAAAAGCAAGGATGAACGTTTACATTCGATAGAAGATGACAAGTGAGTATGTCACAAGTGAGTGAGTAACAAATTTCAAACATTGGTATACCAAATTTTAACTTCCCATCTATACGAGCGTAAGTGATGCGTCCGTTATTGTCGTCGAATGCAACAAGCCGTATCACGTACGTTCGAGTACAAAGACAAAAAAAAACAAAAATAAAAACCCGAGACCCACAAAGCGTGGGTGATACGTCAAATGGTTCCTGCGATTCTAAATACAAAAAAAGGTAATACATTGGTCTATTGCGTAAAAAAATATTGTCTGGTAGGTATATTGTAAACAAGTATTGTTATTAAGAAATCTAATAAAAAACCCAACGACTTTTCAACAAACTTTTTGAATAATAACCCAAAGGTAGGGCGGTTAAACAACCTATTGTATTAAAAAATAACTCTTGATTTCGAAGAATTAGTTTGAATGAAAGTGTTTCAGATTTTAAGTGCAGGCAATCTTTATGTTTACTTATATACCGTATGTTCCGCTCCCATAACAATATAGTATTTTAGTAATAGGTATAAAATATGGTATAAAGGTACAAAATATAGTTTTTTGAAAATAGTTTATTAAAATAATACATAATAAATTCATCAGTAATATAATTAACCTTTAATTAATGAGGTGGTGTCACCGTGACACCGCGCGAGCAAAGACGGCAATATCTCAGCAAATATCAAACATATATAACAGTGTCTCTTTCAGTAGCTGCTTGTTTTTCTTTGTACTTTGGTTAGTTGGCACGTACGCGATGCAGCAATAAGTCGTTTCCCCGGTTTCAGCTGATTAGTGTCACCGTGATAGTTTGTCTATGTTAGTTTGTCTATTTAGATGGGTGTCTATATTAGTTTGTCTATAATAGTTAGATCTATTTAAGTCGGCGTTAGTTTGTCTATTTCGCGGTTTTTTTTCTCAAATTGTTGTATTCTTTGTAAGGATTTGATACCCGTAGAGCAGGTAGACATCGCAGGAGGTACAGATCTGCCAGCAAGTAAAGTGCGACACTCAAAATACGCACCCCACACAAGTGCAGCAATTGCAAAAAATATATATGTCTGCAATGTGCCCAGAAAGTATGCCAGGATTGTGTTATTGATGTAGTAGATGTGTAAATATTGTTGGTTTTTTTTACGTTTTAGAGGTTTATTCATATTTTTTTGTTGAAAAAATTATCTTCTAAGAGAATTTATATTATTTGTTTTTTTTTTTGTAAATACTGATTTGTATGTCTAAATATGTACCATTTCAAAAAAGTACAATAAATTTTGTATTTCATTTTGTACTTTAATTATTTAAATCTTATTCTTAAACGATTAATCTATGATAAGAACTTATAATCTGTAAGTTTTTTTCCGAAATGGGTATGTAATACAAGAAATGCAATTTTAAGTGGGGTGTCACGGTGACGTAGCCTCGATCACTACGTTCCACCAAATGGGCTAGCGTAACTAAAGTTTAAATATACGCTATCAATTAGCTGCGAATGACAGCAATGCTTTCATATGGTTTATTTGGGTTTGGGGGTAGATTTTTATTTCCTCTCTCACATTCTCTTCTCTTATAAGTATCGCATGTTTTTAGTCCTCTGCCATTCAAATAAATCACTGAAAGTTTGTAGTGGTCGAATATTTTTAATACATAGGTACTCGTAAACCTCGCGAACGCCTTCAAACTCATACAAAATTAGGATAGTTGACGAATCACTTGGGACCCTGCCAAGCCCTGCATCCCGAGCCTATCAACCAGAGTCCTGCGTAAGTACCGAAGACCTCACCAGCCAAGATTAAAGCGACTAGCGTATCGGCTAAAGGTTGGCGACTTTTTCCGTTTGCGTATCGCGTGGGCCGAGTAGCGGACATCTGGCGGCCATACGCGAGCCCTTACGACTCGTGACGTATTCGCTTCGATTTTAATTTTGTTCTAAAGGAAGCTACTGTCTGATATACCGTGGTATCGGTGAGTTGATTTTTTAAACATTTTCGCAGCACTTATTCGCCATTCGTCATCGATAACATGGTCACTTCGAAGAATGTGGACGAATATTGTCGAATATGTCTATTGAGAGTGATATTAGAATTCATACACAAATGATTTTGCCATAAATTACATACAGATAAATAGCCAAAGAGTCATAGTAAAATGTTAAGAAACATTTGCACTGCAATATGTCATGTTCTAGGTAGCGAGAAATTCATGGACGAATTTCAGTAAAAATGCTTAAAAAGGTTTTTCATGCGAGGATCATAATAATCGCTATTGAATAGACATAAGATAAAAAATCTCTCGCTAATCTCAGAGTCAAGGAATTGAAGAACACTCGAAATATGACGAATCCCTTGGTTGATGTTTTTTGAGTTTTTATTATTGTTTTTTTTTGCTGAATTTTACTGAGAAAATATATAATTTTGAAAGTTTACCTACCCATTTATAGGATTCATCAACTTATTGACTTACAAATTGACATTATTTTAAAAATCGGAATCTGAAACCATTATAGTCGTTGTAGCTCCTTGTCATCGATGTTTGCCTGCGAATATTTGTAGATTATTAAAAAAAACTTTAGTCACATTGAACTTTAGGATCTACATGCAGGTGAGTTTTTAATTAGTGACATCCTTGAAGTGGGTGAATCAGTAGGAGCTAATAAACAACTTTTGATAGTTTTTTTTAAAAAACACACAAACGAAAAAAAAACTTTTTTTTATTTGAAAAATTTAATGTCTTAAAAATTTGTATATAAAAGAGTTGCGCGCGTCGCGCCATCTAGCGGTAGGTAAAATCGCAAATAGTGTTTATTCGCAATATTTGACGTATTGCTAGATGGCGCCAACTTTTATATCAGTCAAACTTTCAAAATTAAAAAAAAAATATTAAAAAAAATGTTTTTTGGTTTTTGCCAAACATTTCATCAAAAGTTGCTTGTTTGCTCGTACTGATTCACCCACTTCAAGGATTTCACTAATTAAAAACTCACCCTGTATATTCGTATAACATAATAATATATGGTTGAGACATTTGAAATTACATATTTTATTTTATTTATGCCACGTGATGTTTAGAGTGCTATCTCTCCTTAATAATGTTATTTCTGGTAGATTTAATTTAGGTTAGGGTGAAGATTAGTAGACTATGATCAAATTCATTAGCAGTTAGCACAGCGGGATGACCTAGTCGCACATAACATTCCAATATTTCCATTCTTTGCGTAGGCAAATAAAAATGAAGGAAACGGAGAGTCGTCAGAGCTACCAACTAATGTACTATCTACCATCTGGCGTAGCGCAAATCCAGACAGCCCTACGAATCTGGGGAAAACAAAGAGCAGACGCGAAGAACGGTCGGTCGCCGCGAGGAATGTGGGTCAAATGGAGGCCGGGCAGGACGAAGTTTACAATATGGGAGTTACTCGGAAGAGTTGATTGAAATTTATACAGCTGAGATTGTAAAAAATGCAGAATATCCGAAAGTTGATTATATAGAGTATTAGATTGCTCAATGACGTATCACAGTTTAGAAACCAGTATTTTACTATGAAACGCAACGTGTAGATGGCACTCATTGTTCCTAAAATTAATTATTGCGTTATATATGACGACAATAGTATGGCGGAGAACTGTACATTGCGCTCTAAACACGCCAATAAGGTATATCATAACAACATAATAGCAAACGAATTTTGAAGTCATAGTTATTACTATTTTAATATTATTTACATAAAGATGTCAATAATCTGGTAAACAGATTTCACGCAATAATTACGCACTAAATTGTTTAACTAGACTAAACGATGGCATTATATCTCCATATTATTTCTGTGATGTAATCAGCATATATAAAAAAATGCGATAGATGACACTATAATTTAATGTTATTATTGTTGTCATTGATTTAATTGTTGGGTTTTTAATATCAATCGGTCCTCTATAAAAAATCATTCATTTATCAATGTTATTATAGATAGCCAAATAATTGCTATTGGTTTGGCCGCCAATGCTGGTTGAACATAAAATATGATTTTCCTTGGTAAAAAAGTCTTAGATATAAACACTTTTGGAACACGTTTAACTTCAAAATCAATAAGCAATCAATAAGCAAAAAAATCTAAATAAATCTTTTCTGGTAATTTTCTTGATTGGTTTCATGTACATCAGGGGTTCACAAAGTGTGCGCCAAGGCACCCAGGGGCGCCACGTAGAGTGATCAGGGGTACCGCGAGGCGCCCATGACCCCCCCCCCATTGCTCAAAACGTCTGAATATTTATGTAGATAGCTTATCTCGCCGACGCGACGCGTCGTGTCGTGAGTATCTATCTCGCCAATGGTGAGGTATAGTTGTGTCGCGTAAGAAAGCTGTACCCACTCATTTATCCTAAAATAAAACAGATTTTTGATGGAAAAACCGAGAGTGCAAGTACTAATGATTATGCATAGGCAAGTGGCGTTACAGGAAAGTAACGGAAATACGAAGACAAAAATCGCATCCTAACATGGTCGACAAACAACCTGAATATTTTAGAAAATAAATAAGTGTTTGCACCAACAAAAACGTGTTTTCAATAAGCAAGCGTCTCAACCATGCCATGATGGCTTCATAGTTTAAGTAGCGAAGTGCAAAAATCCCCACACCATTTCTGAAATATGTATCTACCGGCTGCTGTGGACATGGCTAATATAATAATGTTCGGATAAAATGCGGGCTTCTTCCAAGATTACTACTCGTATGTCGAACAACAGCACCACTCGAAGAATCCAGCATATAGTTTAGGATCCCAACGATAAATTTATAGAAAAAATGAAAGGAAATGAATTTGGACTTCAACTAGATGAGTCTACGGATAGCACATCTGCTATGCACAATTTATTGATGGAGTCGTTGCAGATAGATAGTTATTTTATGACATATATTTACGTATATTATATGACTGGGCTGTGAAAAATAATTATTCTCTTATAAGTGTTACTCCTTGGATAAGTTTGGGAATCCCTGATGTACAAAATCACCCACTGTTAATTAATAAAGAATTTGTAGGATAAAGAACCCATTACATTGTTTAGTATAAGTGCGATGGATTATATCGTCTCACCATTTTGCAAAAACATTTGCCAGAAAGACAATCCATGCTGAATCCTTCAGGATTTCCACGAAGGCAATCACGTTTAGTCGTCGAAATTCGTGGGCGGAGCGGTACGTGAAGCGTGAGCGGCGCGCTATTATCATCATAAAAAAATCTAAAACGCAGAAAACGTAATGAAAACGTCCCACATACTGTTGGAACTAACTGCGTGGCATTCCGTCTCCGGAAAAGAGAGGAAATCTTCGCTATAAATGAAAAAGGCTATTTTATATGCAGGATATTATATAGGTAGGTATTAAGGCTTTAACTATGAAGTTGCCATCATAATATAACGGACATTTAGATTAAATTATAAATAGATATTAGGTAGAATGTATGCTTAATTAGTTGAAATATTGATCCTATTGTCTATGCAGTTTTGACATTTGACAGAGAGTTGGTTAATGCTTCTGATATAAAACTCTCGTGGTCAGGAATCAAGGAATATTTTAAAGACGTTTTTCACTGCCTTAAGGGTTGATTTTCCCCCAGTAAAAAATATCAAACTTCCGAAAAAATAGAAGTCTGTTGGAGCAACGTCTGTCGAGTGGATGGGCAAAGACATGTCTTCAGTTGCAACTCCTGCAACTTTGCAAGCTTTTTGTTGTGATGATTATGATCATGCGCTGTCTAGCAAAATCGGTGGCTTGAGACCGATTGAACAGATTCGGGTGTTAACCGCTGGAATGCTAATACCACCGATCGGTGGTTTTTCCGTTGCGACAACTTGCGTGCGGCCGATCTCAGTATTTATGCAATTATGTTATTAAATGCGAAAAAAAACGACTTCATTAAATAAGCCACCATTATACATTAGTATGCGTGCACTTACACCCCTACAAAGAAAATTTCGAGGGTTAAAAACATGCCGTCATGAGTTTCGTTCCCATGGCTAGTTTTCTAAGGGCTAATCGCCAGTTTCTCCACCATTTTAGCAGTTATTGACGGGACATATTTTCGTTAACTGTTGTGCCAGATCTAGACAGCTGTAATGGATAACTCATACTCGAAAATACCGCGAATTTTAAACTATTTCATGATTGAAAACACAAAAATTTCCGAGCAATAACAAAAGACCGATATACAAATGAATAACTGATTTTGAGAAAGGAATAATACGGCTTTGAATTGAAATTTATTTGAATTTGAAATTACAATTCAAACCGAAGTTATTTAAGTTCAATGTGGCCAGTTTAAAAAAAAACAGCAATTATATAGGTAAGGATCAAATAAAAATAGTCCTGACCCGACCATCGATTAAATTTGAAAGATTTTGAATTTTCCCTTGCGGAAAGGATTGCCGAATTGACTGAAGAAATATGTTTTCTAGTCGAGTGAAGATCCGTATTCGAATCCGGAAAGGTTTGCCTGCTATTACAAAACCGTTGGTTAACGAAACCTGCTACACATATGGTAGTCACATAATACCCTCGACCTCATAATGGCTCTAGCTAGACTATAAAAGCTGAGCTCTAATTCATGAGGACGATTTATATTGTTGGCCGTTTCGTCGGATTTGAACCATTTATCTTGGCCTCTGTAAAGGACAGCAGCAGATATGCGTGTCCCGGCCATCTTGCTCAAACCGATCGATCGTTAGAGGGTCTGTAATATGTATATATACATACAATTATTGAAATTTACGCATTATCGCCCTGCACATGCCTGTAATAAACTACAGTTGTGGGCAGGGCGACAATGCGTAAATTTCACAAATTACATTTTTTGGCAAATTTTTAAATGCCATAGTATATTAATTAGTAATGAAGTTAGCTAAATAAAGAATATACATATGTACTAGTGGTCTCTCTTAAGTTAATAGTTATATCAGTTTTTTCGTAAAGAATAAAAATATTGAGAAAATAAAATAAATCTAGCAGTTATATAGAAAGCTTGCATGTTGGAGTAGTTTTTGAAACGTACCGTTTTTTCATATGAAAAGGCCTTTTCACACTACACGGAAAGAACAAAAAACTCAAACAATTCTAGAATATTTTAGAAACGAAATTTTTTCCTTATCCCAACATAAATACGTTTCGTAGACATGCCGAATGACAAAAGCACCACAATAGTATCATATGTTATTTTATTTATCCGACGGATTATGAGTTTCTCCCCTGTAAAGAACCGCCAAAAAATCAAAAGCCACTTTTTTGTATTACATTTAACAAATCATATTTTTCTCGTTGTGCAGATGACACACGAAAAAAGGGAATATATAAAGAAAAGTACACAAAATAAGTAAGGTAACAAAAAAAAATCCTTCAGTTTTCGTAGAATTATATATCCATAGCGAGTCAATCTACAAAATAAGTAAAGAATATTACACCAGGCATATTTATCATTCAAGTAGTCTTTAATATTATAGTATGATTTTTTACAAAGTAGGTCTTTAATACGATAGGTACTTAAAATAATTTACCACTGATAACTATAAAATTTCCTGAGGAATTCTGCCGTAGAAATGTATATATACTAAAATAAGCCATAAAATAAGTTTCGACCTTTTATAATCGGAACTTACGAACTTAAAGCTTTTTTCTATTTCTGGTTATATTATGGCGGTCTCTGACTTTATTTAGTTTAATTTTTTTTATTTATTTATTTATTTAAACCCAAAATAAAAATTTACAATGTTGACATAAATACAGTGTAGAAAAGAGCAAATACTTAATCATTGTTTGCGAATCAAAGAAAGTACAGATTTGATGGATTTTATCAGCTCCACTAGACTACAGTCTGTTCTGGAGTGATACCAGTCTTATATTTGTTACATAGTACACATTTTTATAAACTTTCGATTAAAATAATGAAAATATTTAGCAACATAATTAAGAAAATTTGAAGAAAAGACATAAGCGGTAATAATAAAAGAATAAAAGGATAATTATCTACATCGGTTATAATAAATATATACATTTATATATAAATACACACTCATACATATAAAATATATGTATACACATACACACACACACACACATATATATATATATATATATATATATATATATATATATATATATATATATATATATATATATATATATATATATATATATATATATATATATATATATATATATATATATATATATATATATATATATATATATATATATATATATATATATATATATATATATATATATATATATATATATATATATATATATATATATATATATATATATATATATATATATATATATATATATATATATATATATAAAACGTATCTACCTATATATACGTATATAAGAATATAAAAATAAATAATTGCAAAAACTTTTCTTTATTATTTTAAGACAGCTTTAACAGCATAACAGATTTAACAGCTTTAGTTTTTTTTTGGATTATAGCAATAGTTATAAAATATAGTGCTATTACAGATTTTTTTTAAAATAATGTTTTCCTTATTTAAAATAATAAACTAACAAATACAAGTAAGCTTGAAAGAAAATCCACATTCCCTACCAAATTTACAAATTATTCAGTACGATTTTTAGTATTTAGTTATTATTACATAAACTATATAAATTAAACTTGCAATCCATTAATATTATTTTAGAATAAAATATAAATACATTTTAAAATAACATTTCTACAGTGCTTTTCCAGCATTTTTCTGAATCATAGTACTGACATAGCTATTTTCTTGTGACGTAGGACTAGGTATGATTTTTATTTTGTTTGGGCTTTGTTCGTCATTAACTACAAAATTTACAAAATTGTATAATAAATATATTTTATTAATTTACCCACATAGTCGCCCTAATGAAATCATTAACTAAATTAATGTATATTTGTATTAATGTATATTCGTATTAATGTATGATTTGTATTAATGTATATTCGTATTAATGTATTATACACCGTGATTCTGTAATGTGTCCTAAATTTATGAAATGATTTGTAAGATTAGGTTATGACAAAAAAAAAACAAAAAAAGCTTTTTCGGGATTTTGTTTTTTTTTATATTAAGAGAATTTCAATTAGAGGAGAATATTCTAAGCGAAAAACTGGGTTAAATATCGTTTACAACTTTTCTGGTTTAGGCATAATTGACGAAAGAAAAATTATTGAAAATTCGAAAGTTGAATATAAACAAAGCTTTTCCTCAAAGGACGAAGGCATTTGAAACCAAGAGAAGTAGTTTTTTTTTTCAAAAACATTATAAAATAATCTCAGGTAATTGAAAATGTCATGATGTCCAAAAAAATGTCGGCTATCCACTCTTCGATTCCATCGCTCTCCGTATAGGTAAGGAGAGTCGTGCCCAGCCATACTAATATGTTCCATGGATTCTGGCTGCAATGACTATGGACGATTGCGTCGAAGACAAAACTTGTTCGTACCTAGCTTGTATGCGACCGCATAATCCCCATAATCAGCACTCTCGTCAACAAGAACCGAACCAAAAAAGTTGCCCGTGTGAAGCTCCAAAATGGATGCGCGATAAATAATTTAAAGGTCCTTTTGGAGGAGGGTCTGTGTGTACGTATCTACCTATCCAGAAACCCCATTGTTCTGGTGAAAGGGAAAAGTGGCGACCTTGACCCTGTCTTTTAACTCTGCGTAATTTTAGGGATGTCAGTTGTACGATAAAAGGAATAAAGTACAATAAATGGTTCAGTGGAATGAATAAAATATGTGATAAGAAACAACACCATATCTCAGAGATTGTGTAAGTCATTTCAAGAGCAATTAGGTTCTGCATTTTTAACAAAAGTTGTGTACGCTTATTAGTAATCTATGCCTTTCCGAGATATCTAGGTATACTAGATATCTAGGTATACTAGATATCTAGGTATACCTACAGCTAGACCGCAGCCTAACTTTCAAAGCTCACTTAGAGGCGGCATATAGTAAAATAACGAGGAACTATATAAGTTGGCAGTAACAAGCTGCGGCTGTACAGCTCGATTTCTCAAAACATCCGCCGTGGCATGCGTTTATAGTACGGCAGAAAATTGCGCTTACGAGAGGGCTCAACGCTCTCAAAATTTGCGCCCGCAAATCCGCCATTAGCCCGCGCGACAAGTCAATTAACGACTAAAAAGAAAACAGCGCGTATCGTCGTTTGTTTTTCACAAAGATCCAGAATCAGCAATATACTAGAAGCGCCTTTCAAATTATAATACGTAAAGTAAACATCGCCAGAAGCTCACACGGTTTCTTTACGGTTTTAAAAGCGAAGGATACTTTTACAAGCAGATGTCATTTACAGCTGATCACATCGTGAATAGTTTGTAGCGTTGTTTATATAGAGTTTTAGATTGCTAAATGCCATACTTCGTTTAGGCAGCAAGGATTTTACTACTAAACGCAACGTGTAGATAGCGCTCATAGTTCCAAACATTGATTAATCTTCTCTTATGTTCAGTAGCCCAAATAGATAATAGCGTTTTAAATACATAATAATTTTGCGCTTTATCATTCTAATCTCTACGTATTATTTATGTGAAGTAATCAGTCTGTACTCATATAAAAGTGCAATAGATGGCACTAGTAATTGAATGTTATTATTGTTATCATTCATCTCTCTTATCTATATGCGAAAACCATCGATATATGATCCCCTAGATGGGCCTTTCACGATCGAAAATGACCAAACCAAACCACTACTGAAAGCCGGCCAGTAGGAGTTTGGTCGCAGTCCGCTGGCAGACAGCCGACCGTTTCCGGTGTGAGAGCTGTTGCGAAGCATATTGGCGCGCTAATCTCTCGCATACTGTTTAATTTATTGCTCTCTCTGGTCACATGATTTACGAGCAAAGGGTATGGAGCCAACTTATTGGTATCTGAGGGCATATCTAGTTAATATATCGATGGTGAAAACATAACAAATTAACTAACGTTTAAAAATATTACCGTACGATTATATAATATAAACTCAAACAATGAAAACAACCCTTATAATCCCCCCTATGCCACAGACCGATGCGGGGAGGGAAATGGAAGGGGGGGGGGGGAGGCTGGTCGTCGGCGACGACGTCACAGCTGACGTCACGGCCGCGACTGCGTAATCCCGACTCGCATTTGCGTCGAGTGCCACTTACTCCCTTCCCGTCATACGATTACACTTTCCAATTTAGCAGAGAGCAAAAAAGTCGAAAAAGTCAATCCGAGTTCCAATCAGAGCGAAAGGATGACACCTAACGAGATTACCGATCGGCCGCGATATGAACAGTACATCAACAGTATTTATACTTAATACTGAAACTTTGAAAACCATGGTGAAGTTCGAGGGAATTAGGTTAAAAAAATTAAAGAAAGTTTCAATAACAACGTAGTTCACTTTTAATATACAGTGACTCTTTCGCCGATAACTTTGTACCCGCGTATATCCTTTACTTTGTAATAAAAGGCGAGAGTTCCAACTGATCTAAATATAGCCTACAATGTAATATAATAATCCAAGCTCGTATGACATACGTCCATACAATCTCTCAACAGACACTCCGCAGTCCTAAAAGTAACCTTATTTCCCTCGAGCCGCTCTAATTTAATACTGACATTGTGACATCAAAGCGCCTTTGCAAACGGGTGTTTTGAAGCTTCAAGAAAATATATTATTATAATAAAGATTATAATGATATTTAAAATGAAAATAGGAAACGGTCTGAAAACAACTTGAAATATATTAAAAATATTGCGGATTTGATTTTGCTTCTGCAATTAGTTGTAGCAAGAGACTTTTGAATTTTTATTCTTTTCCTCTTCTAATTATAGTTAGAGTAGTGGTGTAGCTAGTTTGTGACGTACGGGGCAATTCTCGAGTTAGCCCCCTCCCCCTAACTCTATTCAAGTAGTGAAAAAAATGTAATCTCTAGTGTCGTACTGGGACCTTAGGGATCACGATGAAGAGAGGGAATTTAAGGCCCGGTTTGAATGGTGGGTATGTTCAGGAATGTCCGATTGTGCCGCAGGCGAAAAACATATAGATACTTAACGAAATATATACGTTTTCAACGAAACTTTTAACCTTATCTCTTATTTATTTTTATAGCATTAGACCATAAATAAATCTAGCTTACAGTCATAGCGTTTGATGGTAAGAAATCTAGTTAGGTACAACTCGTTCTCAAATTTCTACACCAACTCCATCTTTAATGTCATGCTAAAATTACCAGATATCTCTCATACCGTCTCGGAGAGGGGGGGGGGGGGGTTATCTGTGGCTTCCATAAATGTTGTTGTAAAGGTGGGTAGGTTCGCGCGCCAACTCTGCCCCCCGCACCTGCAACTGCTCCAGTAGTGGATACGTTCGCGCTCCTGGAGCGTGCAACGTTGCACACTCCGCGGCGAGCGCTCCAAGCGGTGGCGGTAAATGCGCGAAGCAAAGTGAGACGTTGGTGGATACGTCTCGCGCGTCACGTTCGACGTTGAGTAAACTCGAATCCATCGCTATAGGGTGGGCCGAGGAGAAATGTCTCGCTCTAATCGAGGAGTACAGAAATTATACAGTGCTGTGGGATCCGAAAAATGAGAAATTTAAAAATACATTCTGACGATGACATGTTCGCTCCATGTTCGAATGAAAACTGCGGAGCACTCGTTGTTCTTGAGTTGATGCGCGCACCGTCTCCATTCGAGCAGTTGCAGGTGCGCGGAGCAGAGTTGATGCGCGAACGTAACGGATACCCAACTTTTGTACGACGTTTTCTATATATGTACAATGATAGTTTTATGCCAAAAGAGAACAAGACTCGGAAGTGCTTTTTCAGGGAGGAGGTGGCTTAGGTAGCCATGACGTTCATATACATGACATTATCTTTATACATGACATTATATTCTGAGAAGAATTAGAAAAAGAAAAAGAAAAAGAAAAAGAAAAAGATATGACATGACATATCTTTTATACATGACATTATATTCTGAGAAGAATTCTGGAAGCCATTTGGGACCCGTTCTTTGAAATTCCAGGTGCCTACATGTACCCACCCTAGAGTTTATTGGCATTCAGATTTTTTATGTGATTTTTTTTTTCCACATATATGACTAAAATAAGAATTATAAATAATGTATATATTAATTGTAATCCTTGCAGGGTTTTAGGAATTAAATAAAATTTGAACATTAAACTATATGCACTATGTAGAGAGATAGTGGTATAAAAATGGTATCGCCGACGGAATAAAAACGATCCGAGAGAAAGGTTTTAAGATTTTTATGAGTTAAAAACAATCATTTTATGGAAATTGTAGAAAACCAAAACGGAAGATTTCAGTGCCAATCTTTCCGTATTTATTGCAGTATGCTGAGTTGAACAACGCAATTGTATGGTAATGTTAAAGAGCAGTTTTCTAGATGTCTGGCAAGCTGCAGCGTGACAACTGCTGTCCCATCCTAGATGAAAACGGTGGTTTTCAAAGACTTTTGTCTATAATTAATGAACCTTTTTAAGTGTTGCCAAAATGCCATGTTGCCAAAAAACAATGTCTTCCCCAACAACTAAGCCAAGATGGCAGATATACATATAATAAGCAGCAGCTTTAACACAGACCAACCAATCAGGACACAGAAATTACGAAAGATACGTTACTGAGGGAAATCCTCGAACAAGCTAGAATCATGCCAGCCAGAATAAAAATATGTAAGCTTTGTAAAAAAAATAAAGACCCGTACAGGATAAATTACTGCATCACATCCATCGCAGAAAGTTACCGCATCATCTACTATATATGTACTCAAATCCGCATGGACATACACAGTAGGCAAACGAAAAGTAGGTAGACCGATACGCATGGAAAGATTATCTAAATAATGACACGGGACACGTTGACCAAAACAAAATATGGATGGGAAGAATTATCACAAGACAAAGCGGAAGCATACTTGTATAAAATGGATGAAACGGATATAGGAAATAGTTGAGAGGAATAAACAACAAATCAAAGATAAAAAGAAACATCAAACACGAGGCAACACAAAAAGATCCAGAATATACTGAATATTATGAACGTAGGAAAAGAGAAAATAGGTAAACAAAACAAACAAACATACGGCGGAGGGGGGGAGAGGTCGATTACAATGGGCGAATCCGTCATTCCAGGGGGTTATTGTGACATCGAGCCGTTCTATCTCCCATGGAATAAACGTAGAAGACTTTGCGGACAAGCTACGCCAGCGGCCCGCAAGAGTCCAACGCATTACATCGAGGCGCTGGGAAGATGCTCCAGCTGGCAACCCTTCGCTTTGGAAGGATTTCTTCATCCTATAGCTTGGTCACAGATTCGAGTTCGCTTGCGCGGCTTCTACCTGATGTTAGCGGTAGACCGATGAGCCCTCTGTCCGTCAATATCACACGGGATCGAGTGGCCAACGGATCGTTTCAAGGATATATTACATCAGGTTAACAACTACCCCCGCTGCTTAGGAAACGTTCGTTTCCAGACTCCCCCGGTTTTCCTTCAGAGTGCACAGTCGATTGGCTGACGCCGCGCGGTGCGAAAACCGCCCAGTTCCGCCCGAAAGGAGTTCTCCCGGTCCAGATCCTCCGTACTCGACTGTCTAGGACTGTAGGTTACAATCGCAAGGGGTGCGATGGAGGTCTACCTCCCCGTGTGCACGTTTTATCTCGCTCTGGCCCAGACTATTCCTAAAAGTCTAGGATGGGAAAGTAGTGAGTGGGCGTGCCGGTGCACCCTGGAAACTCCGGTCAGCTACAACAGGGAGAGATCCCTGAAGTTGATGACTTGGAGGCCAAAAGACCTCCACCCCAAGCTAAGGTGTTACCCGTACCGTGCCGACGGCTGCGTGGCTGAGGGAGAGCTCAGTCTCTAACGGTGGCTTTCCGAAACCGGGGCGAATCGGGAAGTAGAAATGCCCTTTGACCGATAACAGGCTCTGTCGGTTTTTGACGACCCTTTCCTGACTACTCGTGGGAACAAATATGGACTCAAAAGAAAATAAAAATTCCCCTCTAAACTTCGACCAGGACGGTACCGTCCGGGAAGGAAACAGTTCGGAGCCATGGAGCACGACTCAAACCGACTCTTTGCCCGAAAAAATCTCAGCTGTCGCAGGGACAAGCAAAGGTGCAGACAGAATAGGAAACGACTCTGCTATGCCCAAAGAAAAGGACCAAGACACTGAGACACACGAGAAGCACAGGACAAAGTTGTCCGGTGCTGCTCGAAAACGTTTCAGGTTGCTGAGGGCAGCAAACGTGAGTGCTAGAGAAGCCTCGGTAGCATGCCTCAGGCCCTGGAAAGATATTAAGAGCCTGACCCATCAGAGCACTCCCATATCTGATGACCAAAGGGCGTCCAAACGCACACGGTCGGAGGAGGAGTCGCCAAGGGAAAACTCAAAAAAGGCTCCTAAGATATACCCAGAAGAAGGCATCAAGCCAAACTTCAGGGAGGTGGTGGGTTCTTCACGTGTGGGAATAAAAAATGAAAGCCCGATGGAAGAAAACCAAATGCATTTGGTGCACCGCTCGCTACTGACCCTGATTAAAAACATCACTGTCAGAGGCTCGGGCCCAAAATTTCTGGGTTTCACTCACAGGCCTGGCTGGGTCCTGATCACATGTGAAAATCAGAAGAGCCAGGATTGGCTTGTGGGAGTAATCCCAAACCTCAAACCATGGCCCGAGGCAAAGCTGTCTATCATGACGGAAAGCGAAATGCCCAAGCCACTAGTTTGCACAACGTTCTTCCCCAGCAGCGAGGCGGCGAACATAAAGGACGCCCTAAGTCTGCTGACAAACCAGAACGAAGGCTTATCTCCAGAATACTGGAAAATACTCAACAGCAGGGAGGAAAAGAATGGACACCACGTGACCTTCTCAATTGACGAGCCCTCTTTGGAAACCCTTCGGAAAACCGACTACAGGGCCACCCTTGGTTTTGGAAAGATTTCTTTGAAAATCAGGGGTGAGCCCACGAATCCCCCAGGAAACAGGGCTATCCCGTCCTACTCCAACAAAGGCAGACAAACGCCTGCTCCCACACAGCGAAAGAAAGAGCCGGCAAATCGGCCTTCTCCTGCTGACGAGAGTACAGGAGCGCCTAAAAAGGGGGAAAAACCCGGGAATGAGCAAGGCACATCCCAATCCAAACATGGACGGTCTCGTCCTCCATTGGAGAGGGAAAAGCCTGCGACAGAGCCCACAACCCCTATGGATCACTGATGGCGAACATAGGCAACTCTACGAGGATTCTCCAGATCAACCTCCACCACGCCATTGCCGCCAGCGCAGTGACGGAGTGTTGCTTCACCAAAGGAGAAATCGACATCGCCCTCGTACAAGAACCCTGGGTAAATAACTTAACTATCCAGGGCTTAAACGCTGCGGGTAGAATCCTCTCGTACCCGGGAGGGAAAAAACCCAGAGCATGCATAGTGTTCAAGAAAAACATTAACTTCCTGCCTGTTACAGAGCTATGTACTAATGACCTGTCAGCAGCGTATATAAATCTCAAAGGATGGAATGGATCCAGAGTCATCTTATGCTCAGCCTATCTATCTGGAGAGAAACAAAATCCAACCGAAGAGCTGGCAAACCTGGTGGAGTACGCCCGTACCCAAAAGGCTGAGTTACTGGTTGGATGTGATGCAAACGCACACCACACCGCGTGGGGGAGCTCAGACATCAACAATAGAGGTGAGTTACTTAATGATTTTATCACAACCAACTGCCTATGCCTATTAAACAAAGGCTGCATGCCGACCTTTGTGACAAGTGCAAGACAGGAAGTTTTAGACATTACTTTTGCCTCTAAAAATCTAGCCAGACACATAAAAAACTGGCATGTCAGGGATGACACTTCAATGTCTGATCACAGACAAATAACCTTTAAACTACTAAACACCGTAGACTGTCAAACCACAACTTTCAGGAATCCTAAAGCCACCGACTGGGACGCTTACCGTACCACACTAAGGCTTAACCTTGAAACAATACAAAAAAATATAAAAACACGCGAGAGTCTAGAATTGGCCGTGGCGGATACCACAAAAGGCATTATAAACGCCTATGAGGAAAGCTGCCCACTCAAGACAAAGACCTCCAAAAGAAAAGTTCCATGGTGGAACCCGAAGTTGGACAAACTACGGAAGGAAACCCGGAAACTATTTAATAAGGCTAAACAAACTCTCAACTGGGAGGAATACAAAAAAGCCTTAACCGAGTACAACAAAGAAATTAGGAGAGCCAAAAGAGCAACATGGAAAAGCTTCTGCGAGGACATAGTGGAAACGCCTCAAGGAGCCAGAGTACATAGACTGCTCGCAAAGGACAAACCTAACCAAATTGGTCTTCTGAAAAAACCAAACGGAACCTTTACAACAAATGAAAAGGAAACTCTGGAGGAACTAATATCGACCCACTTCCCAGGTGCTGTGACAACTAGCAACGCCGCCACTGCTCCATACAGACCTCGAAACGAGGACTGGAGTAGGGCTGCTAGAATCATAAGGCCCGATCAAGTTAAATGGGCCGTAAAATCCTTTAAACCTTACAAATCATGCGGGGACGACGGAATCATGCCCGTGCTTTTGCAACAGGGTATCGACATTCTAACCCCATATCTGGTTAAAATCTTCAGAGCAAGCTATGCCTGGGGACATATACCAGAAGAATGGACCAAGGTCAAAGTGCTATTCATACCCAAGGCTGGCAGGAAGGACTACGCACTGTCAAAGTCCTTCAGGCCAATTAGCCTAACATCCTTTCTACTGAAAGCGATGGAAAAGATACTGGATAGCTATATCAGGGAAAAAATCCTAACGGTCAACCCTATCAGCTGTAACCAACACGCCTACCGCAGAGGCAAATCCACGGAAACCGCTCTGCTCTACCTAGTAGACAGAGTGGAAAAGGCGTTGGAAGACAAACAAATCGCAGTATGCGCATTTTTAGACATTGAGGGCGCCTTCGACAAAACCCCAATTAAATCACTGGTGAAGGGGCTAGAGTCAAAACAAGTTGACAACACCACAACCAGATGGGTGAAAGCGATGCTCTCAAACCGCACGGCCAAGGTAGCTCTTCACGGAACAAACCTTGAAGTCACCACTACAAGAGGCTGCCCGCAGGGAGGCGTACTCTCGCCCCTACTATGGACTCTTGCAATAGATCAACTCCTGCATAGGATGGCAGAGGCCAGGATAGACACACAGGGCTATTCTGATGACCTAGTAGTCATTGTCCGGGGCTTCTGCCAAAACACGATCTCACACATAATGCAAAAAGCGTTAACAATCGTTAGCAATTGGTGCAGAGAGAACGAATTATCGGTCAACGCCGATAAGACCGTCCTCGTGCCATTTACCAACAAACGTCAACTAGGTGGACTAAAAATGCCAATCTTAAACCACAGGCAGATTCCTTTCTCCAAGGAAGTAAAGTATCTGGGAGTCACGCTCGACCAAAGACTCACCTGGAACAGCCACCTAGATAAAACAATTCAAAAAGCTAAAAGTGCTTTGGGTATAAGCAGAAGACTGGCGGGGAAAAACTGGGGCCTTAACCCCAAGATCTCCCACTGGCTATACACTGCCATTGTGAGGCCGATAATCTCGTACGCCTCGGTGGTATGGTGCAACAAAGCCAACCAGAAAACTGTGATTACCAAACTAAACAATATCCAAAGGACGGCGTGCCTCATGACAACTGGCGCAATGTCCTCCACTCCTGGAGCAGCTCTAGATGCACTGCTGAACTTACCGCCCCTACACATTCATTTGCAACAGGTGGCGAAAGCCAGCATGTACAGGCTATCTGCCCGAGAGAAGGTAAACTGGATCTCACAAGCACTAAGATCAGTTCTTGACTCAGTCAGTGAAAATCCAACCCTCAACATGGTATCAGACACCATGCTCCCACTCCTAAACTTTGGAAAACTTTTTACAGTGGAACTACCGCCCAGAGACGACTGGCTAAAAAGCCAACGGCAATGGGAGGCCGGTAGCCTTAAATGGTATACTGATGGGTCCAAATCGGGACTTGACGTAGGCTGTGGTATATATGGAGAGCGACCAAACTTCAAAAGAAGTGTAAACTTGGGAAAATACGCCTCCATATTCCAAGCGGAGGTTTACGCCATTATTGAATGTGCGGATATCAACCTCCAAAAGGACTACGCCAACCACCGTATCTATATCCACTCGGATAGCAAAGCAGCTCTTATGGCACTAGCCTCGAATACCATTAATTCAAAGCTAGTGCAAAACTGCATATCACTACTGAATTCCCTGGGCGAAAAGAACAGGGTAATACTAAGATGGGTTCCCGGCCATGCAGGAATCGAGGGAAATGAAAAAGCCGACGAACTTGCTAGGACGGGAGCAAAGGGAACGTTATACGGCCCTGAACCCTGCTGTGGCGTACCAAAAAGCCTTGCAAACCTAATGCTCAAACAAATGTGTTTAGAACAATCCGTCAACCACTGGAACAACACGCCAGGGTTGAATCATTCCAAAGCGCTCATTAAGCCTTACGACCGTAAGACGGCCCGTGAGGCCCTATCGCTAAATAGGAACAATCTACGCATACTGGTAAGGGCGCTCACGGGGCATTGTGGCCTGAACAAACACATGTTCAACCTCAAGCTCAAAGACACAAAAATGTGCAGGTTCTGCCAAGGGGCAGAGGAAACTCCCCAGCACCTCATGTGCGAGTGTGGCCCGCTGATGCGTAAAAGATACAACCACCTGGGTGGTCACTACCTCCAACCTGAGGAGGTAAAACAATCTGGCGCCAAAAGCCTGCTGCGGTTCTTGAATGACACGGGGCTTAGCGCAGAACTATAGTAGGTGGCGAGCACAATAGATCAGCAATGGTCGCAGTGTTACAAGGCTCATAAAGACCTTAGAAAAGCCCCACTCAACAAATAAAAAAAAATAAAAAAAAATACAATCGCAAGCAGAGTTCACGGCGGCCATTCCAGGTTAATCCCTCTTCGAGGAGGCTTCCGGATAGGAGCTGAATCGTGAGTTAGGCCGACTTAAAAAAAATAGAAACAGGCCGTCAGGCCCAAGCTGAACCTCCTCACTTTCATAATCGGACATAAGTTGCTAGTACACTCGCCGATTGTTCAACTTCCTTCCATTCGTTTTAAATGCAGGTGCTCTTGAGCCTTCAAAAATGTGGTGTATTCACTTGACCGTCACAGGATCAGTCCTAGCTGGTTCATTCAGTCGTTCATTTAAAAACAAAACAGCCTTCTTTTTCCTCTTTACGATATGACGTATACATAAGTAAGCCATGCCATTTCGAGGGGCTAGACGCATTAACGCGTAGCCCCTCACTTTAGTATGTGGGCCACGTACAGGTGACAAGAGGCGGGCATTCCTGCGGGATTCCGACCACGTACGCTCGAGGACACTCTTCTCTCCCCCCTGGAGAAACTATTTGGGATTCACGAATTATTGCGACCTCGGCTCGGCTGGCCAAATTGAGGAATCATCCGCGCGTTCGACCGATCGTGACAAAAGCCGAACTGAATAGACGAGGCGTTATGAAAGGCGAATCAACTTTATCAGCTATGGGTGCCTGCTCAGAAGCTAGAACGCGTTCGATTTGGCATACACTCGTCTGAAAACGGCATAAGGATCGTATATGGATGAAAACTTTTGAATTACTGCATGTATTTCCTTGAAACCAAATGTATTACAATCTTTAGTAACAGATGTTTCACAGTAGACTTGAAGCAATGAAAACAAGTAAATATATTAGGAATAAAAAAAGACGACTGCCGATACAGAAAGTGAACTACAGTAATATTAACTATTTTTATTACTTTTTTTTATGAAATATTTGTGGATTATGTATTTATCCATATATACATATACATGTATATTTCCGGAAGGTACTCAATCAGACATTTCATTTGACATATATTTATGTTAATTTATTGACATTTGAACATTTAGACAACTACTTACTTAATATTTGGTCAGTTAAGGTACCATATGACACTGGAGATGACATAACGATTCCAGCAATACTACACACTTCTAAATCGGTTCAAGCATTTAGAAGTTATGGTGGAATAAAGAAACGGAAAACATACATATATGAACCCTGAAAACATTACACTCCTTTTAAGTGTGGGTGTCGTGTAAAAATGCTGTCTTTAAAAAAAACAGATTTGTTCACATTATTTTTTAAAAGGCCGATTTATTCGAAATAATGGCCACGTGACCCTATTTTTCAGTACCTATTATTTATAATACCTCACCTCATTAAATACCGATAGGAACTATTAAGATACAGATAGCAAGGCGATGTTGCTCTGCAGGAATAGGGATACCCATATTAATTAATATTCAGTAGAGAAAATGCGGTTTTCACATTATAGCAAGTAGATCGCGGCCGCCATGTTGGGATCGCGATATTGCTCACAGTATACCAAATTCGAGTTTAAAGACCAGCAATGATAAATTCTGCCTTTATACAGTTTTATGAGATTTTTATTTCATCGTTCGTTCAAACTACTTGAGAACTTCGCGAAGCAGCATGATTAACAAAGACATTAAAAAGGCCGTACGGAATGAGTTGGGCAAGCTGGTGATAATGCGGGATTATGGAAATGGCGGAGATGAATCTCTCGCACGACCGTCATAACGGGGAGCGGAAGTAACCCCGGCCACTACTGTGTAGACAAGCCGTGTTGGGCCTTAGTTTTTGATGATGAAGGCCTCCCAGGAAGAGGTTCTTCTTCCATTGCTTCTCGGCCCTCAAAAGATGCTCTATGCTACCGAAAAACTTGTGTGCACCTCTTTATAGGTCAAACTCGCCGATTCACCAAGCTTAACACACAATTTGATGCCACATCTTTGCTCCAACTGCCGCTTTTCCATTTTTCGTAACGCACTTCAAAAACACAATTTTAATTCTCACACTCTACGGTCGCCTAGTGACCGCACGACGTTGAAACTTTTATTGCGTATCTAGGAGGGACTGCCGTACAATCTAAGTGAACGGGAAGCTTACAAGGTCACCACATCGCTCTTAAATGACGCCAGTTTCATTACTTTTCTGTAACACCTCGTATACTACATATATTATCTCATTACACAGCAAGCATTGTGATGTATAAATTTGCACTTATAGTTAGTATTTGATAACGTTTATAATTATTTATAAATTTGGTAACATTTATAATAATGCATTTGATAACATTTATAATTATATGTAAGTATATAATATAATTATTAAAAAAATACATAAAAATACCACCTTTTGGAATCCCAATATAATATTGCCACTCACATCTTTGAGTAGAATTTTGCTTTTTAGGTTAGTTCAGTTGGCTGTTTTTTTTTAATTTGTATTTCTAATTTGAGTGACAATAAAGAGATAATCGATACTGTTTACTAAATTTGGATGATTTCTATGAAAATCTCGCGAAGGGAAAAACATATTTTTTCCCTAAATTATTTTTATATCTCATAATACAAAAGAATACAAAAGATTAGCGTAAGAACACATTTTATAAAATTAAAATGGAGAAATAATTTTGGCCGCCCAGATCGCTAAAATACCCCATAGTGCGTCGTCGCGTCGCGCAGGGCTTGACATTATAATAGCTTGCAGATCCGGCGGAGGCAGTCTAGCGGAAATAACGCTTTTTCGCTTCCCATTCCCATTACCTTCGAAAGCCCACCATTCTCATTCGCGTTGATCGCCTCGACCAAATGAAAAGCCTCGATTACGATGGGTATCTCAGCCGAGAGAGCGGTTTAATGACATCGAAGGACATATTGAAATGTATACCATTGTTCTTGATTGGCACAAAGGCAAATTGAGAATTATTTTAAAAAACGTAAAGCAAGATCCAACATTTCCGTGATTTATTCTAAACTATGTCGAGAGAACGATCAAGTAAAAATTGAGAAATGTTGATAAATTAAATTATTATTGTTTGAGGTTAGAGCAGGGAGAAAGCCCAGAAAGAGTATCTAAAAACTATTAGAAACATTGCTAATCAAAATTAAATCAAAATATTTCTTCTAATATAAACAATATTAAATTAAAATTTCCGTATAATCTAGCCTAAGTAGGTTGGCAGTAATAGCCTGTTCAAAGCTAGTTTTTTTTAAAGTATAAAGAACATTATTTATGTAATAGTAATAATAATGAAACACTGCTATTATAAAATAGAAATAAAAAAGTAGCACCTGCTGTAATTCTCCTGGATGACTTCATAAAGTCTACTAAATAGACAAAATTATCAAGAAGATAAGGCTTCTATACATATATCTAAAGAAATAATAATATAATGAGAATTAATCGCTCAAACAAAGGCTATTTTCTATATTATTATTTCGTTTCTTTATAGTTTATGCTATTGTTTTTTTCAGACGTTCATAATGATAAATTGATGTTTTATTATTCGAAGCTAAAGTGGTGAGATCGAACTGTCGATAAGGTCGCGTATTGCATTGTTATTATTCGACTCAGTCATTATACGAATCAAGGAAGACCTGTACAAAATAGCTATATTAAAAGGTATTCAGGTTTATGGGTAAATTGCTACTAATGACATACAACTCTAATCACTATTTATCCTGGTGTTTTACAAATTTGGCAAATACAATGTTGTCCTCATTCTACTAGATCTATTGAAACTTGCATCCAAATATAAAAATCAAATACGCGATAAAAGAGAATACTTTTTTCGTGTACATGGTATACGATACGATACAATACAATATAATTGTACTCCCGTAGATAGGTCTTCTATCGAGAGAGATTTTATTGAAAAGCGTTTATCAGGGTCATCTGTACAATTTCATGAGCGCACACTTCTCACTTTTCGTAACATTAATAAAAACAGAAAAATAAAGATGGAAATGAATTTATCTGTTATCGGTTGATTAGTGCAATGCTTTTGGCCACACTTAATTAACAAAATCATAAATTATTAAATAATAAATGGAATCACTGTTTTGCCAACAAAATCACTGAAGAAACGAACAAAGGTGGGATAATATAAAGACAGTATATTTTCAGCAAAAGACACATATCTGAGAGCGAAGAACAGCAGTTGTGTTTGTTAGTGTCGAATCCCCTCCATTTTGTGGGCAAAATATTCAGTGCTTTAACGTGTATCATTGTGTATACTAAAAAAATATCGAATATATGATCGAAGTAATAAATTCTTTAGTTTTTTTTAATCATCTGAACATTACTATACTTGCAAGGGCCATAACTGGGGTGATAGAGCATCTTCTTATCCGTCATCTCTATGTATTACGAGATTTGAATGTCATGTTCGATGACCGCCTCTCCTTTCACCAACATATCAAAACCTTAGGTTTTATTCTCAGGTAGGTACAGTCGAATCCTCAGCCATAGCAATGCAATATCGCTAATCTACACTTACGTTAGATGCGTCCTCGAGTACTGCTTAGACGTTTGGAGCCTATACGAGTAAACATACTCGGCATCGTTTTGAGAATGTACAGCTTAAGTTTCTGAGGTACTTGTATATGCGCAAGTACGGTTACTATCTTCAGACTTACCCAAATACTCATCCCTCCCTTTCGTGAACGGTATGTTAGGCATTTCCTCAATCGAGCAGAGGAAAAGAAATCATATACTTCGCCATGCGCACGGACTGCTCGTGCTCAGTGGGAGGGTTACAATTAATTGTTTCTCCAGGCTGTGAAGCTATAAGTACCTTATCCCAATCTTCGATCCCGCAGCCATTTCCTAATGCATACCATCATCTGCTTAACTCCCATACAGCCCCCATAAAGAGGTGATATTTTAGATGGTCAACAGCCCGACTAATAAAATACATAATGCTATGCTTGGTCTATAATTGATTGTGAATATCTCTCTACGCCACAATCATTAATCAATGTTGCACTACGTTAATTATGTAGGTAAGTATTTTTTAAAATCCTTTTTACCCCTTACGGTAACGGCCCAAATTAATTTTAACGACGATTACCCTACCATAATATCCGACAAGTACTAACCAAGTCAGACTTCGTTTCAGTTCGTTCGTTCAGCGTTTCAACGCCGCTACGGACGTTACGTTGCATTAATATTTATGCATTTATCTGCATTTAAGTTTCGATCTGTTTTGATATATGAGAGTATAAGCATAATTCATTTACGGATTTCCTAATATACCCTTCAAAGAATCGGCAAGATTATAGTTTGAAGGTATTCTATAATTTTCTAGTCGGTTTTCCGCCCTCAAACGGAGCTGTTACGCGTATTTATTGATGAATGTATAAATGCCACTTATGCGGCCCTCGGCCCGACGACGATTTATAAATATATATATATATTCATTTAAATATGGTTTTATACGCTTTGGGTTTTGACGAATTTAGTCTATTTTGAGGGATCTCGGAGAAGGACTCACTTCGACTCGCAACGTTTTAATCCAGTGGGATTTTCTAACGTGCTTCACAAATCGTATTTAAATATTTTATTACGTTACGTTTAATTAGAGATCGTTATATGATTTTCATCTCGAGTTACACCTCTAGAAAACGTGTCAGCACGACAATATCGAGAAAGGAGTGTCTGAAGGACTTAGAACATTAACACGATTTGATAATTTAATCAAATGAAAGAATTTGAATTTCCACTGAGAATTTACAGTGATAAATTATAAAAACTTGCCCAATAAGGAAGCGGAAATCACGCTGGAAGGTTTTGCCGGCGCCGCACTTGATTCTAGTTAAAAGTTTCAAAGGTAAACTATGACTTGAGACTGTTTCGTTATTGTAGGTAGACCACTTCAAATTGCAATGCGCTGCTGGCGACCGGCCATCGCCGCTAGGCGAGAAACCGGTCGCCGCGCAAAACGTCGACCTCCTCCGGCGATGTCTTCAGGCCAAAAAAAAAGTAGAGGCGATACCTCTATTCCCATACTCTTTCTAACCACTAGTGATGTGCAATGTGCGATACTTCTCGCTTATTTACGACAATATTGTTTATATGATAATTTTATAAAGTGATTTGACAATTATTAATTATTTAATATTACTATAAACCGTAATGGTTTTTAACCATTACACCATGCACCTATAGATTAAATAAAATAAATATAAATTATACTGTGTTATTAGTATTATCTGAGATCACAATGATAGGAAGCAGATAGCCGACTCACCTCGACTTCGCCGGAGTCTACGACGTAAAAGTTGTCACCCTCGTCGCCCTGTGTAATGACAGTTTCGCCGGGAAGACACTGCACGGAGAACATGGCGTCGAACATGTCACCCCTCTCAGCTTCGTCTAAGTGGGAGAATAGAACGTTGGCTGCGATCGCCCGTGACAACGCTGCCATCGTTTTGTAGTCCTTTGGCACCACCTGAACGATACGTAATACAGAATGAATGACTATGTAAATCTGTAAACTAAGATAGTAGTTAAAATATGACGATCCGACAATATTAATCTACTTCATATCGTCAAATCGATATATTTAAACTACTTTCGCTCGCTGGGATAAACGAACGCGCGGCAGTAAATTTATGACGTTTCATAGAACATGTGAAAAAAATCAATACGAAATGTTGTACACATGTTTATATTTTTTTATACGATATACTCGTATAAGCCTACTATTTAGCGCACCAATGCACAGTGATTAGGGAGACAGCAAGTTCGACCGTATGAAAGGACAACATAATTTTCCATGGCAACCGGAAAACAATGGAAAAAAGAAAGGAACATCAAAGAAAAAATAAAAGAAAAGATACACATTTAGAACTTGCAACGTGTAACATCTTATCATAAATGAAGTCAGATTTATTTATTATTAAATACTAGGTGACCCGACAGACGTTTTCCTGCCCAAATTTCAATAAATTTGTTTATAATCGTTTTGTGAATTTGTAAAAAGTTATTGGAATATGTTAACAAAGGAAAAAATCAGTTAACAATATAAAAAATAATCAGTTAACAAAACAGGAAAAATAATGTAATATTCGACTATAATACATTTTAAAAAATGTTTTGTTTTCTAGTTTTTGGGATGTATTTTAGAAATGTAGAAGAAAAGTTTTGTATTTTTGACTGTATCACTTCGGTCAGTGTTAACTTTTGTGATTTTTAAAATTATTTGTCATTGCTTAATTTTCGTCAATGATATAACACCAAAAACATTCCTTAAGCTATACATAGCTCTTCATAGGTTTTTCTCTTGACAGCTTAGTCCAACCGTTAAATTGCCCCATTGAACAACTTATCTGCCGCTCCCTTGTTAATCAGCTTTCCTCGACTTGATTTCGCTTTGACTGTTATCCTTCTCTAATGTTTCCTATTCCAAACAATTTTTATAACTCTTTTGTGCACTAAGTTCGGCTAGGACGCAAGATAATTCGATAAAAACAGGACAACGTACAACAATACAACTAATTCTCTACTACACAACTACCTAAATTTAAATCGAATGTTATAAATAGGATAGAAAACGAATTTACCGCGTGAAATTTGTAGCACCCGACGTTTCGGTGACGTTGCAGCCGCCGTTGTCCAGGGTAGACTGTCCAGGGTAGGTCTACCCTGGACAACGGCGGCTGCAACGTCACCGAAACGTCGGGTGCTACAAATTTCACGCGGTAAATTCGTTTTCTATCCTATTTATAATGTCAAACAACAGCGATAGTCTTCGATATTAAATCGAATGGTTTAAAATTTACTATAGTTTCTATACAAAAATACTTGTAATAAAAAGTAATATTAGATTTTTTAGTAAAATAGACTTTTTAACCCGAAATTGTATTTTTTTTCAAAAAAAACACCTAGGGACCACAATTTCATAAAAAAGAGAATTTAAGGGGCCAACATTAAAAATGGTACAACATTAAAACCCCTGAATATCGCATAAAATATAATAGTAGCGTACATCCTAAGTCAAAAAACCGTACGTCCAACAATCGTATTACAAACAATAGTATGTACATATAAAGTGTATATCCCATGTCAAACTATCGTATCGCATTGAAGTGAGTACTAACCTTCTTAACGTAACTTGTGGCATCTTCTTCCGTAACTGGTTCAGCGGAAATTCCACCGCGTCGCCTCGCGGGCTGAGCGGCTGGTGCCGGTAATGGGGAAAGGTCTCCATCGGCATCTTCACCGGCGGCTGCTGCAGCAGCGGCTGCTTTGTTCGCAGACGCCTGTTCCTGTTAACAATATAAAATAACTCATTTAAAAATACTGAAACGATAATGCCTTCGATGATTCACGGGATAAGATCACTTTTCCCTGAATTAATCCCTAAACTTGTGAAGTAAAAACTCGGCCGTACCTTTTGCATCACGGAAGGGACGTTACACATTCTAGGGGTATCACCATATGGGCTACAAATCATGCCTTCGTCATTCCAGGTCATTGTTCATTGCAGGTCATTTAGGCTTTTAACCACAAAATCAAGTCATCGCAGTTTTGGTCGTCCGACTTTACAATGCTCTTCATGTTTTCCACAAAGAATACATTTCAAAGGCTTTCATTTTATCTTACCGGCCTACCAACCGACGAGGAGGTAAAGCATTGATATGGCGCAAAAAAAAATCGATATGAAGACGGATATATACTATTTCTAGACTGAAGTCTGGCTCTGTGTCTGTGTGTGTGTGTGTGTCTATTTTTCCACGACAGCGGCCAATCGCTTCATGCGATTGAGCTGAAATTTGGCATGCAGTTATCATTTGGTCATGGCAAAAGTTAAAAAGATTGTAGTTGAAATCGGTTCACCAGAGGGCGCGCTAGTAATACTACAATATCGAAATATTGGACTTTAGAGACTTGAAGTTCGGTACACAGATGCCTTATTGTATATCTCGTAAACAAGCGAATACCACGGAAAATAAAACAAATCTACTACTAATTGGTGGTGGGTGGTCGCCCCTCCCTGAAGAGGATGGGGAGGGGGAGTTGGAGGGGGGTTGTCTACTTGCCGGGAAAGTATTGGGGTGACACAACCGATTTTTTCATCCTTCCAGCGAAGCGCCGCCATCCTGCAGAGTATTTTGGGCTCAAAGACAGTTTTCTCATGATTATAATGTCCTAAAACCAAATGATATAAAGATAGTTTACTGAATATTACGTAGATATAATGGATATTTATTACGTCTAGTATTGTAAATGTCACTTATTATTATTAACAAGCTTTGTTAGACAATAGGGATACAGAAATTACAGAAAAATAATGAAAAAATCTTTTTAGTTTTGTAAGCTGCTCCTGCCGTAATTGCTTTAGAACTAAACTATTCTTGGTAAATCAACGAACGTCCAGAAACATAAAAGAAAAACTCGCAGCCTACGTAGATAAACATCGTACAATCTAGCATCTCAACCGTTGTATTTCGTTTACGGGCGTAAATCTTGCGGAAATGTCGAAAATGGGGCGATACAGTCGACAGAAATGGACTCAAAGGAAAGCAGTAATTCCGGAACGGGCCGCCCAATAATACGACACAACTTGGAATAACTTTCCCATATGTTGCGGCTAATATGTAATAGCATCAATCCTCGTTGTTACCGAAGTTAAGCAGCGTTGGGCGCGGCCAATACTGGGTTGGGTGACCGCCTGAATGCTTGACTGCGTGATGCTATAAATGCCCACCTAGAAGATGTTGCCGATAGGCAACAAGGCGGATTCCACAAAAAGGCACCAGCCTTGTGGGTTACAAAAAAAAAAGTATAAAAAGCGTTGAGCAGGATGCGCTATCTAGAGATAAAATATCGCTAATGTTGTTTATTAGCGATATTTTAGCTATCGCCAGATAGTGCAGAGCAAGTTTAACAGTCAAGATCTTCAAATTTTTAAATTAAAAAAATATATATTTATTAAAACTTTTTTTAATTAAAAGTTGCTTATTTGCTCGTACTGATTCACCTCCTTGTATGATGCCGGTTAATTTAGTCATCCTGTATATATCATGACGTTAAAACGTGTAAATCCACTGAGATCAACGAAAGTACGATGAAGGCGGTATTGGGTACTCCTTTAATTAGAATTGACAAAATCAGATATATTTTGATTACTGTGACTGTATTCAAAACCGTATTTCACTGCTGTCTATGTTCATTAGCGAAACATGGCGTAAATAGAAGCCAGAGAGGAGGACGGGTTGGGAGGGATAAGGGGGGGGGGGAGTTTTCTCGTAAGCAAGCATTAGTTGCCGTGGTTTCCGACTTCCGGGTTAAATTTTAATTAGTTGTTGGCGGTTTGTATAAGTAACGAAGTTCTGATCTCTTCCAGAGACTGACTTCGGCGAGCTAGTGCCCCCGTTTCCATCAACGACAGCGCATACATCTTTCCTCGCGTGCGACAAGGCCATTATTTGCCAGTTTTACAGGTGCGCTGATTTATTTCATCTATACTAATATTATAAAGAGGTAAAGTTTGTGAGTTTGTGAGGTTGTAGGGGGTAATCTCTGGATTTACTGAACCGATTTTGAAAATTCTTTTACAAATAGAAAGCCACGTTATTTGTGAGTTTCGATATTAATCCGAAAAATTAAAATACTTTTTCGTGGTAGTCGGATTTGCAAGGTAAGTCGGAGAAAAAACGGTCGAATGAAAAAGTTTCTTACGAAAAGGCTGCTTTAACGTTGAGAGATGTATGATTGAGTTCTAGAGAAAAGTAGTAGAGCTTGGTAATGCCTACAAAATGAGTCAGCGACAGCATATATCTAAATTTTGTATTTAGGTCACAAAAAGTAGTTTTTTATATTAAAAAAATAATTTACATCGTTAGGTCATGTTTATTGGTCATATTATCAACAATTTTGAATTCTTATCAAAATAAGTAAATGTATCGTCTCAATTGTTCAAAACAAAAGACTTTTCCCTTTCACTGCATATAATTTCCCTTTTACTGCATAAATGGTTAAAGAGATAATACGTCATAGCTATGGAACCGCGACCGTATCTCGGGTTGGAACTCCTGAAAGACAATATGTGTATTTTGGTACATTACATCTAATATATTGTAGTATACAGAGAGGTGTTGAACAATTAAAATAATATTAATTTATTCAATCATAATCATTTCATTCACCCATTTGAAACCCGGTAATATAGCCAAATTGGCATGCAAGTAGGTACATACATACATATACAATAAAAATATAACACTCCTTTTGGCAGTCAGGAAATAAATCATAGCACTCAGTACTAACTAAACCACACTCATAATTTCATCACAAGTAATAATGTTTACCGCCCAACGAAGTGGGCACGGGTCAGTCAGTATTTATATAAGTCACAGAACCGATTTACAGCCTTAGGTTAATGCATCAGAACTGCCTTAAATTAATTGTATTTTAGACTACATACAATAGTATCAAACTACTAATATTCTAAATGTATACACCGTTTACCATTTTGTTATCTGAATACTAAAAATCTGACTTATTTCAACCATTTCAACCATCTTCCACTAGGTAAGTAACTACATACCTATCGTTAATTCTGTAGTATCGCTTGTAAAACCAAATAATGTGGCTATTACATGTGAAAACCTTACAGACCATCGGGATAGTTTCGTTCGTGCTCGCTCCTGCGCGGTTGTATTCGCTCGCTCGTATGTAGGTCAAGGTCGCGCAGGTCCGCGTAAATACCTCTTTTTGATTTCCGCGAATATTGCAATATGCATGGAGAATGCGAGGATATGTGCTTGCCGCATTGCGTTTATACCGAGAACGTTGATAGGTAGCGGACACAATGATGATTGTTTATTTATTGATGGACATTGTATTTTCCTGAATAAATGAAATTTATAATTTATTTGAAATTAAAAACCAGATGGATCCACAGGATGGATTGAGGGGCGTTTAAGTTCACAGCCGTGGCCGCTTCGATCATCAGATCTGACGCCTATCTGCCGCTTGACCGAATAAAATAAAATGAAATAATAATAGACAAAATTTTAACGAAAAGAAAATCCGACTCCATTTTTTTAATAAGTGCAGCAGCCATGTCATGGTGATACTTAGAACGGGCTATCATAATTGAATGCGTATACAAAATTTTATGTGTGTTCTGTTGACCGTTGAGGAGTTCCTTCGTTGGAAGCCAACACTGGGTGCCGCAGTCCACGGTGAAACTTAGAACGGGGTGTCGTAATTGAATATATATACACAATTTTGTGTCTGCGCTGTCGACCGTTGAGGAGTTCCCTCGTCGGAAGCCAACCCTCGGTGCAGCAACCATGTCATGATAAAACTTACAACGGGCTATCATAACTGTCTGAGTATACAAACTTTGGAGTCTGTGCTGTTTACCGTTGAGGAGTTCCCACTACGGGAGCCAACCCAGGGTGTAGAAGCAGGTCATTCTTACCATAAAAATAAATTGTCATCAGAATTGAACCAACATGTAAATTTTCAATTTCATATGATAATATTTGAGGAGTTTCCTCAATTCCTCATGGATCCCATTATCAGAACAGGGTTTTGATAAAAATAGGACCAATCTGTTAGTATATTCTTTCGAATAAAAAAAGAATTTTTCAACTCGGTTCATAAATAGCAGAGTTCTGAGGTAACAAACATAAAAAAAAGATGGAACCGAATTGATAACCTCCTCCTTTATTTGATATCGGTTAAAAATAGAGTTACGGTTTTTATGCCGCGCCAGACGCTCGGTACACTGACATATTAGAGCTTGCAGATTCGTTTCCTCTTGTGTCCGCGGGTGTGACACAGGCGCACAACCGTACCGCTTCCAGTTATAGACGCCAGACAAACTGCGGTCAAATAAGACACCGTACTGCGAATATGCTATATTGCAGTTGAAAGAAGGATTTTTAGGGTTATGGAGGACGAATAGCTGGTAGAATTGGACCTGTTTTAAATAGTTCATGTAACGCGAATATTTTGCCTGATTTCCTGTCATTATTGCAGGAGCTGGATGGCGCCCCAGCTCTAGCGACAGTTATAACAATTTCAGATGGAATATTTCAGATAGGCTTAATTTATAGTAAGGTTTATTTTGAACCTCCAGGTATTAATCTCTATGTATAACTCGAACATCTACGCAGATGCATGCAATAGACGCATAGGAAACGTACGTTACGTCGATAAAACTATCTAAATTAAAGGCCTTTTGAGCCGGATAGTAAGTGTTGTTAGAAACAGATACATAGCAGATAGCGCTTAAATAAGTAATCTAAATAATCATATTGAAAATATTATTCGAAGAAATGATCCCTAATAAAATAGCTGGCATTGACATTGAAAAATAAATGAAATGTGGGGAACCCTGAATTTTCTTGTTTCACTTTCGGCATTTCATGGCAGTACGGTGTTTATCTTTTGCGGAGGTATATAATTAGGACGGAACTTAAAGGTTACTTTAGAATTTCAAGTTTGGAGCGGAGAAAATGATTGAACTTTGTACCCGGTTGTGTCCTAACGGCAGGAAGTTAATTAAAATCGCGACTTCTTGTTTGTTGTCATATATCCAAATGAAGTAACTTAAATTTCTTGATTAGGCTCTCTAATATCTTGGAAAATAAGAATTTAAACACAAGAAACGACAAAAATGTACTTACTCTTTGAAATGGTGTAATTGAATCTAGGATTTATTGTTTTTTGAAATTCTCTAATCAGGGAAGCTAAATTACATAATATTGCGCTCTAGTGCAGCGTTTACGAACTCGCTGCGCGGGCGCTACTAGCGGTACACGAGGTTATCTTGGCTGCAGACAATAAAATTTTATTGCGAATTATTTTAACTATACTAATTACTAAACGAAATACTTATTAAAAAAAATAATATCAGGGGTAGATACATGAAAAAATAGCTAACCGTTTTGCCAAGCAGTGGCAAAACGATAGCAGCAATCGATTGATTAAATTCTGCGAAGAAAAGATCTTACCGTTCTTAATACCTCTTTCAAACTACCGGCTAGGCTAAGCCATAACGTGGAAGTTATTGCAAGATAATGCACATAAATCGTCCTAAATTAAATTGACCACATCCTTAGCAACAGGCGGGTATAAATAATTTACTGCAGTCAAAACATACTTTTGAAAAGTATATTTCTTCTACTACAAATTAAAAAAAAACTAATTAAATGTTTATTTCGATATACTAATTAACGTTATGTAATTGTTCAATTCGTCATATACTGTTCTCATCCAGGTTATTCCTGGTATCCTTCCAAAAAAGCTCGCGTCTTCGCGCAGCTCAGAAATCCGACAAAAAAAATCAGGATGCGAAAATGTTGTTACACCAAATTATGCAGAGATTACAACGTCTTCATGCGGCCTGTTGAGCTCGCTAGGAACGCTATAGAAAATCACTGCCACATTATTTTCATTAACTCCTAATTTTAAGTGTTTAGTAGTTTTTATTGTAGTTGTTGCCTGTTTATTATTTTATGATTAATTAATTACTTAAATATTATAATATTTAAATTTTGGAACAAACATATTTTATTTTTGTTTTTGTAATAAACACAGTATAGAGCAAGCATTCACAAAATTAAACGTTCACCTTAGAACAGGTACCAACCTAGTTAGGTGACGTTGCCACTGGACTATACAATGTAATTATTTTCTGTTATTTATTCAATGTTTAAAATATTTTTGTGTTATCCTAAGATAAAATTGTTTCAAATTGTTTTTACATTACTATTAAATATTGCATTAATATTAAAAATTGCACAACAAATAAATAAATTAAATATCCCTGCCGCATTATTTTATTTCCATATTTTAATTTATCAAATCAAAAACAGCCCTCTTCTATGCCCTACTCAATCTTGAGTTCAAATCCACTACTCAATCTTGAGTGACTGAAATAAGCAATAAATAAAAATAATCAAAAACCTAAAAACTGGCACTGAACAAAATGTGAAGGCAGAAAGCAAGACAATATTTCATTTATGCAATACATCAAAATTTAATTAAACCATTTATACATTGTTTTTTAAATATATCGTTTTTTTTAACATGGAAACACTGAACTATTTAGTTGACAATAAATAGTGAAGTGTCGAATATTATGTAGCACATTTCAAGATAATCTTGGCAATCATTGCTCTAATATCGACTAACGAAGGCGCGATACCATAGGTGAGCGAAGGCTAGGTAATGCAGCAAAGGGTTCAAAAAGGGGAATCCCATTAGGCAAGGGTCAGCGGACATAATCGTGTGATCCGCGCCTCGGAGGAGATGTATACCATCGGGCTTAGGGAGGAGGAGAAAGCGAAAGAGTCAATCTACATTTTTTTGTACTGCGTTCCATAATGTTTATTTTAAGTTAAACTGAATAAATAAGATATTTTAAAAAATAAATTACTTCTCATTAAAGAGTTTGTTATCTATTCGAAATTATTTGTTTAAATCAGAAGTGAACATTTCTGACTCTCTCTCTATACATAGATAATCCAGAATTTGCACGGCCCTGTCGGATAACTAGGACTATGACCACATCTTCCAATCAGCGGTGTTTGTTATTTAACTAAGCGAACTCGGCAGGCAGGTCGACACAATCAATGGGCAAACACTCGTATGCATACAGGGTAATACCGATGGCGAAGTTTAAGGCAAACATACAATTACAGAGCATCGTCAGCGGTAAAGTTTGTAATTCACGTCACGACGAGGCATCATTTCAGATTAAAGGAACCTTTCAGCTAAATGGTGAATAATGTAATGGAAAGAGTACTGCATTAATGGTAAACATACTAAACCCTTTCGGAGCAAGGTTTAGGGAGTAGACGTTTTTATTTTTGTTCGCTTATATCTCGTATATCGTCTCGCTTATATATCTTATATCGCTTATGTGTGTGTCGCTCACGTGTTCCGCAAAGTGTGTGCCACGGCACACTGGTGTACCATGGTCATTAGTTTGTGTACCGCGGAAAAATGACAAAGTTTTGGTAAGGTAATGCAACCGACACATATCTGGGAGTTATGCGAGCGAAGCGCTTCGTTGCTCGAGGATCGGGACAGCCTCGCCCGCGCGCGTAAAAAAAATAAAAAAATGCAAGGCAGTAATTATTTTTTTTTTACATTATCAGGCAAGATTGAAAGCTTTCGTGCTAAGTTGGTGTTATGGATCAGCCACGATACCAATAGCAGTAATGAAATGGTCCCAAATGTCATGGCTGCCGATTCAGAAAAAAATGCAGGCTTTGATAGTGAAACACTTGAAGCCATTAGGAGAAAAAATGAACTCTTATTTTCCTAAGTGTGACCTGCAAGCTATACACTGGATACGAAATCCATTTTTGGATAGCTTTTTCCTTGGGTACTTACCAATAAACAAGCAGGAAGAATTCATGGAGCTAAAAACTGATCGGACATTAAAACTAAAATTTGCCTATTTTGGCTGCATATATAAAATTAGTATCAACTGCGTTCAACGCATGCTATTGCAAATCTCTTACTATATGCCACGACCTACTTATACGAATTGAGGTTTTCAACTCATATGATTAAATAAAAACTCATACGCCTGAGGACGATCGCCGAAGAGATGAGAGCAGCCTTATCAACGATTGCTCCAAAGTTTGATCGCCTGAGCTCAGGTATTTCTCATTAAACATCTTTTCATGTTGTATTGATATTAACAATAAATAAATATTAAATAAACCTTGGTTTTTTCTTTGGTGTACCTTTATAATTTCTTGATTTGGTAGTTGTACCTTGAATATAAAAAGTTTGCGGAACACTGGCTTAATCTATATATCGAAAACGGTGCATCGTGGCGAAAAGTTTACTCTATTCGAGAAGAAAGTTTTCCCACAAGATTGTTACTATTCATTGCTTCTATCCCTAATAGCTTTCGAGATAAGCGCCAGCAAAAATGTCTACACAAAATAAAGACTGTATACCTACTTATATAAAGCTTGTGCTCTTCGGGTAGTGGTGGCTAATACACTGTGTGTGGAAGGCCCCACCGCGGACCAACTCTCCAAGCCGAGGTGTAAGCTACCGTGCTAATGGCTGCATGGCGCAGGGAGTGTTGCGTCTCTTACGGTGCCTCCCGGATACCGGGCGTCCTCCGGGTAGTATAAGCCAAGCCCCGGTCATACGCGGCTCTGTCCGGGTGATATCGCTCTACCGCGGCACTCGTGGGAACTTATATGGACCTAACAAATAATTCTAATTCAAATACAAACGTAATTGAAGCTCTCCAGGGGGTGGCTTTGTCTCAAAGCGAACCACAGGAGGCACCCAACGCGGGGGCGGGCCCATCAAAAAGCCCACCCAAAACCCGCATTAGATATAACGGCGCCGCAAGGCGTCGTTACAAAAAAATGATGAGAGAGGGGCTAACTGCTAACCCCCGAGCCTCCAGTGCTAACTCTAAGCCGGAGGACGGGACTGCAGAGGCCCTGGGGCTCCTAAACGCCCCAGACAAGGGCCAAACACCTCAAGCCCCTCCCATCAGGCGACAGGGAAAAGACCGAAAGTCTCCGACCAAGGTTCTTACGCCCAGGCCACAAAAGGACTCCTCAGGCTAGCCCTCATAAAAAGGGGCTACCCTGACAAAAAACTTGAAGCCGGCGACATAGAAGCCATCCGGGACTAGATTGTTGACGCCATCATGGAAATTCCTGTTGGCACTAAAACACCATCCTTTACCGGCAGCTGGGAGAGGGACGGTGCAATCGTCTTCTCGTGCGCAGATGAGGAGACGGGGAACTGGCTCAGAAGCCTTTCCACGGACTTACTCGTCCAAGGGGAATCCGTGTGTGTGCTGCCGGTCGATGAGCTGCCCAAACGCCATCGAGTGGTGGTCCACGTGGAGGAGCCCAAGTACACTGTCGAGAAAGTACTTCTACTCCTCGACAAGCAAAACCCAGGTCTGAAGACCGATGGGTGGGCCGTCGCCAGGGGGAGCACGAAGAAGGATGCCTCGAGCGTCCACTTCGCCTGTCTGGTGAGCGACTCCTCATTGGCCACTCTCAGGGCCTGCAACTTCCGACCCTACTGTGGGCTAGCACGGGCATCCGTAAGGTTGGTCGATAATTAGCCTAGGAAGGAGTCGGACGCAGTGGAGGGAACGGAGGGAGGTACATCAAAATGAACCACCTAAAAGTCCCCATAATCCAGATCAACTTGCACCACAGCAAAAGCGCCTCGGCGATATTAACCAGGAGCATGGCCGCAGGGGCAGGGGAGAACTCCAAGAGGCTCCACAAGCCCAGGGAGTGGGCCCTTGCAGCCAAGATAGTTAATCCAAAAGCAGTAGAATGGGCCGTGAGCTCCTTCGACCCCTACAAATCACCTGGACCGGATGGAATATACCCAGTCCTACTACAAAAAGGGCTAAGCCAGCTGCTGGGCCCTCTAACAAAGGTACTCAGAGCGAGCATAGCCCTCAGACACGTCCCTCATGCCTGGAGCAGCGCAAGAGTCACGTTCATTCCAAAGGCAGGCAGGAACGGCCACATCTTTGCCAAAGACTACAGACCCATTAGCCTCACCTCCTTTCTCCTGAAATCACTGGAGAGACTAGTTGACGGCTACCTGAAAACCAACCACCTAGCTCTTCAACCGCTTGCTGATGCTCAGTTTGCCTATAGGGAGGGCAGATCTACGGACACTGCCCTACATCACCTGGTGAGCACAATAGAGACACAGTTAGCGGCGAAAGGTTACGCTCTGGGAGTATTCCTGGATTTCGAAGGAGCATTTGACACCACATCATATGCAACTATAAAAAACGCTATGCACAGACGAGGAATACCAGAGACCATCATTGACTGGACATTGAGTATGCTATCAAATAGGAATCTGACCGTCTATCAAGGCGACACCTCCATCACGGGAATCCCTGCCAAGGGCTGTCCACAGGGTGGAGTCATCTAACCCTCTCTTGTGGAGCATCGTTGTAGACGAACTCCTAACAGATCTACAAAACCAAGGCTTCTCTGTCTACGGCTACGCTGATGACGTGGCCATAGTAGTAAGAGGAAACTTCCTATCAATACTTAAGGAGCTCATGGACAAAGCACTTAAGACCACCCAAGACTGGTGCCAGGCCAGAGGTCTGTCCGCTAATCCAAGCAAGACTAAGGCCATGATTTTCACCAGAAAATACAAACCCGAACCCGTTGAGTGTCTCAAGCTCTGGGATAAGGAGATAGAATACTCTACAGTAGTCAAATACCTTGGAGTCTATCTAGACCCAAAGCTCAATTGGAAGCACCACCTCGAGCGCAAGAGAACAACCTTCTATGCTTCTTTGTGGACGTGCAAAAGAGTCATGGGAAAAACCTGGGGGTTCAAACCCAGGGTCGCCTTATGGCTCTACAGGGCAGTACTGCTGCCTAGACTAACCTATGCTGCAATAGTCTGGTGGTCCAGGGTGAAAAAGCTTGAGACACTAAAAATGCTTAAAAGCCTTCAAGGTAACTACCTGAGGGCTGCAACTGGCGTCATGAAGACCACCCCAACAGCGGGATTAGAGGTGGCACTCTGCTGCCCGCCTCTGGACAAGCTCATCATCCACTCCGCCAGACTTACAGTATACAGACTGAAGTGTTTGGGCGAGTGGAAGCGAGGAGGGCACAATCATCCTAAGCTAAACCTCCTCCACAAAAGCCCATTCACTCTGACCCAGGATCGACTACGGAAAAAAAATCGGTAGAGAAATCCTATAAAATCCTAATCCCCACCAGGGAAGAATGGAAAAATCCGCAGTGGCTTCAAAGCCACAACGCAGACGCCTGGTTCACCGACGGCTCAGGAACAAATGGACGTTTTGGGGCAGGCGTGTACGGACCCAAAACCAACCACAGAATCAGCATCCCCCTTGGACAATACGCTACGGTTTTCCAAGCTGAGGTACTTGCCATATTGGAATGCATAAAACTACAAAGTCGACTTGAGGTAAAAAACAGACAAATCCTCATCTGCTCTGACAGCAGAGCAGCACTGGACGCTCTGGCTAAAGCCACCACAGAATCTTCTGTGGTCTGGGACTGCATGCAGGAGCTCAACAAATTGGGAAAATCCAACAAAATCACCCTAATATGGATACCGGGTCACCAAGGCATACCCGGAAACGAAGAGGCCGACAGACTGGCAAAACTGGGCACACTGGATTGCCCAGTGGAGCCAGCTGTAGGGGTCCCCTTCGCTACAGGTAAGAAAATCATCAGGGACTGCTTGGAGCAGGAACATCGGGCTTCCTGGAAACAGAGTCAGGGATGTCGCCAGCCAAAAGCCATGATGGAGCAACCACTACAGAAGAAAACCAAGGCCCTACTTGACATGAGCAAGAAGAACCTTAGAACCACTATCGGTCTCCTCACCGGACACACGACCCTTAGAGCTCATCTATTCAACCTTGGTTTGACTGAGAGCAAGGATTGCCGAATATGCGGCGAGGAACCTGAAGACAGCATACACATTGTTGGTCGCTGTCCAGGGCTCGCCGCCAAAAGACACAGTTTACTGGGACGAGCCTTTCTCGAACCCAGCGATCTGCCCAACTTGAAGGTCAGTGACCTGCTTGGACTGGTAAGAAGTACCGGGCTACTAGCTGACCACTGACCTAATCACACAGTGGGTAGTTACAAAAGACCTTACAGATCTAGGTGACATCAAGGGCTGGAAACAAGCCCCCCACTCCATCTACTACTACTACTACTACTACTACTTATATAAAACCAAAAATGGACTAACTAAGCTTGTTTGTTTGTTTGTTTCTAATCTTCACTTTGAAGTATCACAATGAGCGGGTTTATTATCATACGACAATCTATTACAACCAACCCTTCTATGGCGGGGTTTATAAGTATGTGTGCGTTTAACTTGTGGGTATTGCATTCGATCGATAGAATTAAATTGAAATTCCTTTAATTTTATCCCAACGGAAAAGGGGACCAGGAACCTTTCAATGTAAGATCAGATGACCTAACCAATAGGCCGCACTAAGTCAACATCAAAGATATATGTATGTATTTCACAAAAATATAGTACACAAATGAAATCCTTAAGAACTTAAAATACAGATTAACATTGAAAAGACTGATTAGACTCGTATTATATTTGTATAGGTGCCGGGTTTTTTAACAAATTGTAATATAAACATTTACCTATGCCTAAAGCTTAGACGTCTTAGGTTCTACGTGTATTCTCAACAGCATTTGGGTGGGGTAGGAAATTGGATAAAGAAAGGTTTGAAATTCGCCACGGTAATTCCTGCCGCGAGCGAAGTTAAAATGAAATATTTGCCGACCGTGGAGTTTATATGAGTTCTTTTTCGTGACAGACAAAAAAGATCTGGCGCGGACATGAACAGCTGACGCTACACAGCAAACGTTTTACTTCGCCATAAGCATTCATTTCATTTCCATTCGCGTCGAGCCGACAAACCGCGTGGAATTGTGAAGGGCGAACAAGTGGCGCCAGACACCCAGTAAAACAGAATCGGATATAACGGCTAATTGGGTGATTTTGATTGAATTTTACCGAGTTTTTGTGAAATTAATTACAAAAATCCGTTAAGATGTCATTCATATTTTTCATCACACTAAAAAATATTTTCTCCCTATTTTTCCGTTTTTTAATTATATTTCTTAGCTATTTCTTTGCAGATTCTTCAATGTACACTCCTTGTTTCTTTTATCATTTCATTATTTTCATAGTATTTATGTTTTGAATGTTAAGAGTGCGCCTCGCGGACATAAAATCTTCAAAATGGAAAATCTATCTCAGATAGTTTTAAATTATGTTAATTTATAATAATGATATCTACAAACTATGTTATTTACAAACTTTTGGATTGAGTTTGGGAATCATTGCAGTTTTATCGCAAAAATAACTTCAGAAGCATCAGAAAATATTAAAAAACTCTAATTTCACTATTTGAAACGGGTAGTCTCCAGATATATAAATTAAAAGATTTCTGATGAATGTTTTAATACCGCAAGATCATAACTTCCTTGCGTAGCACCAACGTTTAAATTATAGCAAAGCATTGCTCTATCAGCTATTATTCACAACATGAAAATAATAATAGGAATAGTAAAAAGCATTTTTAAAAACAAGTTTTTGTTTAAATGCTCTAAAACGAAAAAATAACGGGCTACTATAATTTAATGCGTATACAAAATTGTGTGTATGTGCTGTTGACTGTTAAGGAGTCCTCTTGTCGGGAGCCAACCCTGGGTGCAGAAGCCATATCCTGGTGGACCGATTTCAACAAAAACCTTTTTAAACCCATTGGGCCTTAGAAATCTTAAATGGGCCATCACACAATTTAGATCACTATAAACGATACATGAGTAATAGTTATTAATTGAATCCGTTTCAAGAACATTGAACAGTAGCCACTGTCGTAATATAAATTTATACCCAACGTGGAATTCTATCAGCAAAGCAATGAAAAAGTTAAAACTAATAAAAAACCCTCGCTATTATATCCGCGATAAAGTCCAAGGCAAACCGAACGAGACGCCTGAACGAAAATACATTTCAGGTCAACTGCATTCCGTGTGATTACTCCCGCCCGTCTGTATTATACGCTGAAGGTGAAAGCGTCGCCTAAAAATCGTGCGGTTTAGCAATTATAATGTCGTGCTTTCATGTAATTGGAAAATCGCCGCGGCGCTGCGGTGGGTTCCATTAAATGTCATGTTTAGGGGGACAAACGCAGTAATAATGGGGGTCAATGTGGTTATAACACAGTGATGAATGAGTGTCTTGTCATCCAATTTCAATTAATTTGATCATCAATTAATTTGATCGAGAACGCATCGCGAAAAATAACTGGGATTTAACAGAATTTTCAATCTGTTATGAAATTGATTGATTATTCCTATTTTTACACGATTGCCCAACACATAATAGACAAATTTTAAACAAAAAGAAAAACCGACTCCATTTTTTTTATAAGCGCAGCAGCCATGTCATGGTGATACTTTGAACGGGCTATCATAATTGAATGCGTATACAAAATTTTATTTATGTGCTGTTGACCGTTGAGGAGTTCCCTCGTTAGAAGCCAGCCCTGGGTGAAACTTAGAACGGGCTGTCGTAATTGAACACATATACAAAAATGTCTGTGCTGTTGACCGTTGAGGCGTTCCCTCGTCGGGAGCCAACCCTGTGTGCAGCAGCCATGTCATGATAAAACTTAGAACGGGCTAGCATAACTCAACGAGTATACAAAATTTGGGGTCTGTGCTGTTGACCGTTGAGGAGTTCCCTCGTCGGGAGCCAACTCAGGGTGTAGAATCAGGTCATGCAATCGGAATTGAACCAACATGTTAATTTTCAATTTCATATGATAAGAAGATAAAACCGAATTAATAACCTCCTCCTTTTTTTGAAGTCGGTTAAAAAGGAGTGTAATGTGTTTAGGGTTCATAAACGTATTGTTTTCCTTTTATTTATTCCACCATAACTTAAACGCTCGAACCGATTTACAAGTATGTGGTATTGTTAGAATCGTTATGTCATCCCGAGTGTCATAGGGTACCTTAACTGTATCATGTACCTTAAAAATATGAAGTAAATAGTTTTCTAAATGTCCAAATCTTCACATGTCAATAATTAACATAAATATATCGTGTTTAGTGTTAAATGAAAGGTCTGATTGAGTACATTCCGAATATATATATATATATATATATATATATATATATATATATATATATATATATATATATATATATATATATATATATATATATATATATATATATATATAATCTTTTTTTAAAGAATTCGTTTAAAGGATGACACTTCGATGAAAAAATAAAAATAATAAAAGCCACTTACATAGCTGGAAGGTTTTCTCGGACTGGACTGGGAAATGCTTATTGTTTAAACGAGATGTATTCTTGGATGAGTACCACTTATGTATTATTAAACCTACAGTGTACCGTCGAAAGTGGTACTCATCCAAGAATACATCTCGTTTAAACAATAAGCATTTCCCAGTCCAGTCCGAGAAAACCTTCCAGCTATGTAAGTGGCTTTTATTATTTTTATTTTTTCATCGAAGTGTCATCCTTTAAACGAATTCTTTAAAAAAAGATTTTACAAAAAACCAATCAAATATTAACTATATATATATATATATATATATATATATATATATATATATATATATATATATATATATATATATATATATATATATATATATATATATATATATATATTTGATTGGTTTTTTGTAAAATCTTTTTTTAAAGAATTCGTTTAAAGGATGACACTTTGATGAAAAAATAAAAATAATAAAAGCCACTTACATAGCTGGAAGGTTTTCCCGGACTGGACTGGGAAATGCTTATTGTTTAAAAGAGATGTATTCTTGGATGAGATCCCATTAAACCTACAGTGTACCGTCGAAAGTGGTACTCATCCAAGAATACATCTCTTTTAAACAATAAGCATTTCCCAGTCCAGTCCGGGAAAACCTTCCAGCTATGTAAGTGGCTTTTATTATATATATATATATATATATATATATATATATATATATATATATATATATATATATATATATATATATATATATATATATATATATATATATATATATATATATATATATATATATATATATATATATATATATATATATATATATATATATATATATATATATATATATATATATATATATATATTATGTATCTATATGGATAAATATAATACAAAAACCATAAATATTTCATAAAAAAACCCATAATAAAATTAAGTATAAATACTTGTTGGGAGACAGAAGGATCAAATATCGTTAAAACTTCCTGGGGTGACGGGTTTGCCCGTTGTAGTTGATTGCTCCAGTTGTCCAATAATATTGTTATTATTCGCAGGTGTAATAGGCGCCGCGACAGCGCAGGCGCGAACGCTTACTGCATAATAATGTTTATTAGATCATTGGGGAAGGCCCGTTGCAATGTTTCTGTTTATGCTTGACGCCGTAGTGGTTCGTTTTTCTATATCCCTTGCTCCCAGCATCCTCTCGTAGGGCATTTATTAGTCATAAGGGATTTTTGTCTTTACTAATTGTTTAGGTTTAAAAAATGTAATTACTCTTTTTATTGCACTCTTTATTCAAGGCATCTTCTGAAGCACCCCGTGATGGTTAGCTGTTTTATATTGTCGATAAGCAATAATAAGCTCGCCATTTTGTATGTCTTTATATGCAAATAAGGAGTATTTATTATTATTATTATTATTAATAGCTAAATATATGGAAGGTAAAGTTTATTTAAATTAAACGAGCCCTTTACGTGCACTTTGTCGTAAAGAAGGAAACATCGATTAATCTGTGGATTCCTTTATGCCGGTATTAGTGGCTTTTTATTTTTCATTCTCAATGTCTTTCTTCATTACCTTCACCCTTCAAGCGATTTTTATTAGGTATTCACTGAATATTTGTTAAGGGGGAACGGGATATTGATAAGTAGAATCTTTTACATTTATACAATATTACCTTATTCTACATTTTGATTGTTAAAAAGCCAGTATTTTCCAAATCGAGTGGAGGAAACAAACGCCTTTAAAAATAACAACTGCTATTCATTAATGCGGTGGTTTGGCAGAATTCCATGTTTTTAGCGTTTATTAGGCTTATAAACCGCGACAATAAACAACCAACGCTTTTGATTAGAATTATTCAACAGTATTTCGCTATTATTAATCTGACCGTATTTAGGTGAAATCCCAGTTTCCCCACAAAATTTACATTTTAAATAACTTGTAAATCAAATCGCTCTTTCGCTGGCTCACTGGATTGCGAAGGTTGATGAGATGGAAAGCGCGTCTTCTTCCATCTCCCATTCCCTCCATCCACGTCCCTATATCCTTCTCGCTCCTCTCTGTTGAGGAATATGGCAAGAAATCTGCTGCTTAGATTGCGGCGAACTGCGAAACGGAGCGGTAAATGATTTAATCATTCCGCCACAAATTACGTTCGTCGGAGGCGATTAGCGCGCCTGAGAAACCCCTTTTAATTTGTTCACGGTTAAGGCTTCGCTCACACGAACGTTTTTCTAATGCTATCAATAGAAAATAATGCTTCGATCTAAGAGCGATTTTCGCAACCCCCCAAAAGTGAAGAAATAACCTCTAATTAGCATATTAATAAAATATGACAACTCGTTCGTTCGTTAACGTGACCGGGCCATGTAAGGACAAGTCTCTTTAAAAATATCCAATAAATCGTAAGTGATAATTTGTAGATATATATGTACATAGATTTTCGAAATAAAAAATCATTATAATGAGCGCACCGTGTAATCTGTGATTTAGGTATCTACTAGGTACGTAGTGGCATTGATTTTACTATAAAATCAATGGTAGTGGCAACAAGGCAACACAAATGACGTCGCGAAAATCGCTTACGTGACATACGCCACCGAATACGAATATATAGCGCTACAGTAGCGAGTAATGTGCATATTGTCCAAGAATTTAAAAACAAAAAAGATTCGTCGATTCAACAAATTAGCAGGAACTTGAGATTTAGCACAGGTGTTCAGTATGCCATAATGTCTAAATATCAAAAGCTCCATCAATCTTGGCTTTTCACGGGCTGCCGACGTGAAACTATATCGTTGATCTAGAAAATCAATGACTAGATTTAGGATTTTTGTTCAGAAAGATACAAAAAAATACATGAGCAAACTGAATACAGAAAACATGCGATTTGTTGATCTTCCAATAAATAAAATAAAATAATTGGCGGTTATAAATTAATGCAAGATTATTCACTTTTTAAGCTAAATTGACTGGGCTGTGCCACCTTGCATGAGCTTAAGTTCTATAACGTAAATCGAACGTTTTTGGAAAAATGTGTGAGCAGTATCTTTCTGAAGTAATTTTAAATGTCAAAATGCGCCATTCAATCCTTTAAAATAACTAACGTTTCCTTCGTAGTAATCGGCACGAGACAATAAGAAACTTGGACAGTCTCGTCTCGTCACTTGAAAAATGTACTTTCTCTCGAAAAAATCGAGACAAGACTGTCATCAGTCTCGACGAGAATTAAGGGGCATACCCATTTATTGAGTAAGTACTTAAAGCTCATTATATTATAATTGTACTATTTACACGGATGTTGCTTATCAATCTGTGCATGTTTAGTATTTTATTGTAGGTACATGTTTTTATGTACGATGGAATATTAGATGGTAGTTATAAGACTACTAAGTTGCCTACTCTGTCTACGTTGGAGAACGGCGGTTGAAACATCGCCGAAACGTGCACAAATTTTACGTGGTAAATCCGTTTTTATATTAGCGATAGTCTTCGATTTCATATTAATTACTACCATATCGTGTGGAATATTATAAAACGAAAGATGAACTATTTTTTTCTCAAATACAGAATTATATGATAAGGACTCGTGAGTGTCGAGTCGAGACTTAGCCTCACTATCGTCTCAATTTTTCGAGACGAGACAGACTTAACTCGACTAGTCTCGAGTTGTGCCGATCACTAATACTTGGAGATGCCGCTTTAGGACACTAATTCTAATAGGCGTGATTGGTAAGTTTCCAAGCGCGGAATATAAAGCATTTATTTTATTCTAACCCCTCGCAATATATATATATTTTTGTATCTATGAATGTTACATTCACAAAAAATACATCATGTTACAAGAAGTATGATTGTTTTTCGAGGGATGGTCCTATTTTGCGAGAAAAATTTAGAAATCGAGTTTTCACCGGATCTTAATGTTTTGAGATCCTGCAAATCCAAAACAGTGATTTTTGGTATATGTATGTCTGTGTGTGTGTCTGTCTCTGTACCCATGGTAGAAACTAATAGAGCAATTACAACCAAATTATGTACAAAAATAGTTTATTTACTTTGTTTCAAAACGCCAGGTTTTTCAAATTAACAAAAAAACATAAATCCGTTAGGAATTGTCCTAGCAAAATACATAAATGTGACAGAATTCTGAGGTCATTGTTGCTTATTCCAGGGGTAGCGGAACACACGCGGAAAAGCAGCACACCTGCGAGGTGACATCATTTTGACGTCATGGCTACGTAAAAGTCTGAATTTGCAGGGAATGACGTCAATGTCAAAACAGACGCAGACGTACGCGTCTGCCTCGGGAATAAGGGCAATTGCCTACTACTCTCGCTTACGTCACTTTTTGATATCTTCAGCGGGTTGTGAATTAAAAATGTTTTAATCTGAAAATTGAATACTTCACAGCTTAGTTATTATTACTGACAGAATGGAAACAAAAGCGTTTCAGAAATCTTAGAATAATGCCTCTAACTTTGTTGCAAGCCATTTCTTGATGTCTTTAGAGGTTTAGGAGTATAATAATTAACTGTTTTAAATGATGGGTATAAAATGAAGACTTTGAAAATCGAACATAAAAATCATGACTTTCATAGTACCTAGATAAAATTTAGTGAAATCGAAGAGAAGAAAACAAAGAGGTCGAAAATGGAATTCAAAAATATTATCGCACTTATCATAGCCAATGCCTAAACAGCGATATATTATCATGACGAAATTCAGCAAAGTAGATATATTATGACACCGCGTGTCAACCAGATTTTTTAAATTCCCAAGCGTCATGGCCGTGTGAAAACGAACGATTTCGAAAGGAAAATATTACAATTTTATTTTGAAACACGTGTAGGAAATAATAATTTCTCCTTCGATTTGCGTCAATGTACGAAAATAAATGAAACATTTAAAGATCCTTCCACCCAACTGACACATTATGCGAATTAATTGGAACATGACGACACCCGCCTATTTATGTGGGTAGCGAAAAACGTATCAATAAAGATCAAAGGCATAATTATATTACCGGTAATTATGTTCGGCTCAGGTGTGTACACCGGATAAAATGTCGGTGGTATTTTCAACCTTTCAACCTCAAAGGGCAGAGTTGAGGTCTGCGTGCAGTATGTCACCTCACCCTGTGAACAGTATGTCAAGAGTGTAATAATACGGAGATTGCAAAAATTTCCAACAATGCTTCCTGCCCACCCAAAAACAGGCTAGTCTCAGTTAGGTGACAGAATCAAATAAGTAAAAGGTTAAGGTTTTACCATTCGGTTCCTGTTATTTTTGTAAGCAAAATCAATGTTTTATTGTTAAATAAATAAATAAATAAATTTTGACTAGTCTATTATTGTGTGGTACGTATAGGCGATTATATACAGGCTGAGTTTTAATTATATGCCGCAGCGGGTTCAAACGCTTGTAAAACCTTTATTTAACAGTCAAGTTATTCTAAACTTCAAATTTAGAAAAAAAACCTTTTTTTATTTTATTTTGTTTATTTTCCAAAAAAATATTTAAACTTGCTTACTTGCTGGTACTCATTCACCCCTTTAACGGATGCCTTAATTAAAACTCATTTGTATAAGACGACGAAGTAAATACTAAGAAAGTAAAAAAAAAAACTGTTATTCATTTCATCAAAGTGCCTAATAGTATATTATTATCTACAGATTATTAAATAACGTTTCCTTCGAAATTATGTGCGAGTCCGATAATTACAATTTGTTTTTTAATGAGGTTTTAATGTTGTTTTAATGTGGGAAACTAATGAAAATGGACCTTTTGTTAAAAATCAATAAAGAGTGTTTTAAATTATTGCCAATGGAATCCAGTGCACAATGAGAAATAACGCTTTATGGACTGTATATATAGTACCTAAAAGTATTTCTGGAAATATAGCGAGAATATTTTTCTGGCGCTTTTTTTTTAAGAAATCGAAGGGTTAGAAAGTTACAAGACTAGTTTGAATATAAGAAGAACTAGCTGTTGCCCGCGGCTTCGCACGCGTTAAATTTGGGTTAATATAGATCCCTTTTTCCAAGTCAAGTGGTAAGTTTTTGCGTGTAATATATAAAGGTATCTAACGTTTTTCTCTGTAGGTACTCCTGTCAATATGTACTTCATGATGATCAACTAAGTAATTAAGGCGTGAAGAAGTGACGATCGCGGTGCTTGCGCTACGCATGTTATCGAGACAAATGATGAATTTATAATGAGGTTCTAGCGCCTTCTGACGTCCGGGAACCGTCGGGCGCGACTTCTATTTTGATTTTTAGGGTTATTTACCCCTTCTCACCCCCTAAGTGGTAGATTTTAGAAAAATATGACACATGCAGTTGCTTATTTGTTTATTACCATTTAAACCCCTTTTCGCCACATTAGGGGTTGAATGAAAAAAATACTAAATACGTATTTGCCTAAATGTTTATTAGAGTATACAATTTCCATCTAATATCGTTTCTCCATACAAATTTTAAACCCCTTTTCACGCCTTTAGGGGTTGAATTGTGAAAAAACGCGAAAGACGTATTTAATTATTTGTTTATTACAGTTATCCTACAAAGTTTCAAAATAAAAAGTCCATCTAATATCGTTTCTCCATACAAACTTAAACACCCCTTTTTACGCCTTTAGGGGTGAAATTTAAAAAAAATACGAAACACATATTTGCTTAGATGGTTTTTAAAGTAATCCTACAAAGTTCATCTAATATCGTTTTTTCATACAAATTTTGAAACCCCGCTTCACCCCTTTAGGGGTTGAATTTTGAAAAAACACAAAAGACATATTTGCTTATTTGTTTATTCGAGTAATCTTACAAAGTTTCGAATTAAAAAGTATATCTATATCGTATGCCATACAAATTTCGAAACCCCTTTTCACCCCTTTAGTTCTGGAATTTTGAAAAAATATGAAACACGTGTTTCCTTATTTATTTATTAGAGTGACCTTAAAAAGTTTCGAAATAAAAAGTACATCTAAAATCGTTTATCCATACAAACTGTAAAACCCCGTTTTACCCCTCTAAGGGTTAAATTTTGAAAAACCATGAAAGACCCATTTGTTTATATGATTATGAGAGTAATATTACAAAGTTTTGATTTATAAAGTCTATCTGTATCGTTTCTCCATACACATTGTATAACCCCTTTTCACCCGTTTAGGGGTTGAATTTTGAAAAACCACGAAAGACGTATTTTCTTACTTTTTTATTAGAGTAATCCTTCGAATTTTCGAAATAAAAAGCACATCTAATGTTGTTTATTCATACAAAGTCTGGAACCCTGTTTCACCCCTTTAGGGGTAGAATAAAAAAAAAATAAACACCTATTTTCTTATTTGTTTAATAGAGTAACCTTACAAAGTTTCAAATTAAAAAGACCATCAATAACGTTTCTTCATAATAATTACACCCCTTTAGGGGTTGAATTTTGGAAAAACCACGAAAAACGCATTTTGTTATTTTTTTATTAGAGTACTCCTACAGGAATTCGAAATTAAAAGCACGTCTAATATTGTTCATTCATACAAATTTTGAAACCCCGTTTCACCCCTTTAGGGGTTGAACTTTGAAAAAACATGAAACAACTATTTTCTTATTTGTTTATTAGAGTAATCTTACAAAGTTTCGAATTAAAAAGTACATCTATATCGTTTCTCCATAAAAAAAACGAAACCCCTTTTCACCCCTTTAGGGGCTGAATTTTGAAAAAATGTGATACACGTGTTTCCTTATTTATTTATTAGAGTAATCTTACAAAGTTTCGAAATAAAAAGCACATCTAATATTGTTCATTCATACAAACTTTGAAACCCCGTTTCACCCCTTTAGGGGTTGAATTTTGAAAAAACATGAAACACCTGTTTTCTTATTTGTTTATTATAGTAATCTTACAAAGTTTCGAACTAAAAAGTACATCTACATCGTTTCTTCATAAAAAAAATCGAAACCCTTTTTCACCCCTTTAGGGGTTGAATTTTAAAAAAATATGAAACACTTGTTTCCTTATTTATTTATTAGAGTAATCTTACAAACTTTCGAAATAAAAAGTCCATCTAAAATAGTTTATCTATACAAACTTTAAACCCCCGTATTACCCCTTTAGGGGCGGAATTTTGAAAAACCATAAAACACCTATTTGATTATTTGTTCATAAGAGTAATCTTAAAAAGTTTCGAATTAAAAAGTACATCTATATCGATTTTATATACAAACTTTGGAACCTCTTTTCACCCCTTTAGGGGTTGAATTTTGAAAAAATATGATACACGTGTTACCTTATTTATTTATTAGAGTAATCTGACAAAGTTTCGAAATAAAAAGCACATCTAATATTGTTCATTCATACAAATTTTGAAACCCCGTTTCACCCCTTTAGGGGTTGAATTTTGAAACAACATGAAACACATGTTTTCTTATTTGCTTATTAGAGTAATCTTACAAAGTTTCGAATTAAAAAGTACATCTATATCGTTTCTTCATAAAAAAATGGAAACCCTTTTTCACCCCTTTAGGGGTTGAATTTTAAAAAAATATGAAACACGTGTTTCCTTATTTATTTATTAGAGTAATCTCACAAACTTTCGAAATAAAAAGTCCATCTAAAATCGTTTATCCATACAAACTTTAAACCCCCGTATTACCCCTTTAGGGGCGGAATTTTGAAAAACCATAAAACACCTATTTGATTATTTGTTTATAAGAGTAATCCTAATAAGTTTCGAATTAAAAAGTACATCTATATCGATTTTCCATACAAACTTTGGAACCCCTTTTCACCCCTTTAGGGGTTGAATTTTGAAAAAATATGATACACGTGTTACCTTATTTATTTATTAGAGTAATCACACACAGTTTGGAAATAAATAGCACATCTAATATTGTTCATTCATACAAATTTTGAAACCTCGTTTCACCCCTTTAGGGGTTGAATTTTGAAAAAAGATGAAACACCTGTTTTCTTATTTGTTTATTGGAGTAATCTTACAAAGTTTCGAATTAAAAAGTACATCTATATCGTCTCTCTATAAAAATTTCGAAACCCCTTTTCACCACTTTAGGGGTTGAATTTTGAAAAAATATGAAACACGTGTTTCCTTATTTATTTATTAGAGTAATCTTACAAACTTTCGAAATAAAAAGTCCATCTAAAATCGTTTGTCCATACAAATTTTAAACCCTCGTTTTTCCCCTTTAAGGGTAGAATTTTGAAAAAACATGAAACACCTATTTCCTTATTTGTTTATTAGAGTAGTCTTTCAAAGTTTTGAATTAAAAAGTACATCTACATATATCGATTTACCATACAAATTTTGAAACCCCGTTTCACCCCTTTAGGGGTTGAATTTTGAAAAAACATGAAACACCTGTTTTCTTATTTGTTTATTAGAGTAATCTTACAAAGTTTCGAATTAAAAAGTACATCTATATCGTCTCTCTATAAACATTTCGAAACCCCTTTTCACCCCTTTAGGGGTTGAATTTTGAAAAAATATGAAACACGTGTTTCCCTATTTATTTATTAGAGTAATCTTACAAACTTTCGAAATAAAAAGTCCATCTAAAATCGTTTGTCCATACAAATTTTAAACCCCCGTTTTTCCCCTTTAAGGGTAGAATTTTGAAAAAACATGAAACACCTATTTCCTTATTTGTTTATTAGAGTAGTCTTTCAAAGTATCGAATTAAAAAGTACATCTATATAGGTTTTTCATACAAACTGTGAAACCCCTTTTCACCCCTTTAGGGGTTGAATTTCGAAAAATCCGCCCTTAGTGAGCGTTTGCGTCCTAAAAGGAACCTATGTTAAAAATTTCAGCTTCCTAGGTCTAAGGGTTAGGGCTGGGCGTTGATGAGTCAGTCAGTGAATGAATGAGTGAATGAATGAATGAGTGAATCGGAACTTCTCTTTTTATATATGAGATAATGCGACAAAATGTCTGGCAACAACCTCTGTGAATCTTGCTTTCACTCCTGCAGAAATTGAGATACAAACACGAGTAGGTTTTCTTATGGAATGAGCATTTCTAATATTTGTTCATCAAGTCAAACAAATATTAATTAAAAAAATATGCCGAGGAATTGTTTTGTTTATTGGCCCCAGCCTCTAAAAAAAAGTTTCTTATTTTTTATGCACTTGATTGGCTTCAGGTTAAATTATAATTACAATGTAAAATAATGTAACAATATATAAAAAAAAAAACTGATTACACCTCTCAATATCCGTCAACTTTTTTTTGTGTTTATGGTTTTATTCGTTTAGTTATTTTGTCATTTTTAAATGATAAAAACATTTAGGCAATATATTTATAATAAACGGATCTTACCGCACGAAATAACACATATCCTTAACTTTTAGTCAGAATTACATTTGTCGTCTTCACGGAGATAATGGTCGAGGTAAGATCGTTTATCATTACTATAACAAACGATAAAGGTTATGTAGTTCATAATAATTTTGTATAATCATAAACTTTCTGTTTTTGTATGTCAATTTTGACATACAAAAACATTTTGCAGAAATAGTGGAAATATTTTTCTTTTTTTATAAATTAGTGTAGTTTGGCGAGTTTTGCGAGAGCATTAAACAAGTATTCTTCCGGGTTCGGCGGTAACGAAATTGCAAAATTTCCTTTTGACACCTGAAAGAAAGCACTATTTAAAAGTCAAAGCCTACTGAAAAGTGTAAATTTGTACTCAAATGTACGGTGGGTTTAATAAAATGGCAAGGGACTGTACTTTTAAAAGTGGCTGTTAAAACAAGAATTTGTTTTGTGTACGCTGGAGTGGCTGTATTCGCAGCTACTTATTGTGCAGATTTGAAGCACCTCGCGCGCCACCATCGATTGTCGCGAAAACTAAATAATATGTTTAATTCAAAAATTTTATTTGATTTATTGCTCTATTATACTAGTGAATATTTTGTCACACTGTTGCATCCCTAACATTAGTTCCGTGGACGCTCACTACTGCTATCACCGCCCAATTGTCAAGAATCTTATTACCTCATTAGGACGTTTTTAATGACCAGTCCAACGTCAAAGTATAATAGAGGTCAGTGAATAATTTATCCTTTTTAAAATGGAACGTCGCTTTTTTTCATTTTCACGCTAACTAAATAATAATATTGCCCAGTGGGTGTGATGAACATTTGTCTGACAGTTCTGACGTGTGTGGTATATTAATAACTCAATTCTCATTCTTATTCGCAGCATTAGGAAATCTGAGGCATCAACAATGGGTAAACTGGGAAAAAGCTGAAAAAAAACACTAAGCCATACACAGCGCAAACCACAACTTAGTCGATACCATTTAGGTGGCTGAGCTAACTCTGCATAAATAAAACGGAAGTTTAATCGCATTAGTCGCAGAAACAGCAAAGAATGGCTTCGCTATATATACATGTATTATAAACAAGAAATAATCGACTATATATTTTTGTTCTAGTTCGTAGAATTACCGTTAGTGCTGTAATAAAAATCGCTTTTTGTGCATTGTGCTTAGTATTTGTAGGAATTTTTGTCAGTTTTCAGGAGCATTCCGTTGGTTTCGTATTTCTAAATAATATTTTCTTCAAAAGCGTAATTTCCCTAACCTCAACTTGACAGCTGTCAGTTTGTCATCACCAGAGTTGTCATAATACAAATAATAAATCCAAATTAATTATGGAGTATTAAAGAAAACCTAAAATAACAACAAAAATCTAACAATTTTATTTCGTTTCTAAGGAATAAATACATATTTTATTTTCTTCTTCAAAATACATTAATTTTTTTGATTTGATTGGAGAGGCCTTCGTTCATTTCCGTCCTTTACTGTGTTCTTCCATCATGGCCGAGATCAAGGGGCGTTTTTTGGCAAGGAGGAGTAAAACGAAAGTGTTTTAAAAGGCCGCCGCCTTCAGTTATGGTTGTTTAACGACCATTTATTTAAATAAAATATGTAGCGTAGAAAACTCCGTGTAACCAGGTGAGTGCTATTTCAACTTTGTGTGCTGATAACAAGTGTTGAGTGCTGTTTCTACAAGTGTTGTTTTAACAAGTGTTGTTTGACAATCCGATCGCCGAGATTCTAAAAGAGTTTGGTTGTTACAATCAATTTCCGACACGATTTATTGCTAAAAACGTAAACTAAACTTCGACCTAGTGTGTTGTTGAGAGGACCCACTTTCTCTCGCTTTCTAAACCCGTGAGGTGAGGAGCTATGAAGACACAGAAGGCGATTCTTGACATCAGGTTTAGTCGAATTACTCTATAACTACTTACCCGATTTAGACGAATGAGACATATGACAGGTATTTGAATGCCCAACAAAAAATACTTAACAATCTGAAGTTTAAGAGTAATATTTGAAATTTATTTCATATATTTTTTTAATATCAACTTTATTTTATTTTAAATAACGCAATAAAGAATATTTAAAGCAATAAAGTACTAGAGTATTTTAGGATATTAGGACTATGTTTTAGGACATTATTAGAAATCATATATTTAATTATTCGTCTAATTCTTTTTGCATATAGGTAATTAATATTTCGTAAGCTAACAAAACAAATGTTATGTTATAATTCTTTCGATTTTCAAATTTTAGGGCACCCCTTTTTGTTTTTCCGATTACACATTCCGATTTTTTTGTCATGCAATGGCACTAAACTGGTCCAGGTGAGCATGTGACATGTCCATGCTCAGCTTTAGTTCTAAGAGGAAAAAATAACAGGCACAACTGAGGCTGCTATGGCCGATGTATGCGGCCTCCGTCCATTGTGGAGTGTAACAGGTGAGATGGTTGCAGGATCTGTAATAAGGACTGGAGGCCAATAGTTATATAGGTGAAGGTAAGCCCCAACGGCCCTTAAAGTACGGCTAAGTGCGGGTGGATGAGTGATCGGCCATCCCCCATACCATCATCATAAAATCAATTGCTAATTTTATTACTGAACTTGTTTGTATACGGCTATAAAACTAAACCGCCCTACAAAATAAAATAGTTACTCTTTCAAACTGCCGCAATCTTTCTCTTGCAAGTTGCCGTACTTATTCGTGTACGAGGTTCAATATAGTGATACGTATATTAACATGACCTTTTCCCTCGTTATCTCGCTGCTTGCATGCAGCGTAAGTAATAAAATACGAGTCGAGACGCGAAAGAAAAGAAAAAGAAACAGTTTGCACGTATGTAGGCACATACATTATTTATAAATAAAGCTCGCCGCTGTGGAAATGATGCGATATTTCGAGCTTTTGGGCAATTTAAACAACTGTTCTACGTTTCGCTATCGCAGTGATATAGGAAATTAATATAAAAGTAAAAATTAAAAAGCCATTATTACAACAATACGTTAACAAACTGTATAACGTTTTTTTTAAAGCCTTATCTTATCTGGTAGATTACCAATTAACCTTTCCGCAAATAATTTGCCCAACCGCTGCTCTATTACTCTACATGCAGTTGAGTCTCAGTCATAATCTCAGAGATATTCCTATGTGTATAAAGAACATTCTGTAAAATTTTCACTCGTTTTCATTCAGTCCTTTTTTAGATATTGACGTAAGAAAATAAAAATCTAACGCCTTTCGGCCAGTTTTGAAAAGCTCTAGAAACAAAAGGAGTGCATTCTCAGGACTACAACTTTTACTGCAGTTAGTTAAGTAAGTATTCAACATAGGAATAATATATTATCATTAAGTCTCGTTTTCGTCATTAAAAAATAGGGTCTGAAAAAGTTACGTTTGTTATTTTTTCCCGAGTTTTTAGAGAAAGAGTTTGACTGCTTTCATGCATGGTACAAATAATTTAAAAAATATTCCTAAAAGTTCGTTTCATGCTTAATATATTGGTTTTTGAATTATTTCGATATCTTTATAAATAGATAAGCAATTAACCTTTCCGCAAATCAAGTTGTTTATAAAAATTTGCCCAACCACAATTTTAAAATGGCTGCCAAAAAAAAACTATGGCCGATTTTTTTTTTCGAAGAGTGTTTTGTCACTGTCACCTTTAGAGACAATTTACAAAATTTACAAAATAGCATTTACAAAATAAGTAATCAGGCGGCGGCATGAGAGTAGATACTTAAAGAGTAAAGAGCAATAATTTGTTTACAGAAAGTATTTCCTCTGACTCGAAACTCGGCATTAAACATGTAAAGCGTCATATCGATCGTTAGTCTGACGAAGTTTGTGGGAAAATTAGGAGCCGAGAGTTCGAAAATCTTCCCCCACAATATGTGAAAAACCAGCAATGGAGGTGACGTCAGATCCAGAGGAAAAGTCTGCTATATAATAAAGGTTTTATGGTTTTGTTTTAGGGATTTTTTTCTGGTAATATGTAAATATTACATTTATGCTTAGTTAGCTCGTAAAGTAAAAGTTATGTTTATTATTTTTAGATTTATGTATTTATGTATTTAAAATAATTAGTTTTATCCTTCCAGACACAGCGATTGCCTGCGTTGGTAAAATCGGAAAAGTCATTATAATATGTCATTAGACCTTCAATCTTCAATGGACTTGGTAACCGATAGGGATACGAAATAGATCCACACATTCAAGGCAAAATATAAAAAAAATATTTTTATTCTATGGGCGATTATTTTGATTGTGACGTTGTGTCATTTAGTTTATTGTATTATTTATTTCATATTATAAATTTTGTTGTTATGTGGTTGTCATTAATTTTATATGAGTACCTCAGTATCAAAGGCGTACATCTGCCATTTACTTGAATGAGAGAAAAGGAGTTTTTTTGTGAGATATGCGCATTTAATACTTTATAAATTTTTTTCCTTATTTCGTTTAATACTCCAGAAATTATATTGTGAGGTAGCCGGAATCAATTACTTTGACAAATAAATTAAATTTAATTTTAAAAATCAAAATGTCCATCCAGACAAATCAAAAAATACAGAGTTTGAAATTAAACTCGTGGGTAGGTGTCCGTTGTTGAAACCAATGCCGACTTTGAAAGGAATGGGCCACACTATTAAAAAGAGCACGATTTTTGTTATTAGGATTAATTTTTAACTTAATTTTGACTTGGGTGGCACATGTCCGCCTTTGATAGTAAGGTAATCATATGCTTTAGTTGTATTGTGTACGATTGTATGAAAATGTAAGACACGTAAAGCATTATTTAAGTACTTAATAAATAAAAACCTAAATGCCTAACCTGAATAATATTAAAACACCGTGTTCCATAAATGATGGGACATGGCTTCAGTATACTATTTTTTTCACAAGACAGGCCTTTTTCTTCATTTCCCTCGGCATAATTCATGCGACGTGATGTGCGATTCGGGGGATTTAATGTAATTTCCTTTGTGCCGTTTGTATAAACAAAACTTCCGGTATTTCGGATTTTCTTTTGTCTCGTTTTAATGAGCGGAGAGTGCGCGGCGGAAACGCAAGGCCCCAATTCCAGCCGTAATAATTACACAAGGGAACGGGCCTGAAAATCATAACTTTTTTCCTTATTGGTTAAATTAAGAGCTTTAGGACTACCCTGAGATGAAACGGCTCGGAGGCTCCTTTTTGCGCAGGACACATCTCTTAGCAGGGCAGGTGAGTTCTGCATGACTTTTCAACGAGTGGCGCACAAGAAAGTGGTCGCATAGTTAATGTATATATTAGGCGTGAGATGTGAGAGTTTGTTCAGAACTTTTAGGTTGACGATCGAGGCTATGACTTGCAGGTAAATTTACCAGTGAAGTTAGTGCTTAACTTTCTATATTAAGAGAAAGTTCTATAAGGCAAGCAACCATTTAGGTCGATAGTTATAATATACACACACGTATATTAATTTATTAACCATGCTAGGACCATAAGCTTTGCGGTAGAGTATTTAAATTTTTGGTATGTCATAAAACTGTTAAAGGGCGATGTCAATAACATGTCATAAACTGTTAAAGGGCAATGTATGTCAAGTTTTGTAAAAATTGGTTTAATAGATTTTGTATAAATTGATGGGACATAAGTGTCCCTGTGGTCCATAAATATGCAATGTTACGAAAATATGATTATTTTATTATTTAACTCAGAAACCATGAAAAAGTCGCCATAAATATTTTATTTTGTTATTTAAAATCGCTAGACTTCGTTGGTCATTTGTGAATATTTAAAAAAACTACGGTATATTTCTAAACAATATTTTTTTATATTTTGCTAATATTAAGATTATGATGTCAATGACATGACAAAAATATAATTTATAAATTATTCGTATTCGATAATTTATAAAATGATTTTAAAATTATGGGACACATATGTCCCATGATTCTTTAAGGTTAACCGAATGCACCGCGTCAAAGAGAATCTAAAATAATATAAATAATAAATGTATTCTTATATATTTATAATAGCATATTATACTACACTGGGAAGCATAATATAGTCCTTACTTAGGTGTGTAAGTACATAACTATATTGCGAGACAGTTCGACGCGCCAAACAATGGCTTAGAATTTTATTGTTGTCTCATTTCTACGGGCCATTCAAGCAACCTTCGCGGACTATCGATTTCCGTCGTTCATTTCCGACTGAAAAATTCCTCAATCTCAACCATTATATGATTTACCTAGTCTCGTTATACATATCGTTCGCCAAACATAATTATAATGAACTACTCTCTTAAAGATATCAGTACAAAATAAAGGAGTTTGGTATTTGTCATGATATGAGTAAAATAGTCCAATATTCATCTTTTTACTTTCCCAAAAAAATACGTAGTATTACACGAAGTATGTAAATATGCAGTCTTGTTTTCGAGCAAAATTTGGAATTCGAGCTTATCTAGAGAAGCGACGCATTGTATGTCGCTTCAACAAAAGGAGTTTCGGGAAATATATAATAGGTACCGTGTATCAGCCAGATTTTTTCAACACTGTCCAGTGTTTTTTTCGTATTTTAATTATTATGTTATCAAATGACCTCTGCTATATCCAACTAAAAGAAATCTGACGAATTACTAAAATATCGGCTTATTCTAAGACAGCCAGTCTGACCAACAAACGAACAATATAAAAACTCAAAAATTTATATTTTAATTTAAACTCGATTTTTCAAAGTTTTTCAAGATTTTTCAAAGCTGCAAAAAAGAAGCTGCCTTACAGTACGCGTACACCAAAACCGATTTTGTCGGCCGATGGCGGACGGAACTACGCGACCGAGGTACTCGGACGTGTACTGTGCTTACACTGCAGACGACTTGTGCCGACATGGTACGTTGCCGGTATTCTGTAGTTGACTGTATTGCTTAACCAATTTTTTTTAAATGTCTGGAACCGCTATATCCATTTCCGATGCAACTTCAGCCCATAAACGTTTCGAAACATCTCTATTATTGTGCTTTTTTAATGTTTATCCCACAGGGTTGGTCTATTATAAACACAGCTAATTAATTTTTTAATATCCATAGTCGTTTAGGTAGATAACAACACTGCCAGAAACAACATAATGATTAAAACTATAAATACACTCAATTTGCACTGTAGACGCCGGCAGACTGGCGAGAAATCCCAACAAGTTCGGATTCGACGGCTGATCGGCCGTTTTCGGGCGTCATCGGACGATGACGGCCGTGTTGGTGTACGTACTATCTTTCTTTTACAAGTGTTTGATTCAATAGTCCGAGTTCGGCCGTTGTCGCCCGAGCAAACTTCGGCCGTTGACGGATTAGGTGTAAGCGAGCCCTTAGGATTTAAGTGTTTTTTCGAGCGATTCTTCTATGAAATTGTTTCTTCGGTGGCGTTTCCTAATAGGATTGGAGACAAAAAGTTGCGATCCAACAAACAACCGCTGCCTCATCCTGGATGAAATTGTGGTTGATCATAGCTCTAAAACAAGCAAGCGAAAAGGAAAACACATAAATGAAAACGAATATTTTTTTTATGTGCAACGATTTGCTGTAACTAATCTTTTTATTAGGAACATAAAATAATGGTGTCGCCAAGAAAATATTTTTTTCCCCCAAAAAGTAAATCAAGATGGCGGTATACATCTTGAAAAAAGCAACTTTAACAAAAGCCAATTGATCGAGTCTTAGGAATTGTGAAAAAATATCGAGAAAATGGTACAGCAAGCTAGAAATCTGCTCACCATAACCAAAATATGCAAGCGTCTCGAACGAAAGACGATCCCAGAAAATATTAGGACCCACAGGATAAATAATTGCGGTCGCATCCTTTGCAGGTATACCTACTTACATCCGCATGGAGATACTCAAAATCCAAATGAAACATATGAGCATTAATATACACGGAAATATTCTCTTTCATACACCGACAAAACGAGAGAGGGGTGGGAAGAATTGGCACTAGACAAAGACGAAAGAAGTGAGAAAGATAGACACAAAGAAAATAAATACAATTTTAACGCTGTCGCAATCCTAGATCCTCACCCTCTCACTTCCTATATCGGCTATACGTTTCTGACATACTGGTTGATTGATTTACCCATCCATTCTATCCTTGAATCCAAGTGCTCACCAAACTTAAAATTGTGCCCCCTGGTAGGGTTACTCAAGCAGCCTTACCGTCACATTAATAGATTTAAATAAAGCCACTTTTACACATGGAAAGATTATCTTTATTATTATATGGGATACACTGAAAAAACGAAAGAGGAATCGAAAGAGTAGCACACAAGACAAAGACAAAATGCGGCAAGCAGTGAAGAAATTATATATATAATGCATGAAACGGATATGGAAACTAGCGAAAATGAATAGCCAAGTAGATCAACGATATACAAGTAAACGTAAGGCAAGAAAACAAAATCCAGAATGTAATAAATATTATGGACGAATAAAACTAGAAAGACAAAAATAAAGACAATAAGTCACTGCCATCCCAATCCTAGATTCTCACTCTCGTATTTGTTATATCGTGTCTAAAATGCTAGTAACGCATTAACGCATTTATATAGCATGTCTCTTACTAATAATCATAATATCAATTTATATTTATTTACATTTATTCTTATTTTTTTTATAACACTGCCGATATGAGCATTTTCATACGTGTACTGGTGCCGCCCATTTAAATGCCAGGAGTTGTTCCAAGGCAGTGAGCTCTTTAGTTTTGTATGTACATATATTCGAAAGTTTAAAAAAACATTTATAATACCATAACCATTGCAAATAAGTTTTAACTAATAATAACTATCTAATACAATAGGAAATAACTAAAATAGAAGGCGGAAAATAGATAATCGTGTTAAATTAAATAAAATGTTACAAGTATTATTGAACAATAGCTACCAAAATTAAATAATAAGAAATAGTCAAAAGAATAAAGATAATAATAAGAATAGTCAAGTATTATACTGGTAGATTGATTTAACTTTCCCTCGTTTCCTTAAAGTATTAAAATTTAGATTCTACGTATTGGGTTTAACGTGACGTGAACACTCCTGGCTGGCGTGGCACAATCTATTAATTCATTCAATCCATCTTCAAAAATTGTATTATATTATAACTTTTCTTGGTAGAAATTACAGTAGCAGAAAATTTCAAAAGTAATTGTAATAATTCCAACCCTCTACTCGCAGGCTTCACCTTTCGAACTCTCGAAATACGATCTCCTCACTTTCGAGAGCACTTGAGGGCGCTCGTCTCATGACTCATATCGGTTTATTTGAAAAGGACGAGACTCGAGTTTTTCGTGGTTACCTTAGATTCCTCTCATATAATTTCCTTTTTAACGTGTTTCGGTTACTAGGCTGCCGCCTCCGCGAGTAATACACTCTGCGAGTATCGTATTATTTTCTTGATAGAAAATGGAAATTGATACGTAAGTAAGGTATCTGATTTTCCGTTTCTTTGATACATTTCCATCTCGTGAATAAGTACATCCATATTTCATATCGCGTTTCCGCTTTCTTATATGTTTGCGTCCTTCTTCTTTATATACATATATCATGAATGCGTCTCGGCTTTGTGACCTGGAAATTATTTTTACTGAATTTTCCGTTAAATAACGAAATCTTCCGCTTCCTCTTATTTTTGACGGGAAAATGTCTATTCGCTCGCAGTGGTGGTCGGTCGAACTTTCTGGTGTGATAAAATACCATCAGATTTGAAACGATTATACCTACGAGACTACTAATGGTTTGGCCTACAACTGATAGATCATGTTTGTACGTGTTGGTCGCGCATGATGTGATTTGTCTGTGACGTCTTCGCTCAGGTGTAGAATGTATGCGCGCGATAGTCAAGAATTAACTTTGTGTAGAATTGTTCGTTTGTGTTGCGCGGAAACGCGTTGGGCTGAGACGATTATTCTGGTGTCTGTCGTTCTAAAGAGCTCGTGGAGCGCTGCTAGGACCTAAAGTGAGACAATAAAAACAGTCGACAGAATATACTCGTAAGTGAATATTGACATTAAGTTGAAAACTACAAAATAATTAAAGACGTCTTACTCATATGACTAGTAAATGTGATCGGAATTATACAAAACGTTAGTCAAAGAATGCAATAAGCCTAAAATTCCCGAAAAAGAATCGGAGATCGTGCGTAGGTACGTAGGCCACTCTGTATATTTTGAGATGCCATGAAATTAGATGAGTTAGAGCTGGCAACACTGCATTTTTAAATACCACCATTCGTAATGAGTAAGCTTTAAGGGGCAAACATATTATCGGACGCGTCCGTTAGCCGCGGCTTATGGACGCGACTAAAAGGTTATCTGTGTAATGAATTTCTATTGAGCCGTGCACATTATCGGACGTTAGTCGCGGACGTGACCATAAGGCGTCGGACGTCCGATAGACATCTGGCAAGCCGCGTCCCAAACGACTGTGCATACTGTTCAGTCGCGTTCATAAGCAGCGGCTTACGGACGCGTCCGATAATATGATTGCCCCTTTACTGTAAGTTGAGTCGATGCTGTCACAGAGTGAACGTGGTAAATACGATTTGTTACCGAAACATGGATTTGCCAAGAGAACATGTGCGCGCTATGATTTACTACGATTTAAAGGTCCGTTTAAGTGAACAACAAAGTTTTGAACGGTCGCAACGCGCATTTGGTTATGAAACTCCTTCACGAGCAACTGTGTTTCGCTAGTACGGCGAATTTAAAAGAGGACGGATATCGCTTTGTGATAAGGCACGTTACTTCTTCAGTTACTGTTGGAAACATTGAGAGAGTGAGATGTATGATCAAAGAAGATCCAAGATGCACCTATCAAGCGATTGAGGCAACTCTTGGTGTTGGACCCGCAACAGTAAATTCAATTTTACACGATTATCTACATATGAAAAAAAATGTTACTCGTTTTGAGCAAGTAAGAATCGCGCGGGAAACGTTAGAAATGTTAAATAATAGTGGTAAGTCTTTAACAAACATAAACATAAACATTTACGTGGTCGACGTTTCACGACGGAGGATGAGATAGATGAAGCAAGTCATCAATTTTTTGAGAGCATTCCGAAAGATTGCTGGCTTTTAGCTTTTAAGTTGTGAAAGCTTCAGTCACAAAAGTGCATTGAGGTAGGTTATAATTACTTTGAACACAAATAAAATCATTTTCCTAAAAAGACGTAGTGTTCTTGTAGCTCAAAATAATAGCGTGGCCCTCTAATATTTTCGATATGTAAACTTTCGTGCATGCAATCTTAAAGTGTTTTTCTTGAGAAGAAATTGAAATTGACCCCACCCTGCTTGAGCCTTCGAAGAGAAAATTCGAAACGCTAGAAATTTATAAAATACACACAAAATCTGAGATGTATAAAATAAGATAATGCCGGGTGTGCACGGGAGATAGTGATGGTGTTAATCGTGGTGTTCATATGTGGCCAAGGCCGTAGCCAGATCGAAATCAGGGGGGGGGGGGGGGAGGGAAAGATTTGATTATCCAGGAAGCCGGTCATAAAAGTGTGAGAGGTGAACTGAGAAAAATATTGGGTTGATTCTTATACAGAATAACGATATTTTTATCGTAATTTTGTTCAATTACAAGGAATTTTGTTTAAACTCCATTACTCGATTATATGAATCAACAGTTAATACGGAAATAACAGTATACTGTAGTTTCAACATGATTCATGCGCCCGACTATAATCGTACGTATACTACTACATGCTGTCATGTTAGAAGCGATATCCCAAGGTCGCGACGTAATAATATAACATTATATTTTACCATTACGGCACGATAACTACCGTCACGCCAACACCGTTACGCGTCATGGTAATTCATAATTATGGACCACAGTCCGAGTTATATACGTAATCCTTGTTGAAACATGCGTATTTCAGTGTATTAAATCGTTATATTTTTCTCCGTGTGATTTAAAATAAGCATCATTACGGTTATTTTAAAATATCTTTTAAGATTTCGAACACACAGTTTGCCCTGGGCTCTGTCTTCGTTCACCCTTCGAAGTACCTACTGCATCGTGAGCGGTTTATAGAAAATAGGTCGCCCTATATTGATCAGTATTTCCGCGGATATCATTGAACCACAACATCCCTAGAAATAGTCAAGATAAGAAAATAAGTAAATTTACATGTTGTTTTGTAGAGTGAGTCTATCGGGCGACAGTACCCAAGGAGATATGTAAATTTCCTTAAATATAATTGTGCTATCATGAATATCAATCCCGGTGGGATTAGGTCCCACATCGCCGTCAGATTTCGCCTTTTTATTCTAAAGTTTATTTTATCCTGCAAACGCTTAGTTCGCGTTGGCTAAAAGAAAATCCCATTTTTTTCAAATTTTAAGGGGGAGGGGTGTCAATCCCTCACCCCCTTTCCTGGCTATGGCCGACAACAAGTAGATTGAAATGGGGGGCAAAAACTATGATCAGTGTAGCCCTAAGTTTTTTAATCTTTATACTATTCTATTTTATCATTAGGCCTGGTAACGTAGGTATCTGAGCCTACCTTAGCGCGGACGTCTCGTGGGATCCAGTTAGGTTAGGTTCTTATTAATTATAAAGAATTTAGATTTGCTATTTGAAAATCTTATGCTCTAACCCCTAAAACCACTTTATTTGTGTCTGAATTTATTGGGTGAAAATATACGAATTTGTCAATCTTTTATTACAAATGTTAATTTATTTATTTAGATTATAATAAATTTATTTATTTATTATAAATATATTTATTTAGAAATATTTATTTCGAAATAATTGTTAAATACCTACAAGTGGGTATCGCAATGAAATGTTATCGCTAAATTCATAAGTAGGTATGTATAAATTATTTACTGAACTTCTAATTTAACGTGATGTGTCGTTATTACTGATATTTTCGTGCGCCCACATGTACCTACATTATTTTTCAGCAATGTCGGTCGCAAAACGGTCCATCATAATTTCCAACGCAATCGACGTATTGTAACTAATTTAGTAATATATGGCATAGTAGCATAAACAAGCCTTGCCAGTGGCGATATCGACTCCATTTTGGGAACCTTTCTTGGCAAAAGAATCACGTTTTTGTGTGTGTATTTATTACATGTTTCCGAATTTTATCGATGTATCATCGAATACGCATGGTGGACACCGTCGTTCTCACCTCCATGGCCAACATAAAACTGGTGGTTATTACATATTATACTCTGAGCTGAGTACCAGTTCCTTGCATACTGAATCCAGAGAAATCGCTTCGTCCATTGAAACTCACAAGGCATTTTTGTTTATTCGCTGACTGCATAGCCCTTAGTCCGCGTAAAGTGGCCATCGCCAATAAAATAAAGTATTGTAACAAGTAGGGTTGTCAACCACAACGGGCGAACCCGTCACCTCAGGAAATTTTAACGATTGTGATCGTTCTATCTCCCGTGAGGTGATCGTAGATGACTTATATACAATACAAATCTACCGTCTAGCTAAGCCAACATGCTCGACAGCGATCAGCTCCTTACGGCGAGGCACCGCGTAAGGTACCCAGTTTTGAAAATATATCTCCGACTGAAATTAACCATCAGGATATCTCCAACCTCACGAGTGGTCACCGATCCTCCGAAGTCGCTTGCGCGACCTCTATCTGCCGTATATGCAGCGGTGATTCAGTTTGAATCTATCGCGGACCAATGGCATCTTTTGCCCGGCTCTAAATTTAGGATCAGGTAGCCATTTGGTAATTTCAAGAGTGCTTGACGACAGATCAACATCCACCCCCGCTGCTAAGGATACAGTATATTTCCATAGTCTCCGACTGCTTCAGTAATTAGTCAGACTGCACAACCGATTGGCGTCGCCGAACGGTGCGCAAACCGCCCAGTAGCACCGGGAGGCAATCATTAAGGAGAAACCAATCCACCAGCCGTGAGGCCTGAGACGCGAGTTTTACCCGGGGTAGCCTTCCATGCGAGGAGGCTTCTGAATAGGAGTTGAATCGTGAGTTGAACCGATCCGAAAACACAGTGGATCTTATGTTCCAAGCTGCACGAAACCATTCGCTACCAACGTATTGTAACAAGTCACAATACTCACACTCGCTAGCAGGCTTTTATTGCGAACTACCATATAACCTAAAAAACAAGAGAAAACGCAAAGTCAGCGCAGGCAACGCGCGCTGCAATTTCTGTTGCGGGACAAACAGAATAAAGTGCGGGACACAGGATCTGGTTGTCCTGCAGAATTTGGGACATGGGGCAGTTCTAACTATGATCTTCGAATGCCTGCATAACATCAAATCATTATGTGTTATACTATCATAACAATCATCCAATTTGCTGCGAGCAATTCCCACCACTCTCGCTGCTCGTAAAATTGAGTGCCGATCGTTATATAAGTATTATTATGTGCGAAAAAGAATCGTTTTAATTAGCAACTACTTTCCGACGACGTGGATCAACGGCGAGCTGACCTCTTTGGCAGTTAGCCAAGCGGAAAAGCGTATTACCTAATTTGTTGGGTTTGGGAGTGTCATTAATAACAGTGTGTTAATATAGTAAGTCATGGGGGTTTCTGTTGCTCTTTGAAAACGTGCAACCCTGTTTGCTACTATTGCTTGTAAACAATACTATGATTAAACTGTTGCAAAAACGCCGACCTTGCGGTTAACAGTGCAGAATTTCGTGTGTGCAAACTATATTTGCTGACTGTTGATATTTCAACATACTAGATAATTGACTAACTTTTCAATGTTGTATCGATCTGTTTATTTTTTTCTTCTTTTTAATCTTCGCGAAAGCAATGAAATTGACAGAAAAACGGGTAATAAGCGAATAACGGAAGACTGCAGATAATTCGCAATATCGAAAATTAATACAAAGAATCTTTTTGTTACTTGTCCACCCGTAAATCGGGCAAAGTGCCCTCGAACATCTACTCGCCAGCCGGAGCCGCCGCATTTCGAGCTCGTAGAGGAGCAAGAGTTGCGAGCGGGGCGTAGCAATGCCAGAAAGTGCGCAACGGGAGTAGCAGTAGTTTTTTTGTTCGCGCAACCTGTTGCTTCTTTACTTTTTAAAAAACCACCACTGAACTCTTTACATATTAAACTCAAAGCAAGTGTTTATTTCAAATATATACAAATATTTATCTTTCTTGGTTTTGTTCGCAAACATTTTGGGAGTAAAATCAATCGCTGTGGATTTATTTTTAAAACATATTTAGCACCTTTTATCCAAGACCGTGTGTGTATTTTGACAACAGACTGTTCGTAATGACTTAGTTTTATACTTTTCCATGCGTTTGCAGTACACGAACGTACGTGATATGGCCGTTATAATAACGCCCGAAAGCAACAACCCGTATCACGACGTTCAAGTACGCTCGAGTACAAAAAAAATAATTAAAACGAAACCCACAAAGCGTACGTAATACGTCAATATTCTATATACAAAAAAGGTAATAAATAGGTCTCTTGTGTAAAAAAAATGTCTGGTATATTGTAAACAAGTATTGTTATTAGGAAATCTAATAAAAAAAACCTAACGATATTTTACCTACTTTTTTAATAATAGTCCAAAGGTTAAAATTATAAGTACTATTCGTTTACTAAAATACTAAAAAATAGCTTTTGGCGAAACCATTTTATGTACTTGCAACAATTAGGTCGTTAAGGGTTTAGGATGGCAAACAAAAAAAAGTTTTTCATTTTATTTTCTTAAAGTTGAAATCTGATCATGAATCTTTTATATCAGTTTGAAAATAAAAATATTTTTTGCAATACTAAAAGAACTATTTTTGAGATATTGAATTGCAAATGTTTTTTTACACGTATAACAATCTGCTACTATCATCGATTCCAGAGGTAAAAGATTCATGGATACAATTTCTTCAAGTTTTTTAAAAAAACATGAAAATAATGTTTTTTTTGGCCGTCTAAACTGGGCGGGGGCCCAGTTTAGACGGCCAATAATGTTTAGTTTAGTCTGAAATCTTATTCGACGTTGAAAATGAAAGTCTTCTGAACGTCGCAATTAGGTACATGAAATTAATTTGGCGGAGAGGTCATTTTTCGTACATATAAAATCGAAGAATACCGCGGTTGTTTGACATTATAAATAGGATAGAAAACGACGTTTCGGTGACGTTGCAGCCGCCGTTCCCGCCCAGTCTACCCTAAACAACGGCGGCTGCAACGTCACAGAAACGTCGGGTTTTACATATTTCACGCGGTGAATTCGTTTTCTATCCTATTTATAATATTTTTCGTAAAAGTCTTTTTAGTAAATAAATAATTGCTATAACATCAATATATTTAAAACGACGTATGGGTCATAAAAACGTGACGAACCACCTTAAAGCAACTTCAACTTTATGAAAATAATTGTTTGCATTTGTTAGCTATCCGACTTTACTCCACGATCCCTTACGCAACGGGCTAGCATGTTTTTTTATATATAGAGGGAATGTGGGGTAATTACTGTACAATTTATAATCTGCCTATAAACGAAAATACGAGTTATCGGCGAAACCCAAATAAGCTTTTGGGGTTAGGCGATTGGGCTAACTCGCAAGGTCCATTAGGACGACCATTTTCGCCGCCCTAGTCGACTTCCTGACTGAGTTGGAATCGATGTACGCGACGGGGGGGCATCTGCCCACTATAAATGAAGCAACAACAAAGATGGGACAACCGTACATGCACGAAAAATACACACCGCAACCTTTTTACATAGGAATGGTGAAGTTGAGACGGGATTCGATGGGCCGATCTAGTTCTTCTTCTGTGCATGACCACCCACGCGCTAAACTCACATCCGTTATTCAATACACTTTGCAGAAAAGTTTGTCATGTTAAATGCGTTGTAAGGGAGCTGATTTATTCTTAGAAAATTGTGAGACGTCGGATTGGACGAGCACCCGTTGTGAAATGGGCTAAGAGCTGTTGCCATCATTTTGTGATGAAAATATAAGGAAGTTGAATTATGCTGAAAATAAAATCTAAAAGTCATACAAAATGTATGTAAATCCTAATAAAACATTCTTCTGGAGCACTAGCAAACGACTCCGTCCTTGCAACCTTACAGTGACGCCAATAATAATGGTGTTTCGATGTGAGAATGTGTTTAGATTCAGTGCGATGGTATTACAGTGATATAACTGCAATAATTTTAACGTATCTATTGTTAACGCTAGCCAAAGACAATGGCTAATTTTGTACTCACTTGCAAAGTTTGTTGTAACACTTTTCTACATGTACCAAATGAAAGATTATTACAGCTATAAACTATGTAGAAAATATCACAAATTATAAACCTAGGTTATAGTAAATAGTAAACTATTAAAGCAAAAATACCCGAATAACACCGAGTACGTTATTTTATCTTATCCCCAAAGCTAAAGCTGTAAATTAATTTATGGGTGAAAGAGAAACAGCCATTTATTAAGATAGACATACATAATCAGTGTGCGGGTGTCAGGATAGATTTTGCGTCTGGGCCGTCGGCATTGTTTTGTTTAATTGGGGTTCCTAAACAGGTGTACGGATGTCTAAGCTTGTGTATAATGTCAATACGACGTGGATTAATGAGTTGAACTATGATTATATGACTTATTTACACAAGCACAATTAATTGTTATAAGTCCATAGTTGTTACCCTCTGTGTACACCTTTTATACAAAAATTCCTATTCTTCTTTATGATAATAGTTTTGATATGCATACATACTCGTATAACCATTACATAGAACATTACACAAAAAGAGTTGGATGGTTTAGGGCTCTAAAAATGAAGCAGATTAGATACATCGCATCGTCAAATGAGTGTCGGAATAATAATTGATTTCATCTGAATAATGTCATAAATAAAATGTATAGTAGAATTTTTTATTCAGATGAAATCAGTCCTTGGCTACTTACCGGAAAAGCCTTCAGGTGACAACCGTTTTTTTTAATTAGATAATTATCAGAGAGCGACCGAAATTAAAACAGGGAGAGACGAGTCGATAGAAATCGGCCTATAGCCGACCGCCTTCTAGGTTATCATGATCATAAACCGCTTCATCCATGACCCCGCCTTTATATAAATTTGGTTGTCGGGGTTGGTATTAAATGTAGTCGAATTGAATTGAATGGGCGTCTCAGGGGCGCGGGTTGTTACAGTCAAAATCCAATTACGTTCAATAGGGCTCGATGCTGGCGCAATATATATAGACATCCAGAAGGCAACAAGATCATTATTCTCTCGATAAGACGTGCCGCGGGAATCGGCTGGGTATCGAAAATTGACAGTGATTGAAGGAAGGTAACGCTAACGAGAAATTTCTAACCGATGCGCAATGGGCCGAAAGGATAGGAAGCAATCTCGGGCCAAATATCGTTTGGCAAATCTGGTATCAAAGTCAATATCTACTCGCTAACCTAAGTGGAATACAAACTGAGACCGTATGCACACTATTTATTTATTTAATTAATGAATCATTTCGGAAAACATTCAGCGCATACAATAATCTAGCGTATTATACATAACTTATACAGGAAAAAAACGTTCGCCCGATAATCGTTTCCTGCGAGTTACAGTTTAAAGAAATATTAGCATATTTAAATAAAAAAATACAAATTTAAAAAAAATATTGAGTTTATAAATTAATAGAAAGTCGCTGAGAAGGGCAGAGAGTTGGAAGTCATTATAACATTGATTTGCCACGTCCTCGAAATGGGGGAATTGTGAAGATCAGGCCTCATTACCTTGAGGATGCACAAATTGATATGTATTATAGTAGGTACATACTCGTACTTATGTACTTGGGATTTCATATTCCTTTCTTTTTATATTCTGTATAATGTCTTTTAATATATTTTTTTTAATGTTTGTTTTTTTCAGAACTCTCCCATTTATGAATCGATTTGAAAAAAATATTTTTTTATTTGAAAGGATATACGTGCAGATTGCTCCCATTTTTATCAAAATCGTATTCGAGGAATTGAGGGAACTCCTCAAATATTATCATATGAAATTGAAAATGTACATGTTAATTCGATTCCGATGAAAACGTATTTTTTTATGGTAAGTATGATCTGATTCTATATCCCGGGTTGGCTCTCGACAAGAGGACTCCTCAACGGTCAACAGCACAGACATAACATTTTGTATACTCATTCAGTTATGATAGCCCGTTTCAAGTTTCACCATGATATGTCTGCTGCACCTAGGGTTGGCTCCCCGCGAGGGGACTCCTTAACGGTCAATAGCACAGACACGACATTTTATATATTCATTCAATTACGACAGCTCGTTCTAAGTTTCGCCAAGACAAAACTGCGGCACCCAGGGTTGGCTTCCAACGAGGGAACTCCTCAACGGTAAACAGCACAGACACAAAATTTTGTATACGCATTCAATTATGATAACCCAATCTAATTATCACCATGACATGGCTGCTGCACTTACATTAAAAAAATGGTGTCGGTTTTTATTTTGTTAAAATGTTGTGTATTATGTTAAATTGGGGTTCCTAAACAAGTTTACAGATGTATAAGCTTGTCTAAACTTTGTCTAAACTTCGGTTGTGTATAATTTCAATACGACATGGATTAATGTGTTGAACTTTTATTATATTACTTTTTTACACAAGCCCATTTAATTGTTATTAGTCCATAGTCGTTACACTCTGAGTTCACCTTTTATACAAAAATACATATGTATTATTCTTTGTGATGATGGTTTTGATATGGATACATATAATCATTACATAGCACATTACACAAAAAGATTTGGATGGTTTCAGCCACTGATAATGAAGCGGATTAGATACATCGCATCGGCAAGTGAGTGTCGGAAAAGTTCAATTGAAATTGATGAAACACGCTAAGCCGGATAATGGCGAACAATCGACCGCTGTGCCGCGCGAGAGGGCTGCGAACACGCCACTTTGGGATGACCCAAATTGATACAGAGCTCTCAAATGCTCGAGCAGCGGTCGCTTGAGTGCTAAACCTTACAGAAGAGCGCGAACAAATAATAGCAACGCAAGCATCAACTTGAAATACACTACATCTATCTACATTTGATCTCGAAAGATTGCAGAATCTATCTGTACTCTGTTCATCATTAGATTATGAGATATAGATATCTCATAATGATATACGCTGGGTCGCGATATGGACAGTCTTACAACTGCTTGGATTATTGAGACAATAAACCAATCTCTCTTGACATAGTAAAGGAATGAGTGGCTTATAATCAATTCGGCCGGTATTTTTATTTTGGACTCAACTGTTACCAGTGTGGGTTTCATGCAGGTCACAGCAATACCGTTCTATTTATATGAATAAAGTGAAAATGAATAAAGTTAAAAATTATAATGATGGGAAATCAAGTTTATTTCATTATTCAGTTAATTCAGCGAGTATTACGTTTATATTTTGATTTGATTTGATGTTATTTGATAGTCCATATTTCTGAAGTAAGTTAAGACTGGTGTGATGAGTGTCAGGGCCGGCGCGAGGAAATTTGGCGCCCCGGGCGAATGATCAAAATGGTACTTCCACCCCCCCCCCCCCCCCCCCACCGTCCTCTCCCCTCCATTCACCTTTTAAGCAAATTTCCACGGACGGATTTCCCCGGGGTAGCGAACGGTTTCGTGCAGCATGTGCCATAAGATCCATTGTGTTCAACTCGAAAACTACTCGAAATACACTCTATCTATATTTGATCCCAAAAGATTGATCTGTGCATATTTGATCTCGAAAGATTGCAGAATCTATCTGTACCCTGTTCATCGTCAGATTATCAGATATTTATGACTTGTGCTAGGTGTATATATCGACAGTCAAACAAACGTGTAGAGTCAATAAAAATATGCCTACAATAAAAATGACAAACAAATTGAAAAGTATTAAAACAAAAAGAAAAAGAATTCAACGAATGTAGATAGTTCGGTATGTTATGTTAAACATTATAATCTACATATTTTACGTTACTATAAGATTCATAAGAATAATTAAAAAAAACTGAGGTAGCCAGAAATTACAGATTTATGTTAATAACATTCAAATGAATTGGTATTGTAAAAAAAAATCGTCCAGCAGAAAGCATGTGTGGATTGAAACTTTTGGTTGTGGAATCTTTCAAATGCCTTTGTTTCCATCTGCCTTGTAAGTGATAGCTGGTCAAAGAAGTTCAAATATCCATAGATTTTTTTGTTTTTGCGTGAGCCTGCTTTTAGCAGGACAACGTTATCACGTCTATCTGTATTGTAAGAGTGCCGCTATGTATGTACTATGCCAGAATCAATAGCGCATCTATTGCTAATGTAAAATTTTGAATAAATAAAAAATAAATAAAAAAGAGGATCGCGGGATTAGTCGACTGATATACGTAATGTAGCATTCGGTATGCGATACATACTTGCCTCGCAGTAAAGCGGAATTCAAATAATGTGCCTCACAGTGAGAAATTTTTATATTTGTAGATTTGTTTTGAAAATTAAATGATATACGTTATATATTATAAATAGGATAGAAACGAATTTACTGCGTGAAATTTGTAGCACCCGACGTTTCGGTGACGTTGCAGCCGCCGTTGTCCAGGGTAGTCTGAAAGAGCTGTCAATCCGTTGTTTTGCGGGTAGGTCGCATACCGCTGCCGCCACTGCGAAGGTTATAACGGTAGTGGGGGGCGGGGGGCGGGCTCGGAGCGCGCGAATTTCGAATCCGTCTTTCACACAACACTCACTGTATCCTGTCTTAGGTCCTTGCGTTCGGCGTTGGGAACATTTTAAGAAGAGGGTTCCACGTAGAACAGAGTTTGTAACCGTCGTCTCTATTGAAGTTCGGGGTTTTTCTTATTTCAATGGCTTCCCGGACCATGCGAAGAAAGTAGAATTGTTCCTTGGATAGCACAATGGGATTTTGAAACTGCATCCAGTGGTTACTTCCGCTATTCAATATAATGTTCGCAGATCGCCGATTTTTCTCGCTGAACGTTTTTAACAGCTTTGATGTGTTCTGTCAGTCGCGAGTCTATGGGCCGTTACGTTTGTCCAACGTAGGCTAAACCGCAGCTGCATTCGACTTTATTGGGTTTATTATCCGACTTTATTACCCAGGGTTTATATTGTTACGCTATATATTGTTTGCTCGCAAGTGACAGGCCGATGTCTAATAATTAACGCGGTTGAAAAAACCTTTAAAATATATGCCTTTCTCTTAGGTATATTTAATGAGTTAGATAGCCGAAAAAAAATATTAGGTCTACCGGAATGTTATGTCCGTTTGTGGAAAAAAAATGTTTTCATTCCTTTAGTAATATTTATTGTTTAATATAATTTTCATCATTATGTATGACCTCTTATCAGCGTAATGGCAATTTATATATACCATTGTTTTAAATGTCTCTTATCTTTAGAGGCAAAAAACACACACCTGCTTCATTAATTTTTGTCTCTTCAAAAGAATTTGTAAGAACAGAAACAGGTGGTAATAGGAGGGTGCAAAGATTGGGTAGTGTGGTGGGTGCGACCAAATTTTCCAACCTAGCTTTGCGATCTTCTAACCTGTCCCCAAAGTAGCACGTGACCTGTCATTATTAAGATGTAGTATGGTGTGTTAATTATCCACACCAATATTCCATAACAATCCTAGTTTTCCAATATGATCCGAAACGGTTTGTTGAGCTGAGCTAAGCTTTTCTGCAATCGCAGATGTCAAAAAAGGATCTTGCTGTACCCTTGCTCTTGACAATATCATCATCAATCAAAGATGGCCACCCAGAGCGTGACTTATCATTAAGGCCGAAATCGAAACGTCAAATATTTTTAACCATCTTTTGCATATTCTATCCGAAACTGTACCTTCACTAAATACTTTCACTAAATTTCTACACGCATCTGTAGCATTTCTTCCGTTTTGAAATTCGTACAAAATATAGTGCCGTAATAAACAAAGTTGCCATGTTCACGATTTGGTCGCACGTAATATACTTACCTAATCATCCTTGATTTCTCTTAATTTAAAAGGTCTCACTGCAGTATTTTATCAATGCAGTGATAAATAAGAGAGCCTTATATGTCTCAAGTCAGAAGCACTCAGTAGCTATTCACCTTCAATGACTCATTAGAGGAACATTATCTCTCTCAACAAACCTTGGGCTTAAGCTTTCCTGTATTTCTTTTCGTATCTAGACATTCCGTACGAATTGCTATTTTATCGTGTTTTCTTTTGCTACCTTTATTACCGCCGCACCTTAAAATTTCCAAGTGTATCTGCCTTGGTTGGCTGCAATGCAATGGTATGAAATCGTTGCCGAATGATAAGCCGTTATATGTTATGTAATATAATGTTAAATATCTGTGTTATTTAATGCAATACAGATTCTATTCATTCATTGATTCACACACAAACGCTCAGCACATTCTATCCTTATCCTAACCGCGGATTCAACATTGAACGAAGTCGCTATCTAGCAGACCAGCCGAGTTAGCCGTGGAGACAAACAGCTGTACGCATCCTGTAATTATGTTATTCATTTTTTATTGCTGTAAGAAATACGATAGAAAATGGCCCAGCTGCGGCTGTCCCAGAAGAGACCCCCCCGCATTTACAACGATAATATGTACGAAGACCAATTACTTACATATTAATGTAAATGACGTCTGTATTGCATATAGTAACGTAGTTGCAGTAAACTGAGTCATTATTTCCGCTTTGTTCGCTGCAATATCCGGCTGTATTAACAGCAAAGCCGCAGAACGTGAGAGTTGTCACACATGCGACGCAACAACTGTTTTGAATTAATCAGCGATGAACAAATATTGCGTTGCAAAGCTCTCTAACAAAGCAAACAGCTGATGTTTTGCTACGACAAAGCTAACTCGCGCTTGTAATACAGCCTCCCCAAACGAGATCACATAAAAAGTGTCGGCGAAACAAGCGTATAGCAGTGAAACGAGCCGCAAAGGAGGGCTTTTGATGTCTGGATGTTTTTCCGCGGAAATTTCTATTGAAGCGGGGAATAAACGCGTAATAGCTTGTGTCTGTAATAAACTGGGAGTCAGTTAGTGTAAATTCTGTCACCTCATTTTAGCACGACAATGAATACGACTCGTCGTTAGAACGCCTCGCTTCAAAGCTCTCCTGAAGCTTTTAAAAAATACCTCAAAAACCAGAGGGGCTATAGTCGCGGAGTGGAACTCTGAAGAAGACCCGGTGTAAAAGCTCGCTTTGTCACTTTACGTTAAATATCGTCATTCAGAACAATATATATTGTGATAAATAGAGTTCACCACGATGACAGAAAATCATTGGTTTTCATAGTTATTGTATTAGGCCTGGCACCCGATTCCGTGCATAATTCCAGCGTTTTCGCATTTCCAGTATTTTGGAAAAGATATAAGAATACCTTTATAAACAAAGTTTATTTTGATCTTTTGTTCATTTCTACTACTCATTTTATTAGTTCCTAATTTCAGAAAATTGGCACCGTCTTAATGAAATGAACTAAAACTTCTCAACGTTTTCTGTTTTAATACTGCAAAATTTTGATAGAAGTTTTTGAATTAATTGTTTTTATTTGCTTGATGTTATAATCGTGTCGTGTCGATTGGATGACCATTGTAGTGCGGTCGAGGGCCTGGTTTAGACGGTCAAAAAAACATATTATTCGTGTTTATTTTTTTTACCAAAGGTTGAAATCTATTCTTGAATCTTTTACCCCTGGAATAGTTGATAGTATCAGATTGCTGAAGTGTAAAAACGTACTACTTTCTTTAAAGAAAACTTTAAACGCGTTTTTCCCAAAACAATATTTTTCAGTTTTGCGCCGGTGATACAAGAACTACTTGACAGATGGTGTTGTACCAAAAAAGAAGGAAAGAATATTAATATATCTTCTATGTGAAATAAAAAAATCAGAAAAAATGTTTATATATATTTTTTTTACTACTTAAATACAATATTTTGGGTGAAAATCGACTTTATTTCTTTAAATCCTTGACAAATTAGAAAAATGATAACTTTTAGATATTTTTTTAGTTCATCTACAAAATAATACATATGTACAATTTATCATAGTTTATTTTTTCTTACAGTCAAAATTGCGCTCGCTATTACCACCGCACGCAGATACCGTCATTTCTGCAGCGGTAGAAAAAAATAAATTTGAAATCTCAAAAATCGTTTTTTTTTACTATTACAAAAAATATATTTATCTTTTGAATGTTAATCCAACTGATATAAAAGATTCATGGTCAGATTTCAACTTTAGGTTAAAAAAAACATGAAAACCGTATTTTTTGTTGGTCTTCCAAACCAGGCCCCTTAAATGAATGTAACGCTGTTTAATCGATTAAATTGGTCATCTTAATAAACTACACTTAAGTGTCATAAATAAGTAAAATACAAAGCAATCAAATCACTCCTCTATAACACGCTTGGTATAAATATGCCAAAACCCACTGTGCCAAAGTGCATATCTGTAGGTATGCACTTCGATAACTGCAGAAGTGGGACACGAACATTAAAGTGGCATTTATTTTGTACTTAGTGCACGACCTACGCAAATCATTCATTAATAAATAAAAGATAAGATGGGCCGGACAAATGGCATAATAAGCGATTCGCAAATCTTCTTCGAGCAAAAAGAAATAACGATAAAAACGCCCATAAATGACTTTGCAGTATTGAAAAAGAAAACGTTCATAAGTGTTTAGTTAATTTCAGTTAGAGGGTTAATGTATCAACCGTACTGACTCTGGGTGCAAACGGGAAATGGAAAAGTGTTATTTATATTGTTTAAGTTTCACAAGATTTATACATAAAACTTCAATCAAACCAAACTTATAAAACTTTATTTAACTACCTGGATACATTTCACAGTTCAATCATTTGTATAAAGTTCTTATTGTGAGAACATTCTAAGCATCGGCTGTTAGGAAATATTTATTTTTTAAAAGGCATATGGGTTTTTTTCAAACTTACATTAAAAAGTGAAATCAGTAAAATAAATTTCATTGGTCTTAGGAATAAACTGACATTTTCCCTGGTAAATATTAAAACTCATTATAAGAAGTATCAAAACATTTATTGCAGGTTGATACGATAAGTATTTAGGTATTTTTATATATTTACTACTGCTCATTCAGATAACAACGCGCGCCCAGTCTTGTTGGGCAGCTCAGATACCTTGTTGGGCCAAAATAAAAATAAAAAGGCTTATTCTTAAAAACGGTCGAAAAATCACGCTGTGGACCTTATGTTGGAATACCTATCTCATATAGAAGCTACACTAGTAATATTTCAATTCTGCCATAATATTTAAATAAATATTGACGCCATCTGTTGGTGTTGGCTAAAACCCGCCCTCAGCCGAAAAAGAAAACGCGCTTCCTAAAGCGTCGCAATGGATCCTAACCGGGTTCGTCCGCCGGCTAAGACTGGGCGCAAATCGATTTTATTTATAAAACTAATATTCAGATGAAACCAGTCCTTCCTTACTTACCGGGAAAGTCTTGGGGTGATACAGCCGATTATTTTTACTTTCCCGGCCCACCAACTGACCAAAAGACGAAAGTATTGTTAACGTGCTAAAAAGAAATTTCGAGATAAAGACGAAAATATCAAATTTGATAAAATTAATTTGAGACAATTAAATTAGACAATTAATTTGAGACAATTAAAACCATATCCAGATTAATGTATGTCTGTGTATCTGTATGTAAGTGTGTGTGTGTGTGTGTTCCGCCACGATAGCGTCCAAACGCTTAATCCAATTGAGCTGAAATTTGGTATGCAAGGAACAATATAATTGGTCATGGCAAGAATTGATAACATCGTGGTTGAAATTGGTCCACCAGGGGGCGATCTAGTCATACATCATCCTCGAAATATTGGACTTAGAGACTTGAAACTTAGTACCTACATAGATGCCTTGTCGGGCTGAAATCACATTGTGGAATTCTGGTTGGAATATCTTATATACAAGCTACACTAATAATATTAAAATTTCGCCATACATTTTTATCAAATATTAACGTCGAGCCGCCAGAGACTAGCCGAAAAACCAACCGCGCTGCCCGAGGCGGTTGTGTAACGTAACCCAAACGGGTTTGTCCGCCGGCCGAGAGAGGGCGCTCATCGATTTTATTTTTGAACCTAATATTCAGATAAAATCAGTTTTTGGCGACTTGCCGGGAAGTCTTGTGGTTACACATCCGATTTTTTCTTTTCTTTGAGACGATAATCTAGTAAGCAGTGACATCGCCAGTACCTTAGAATGGGATGCATGACGTCAGAAACGGCTGGCGTCTTGCAAAAATGATTTGCAGGTCAGCTTTTTTCGAACTTCAACTATGTATTTATTACGAAAAAAAAAATGTATATTTAAGTCAGTCGTGAGCTATTTTATAATAAAAAGCAGTTTATAACCTCAATGTCAGATAAAAATCGTAAATAAAACAAAATAATCTAAAATCGAAATAATCAAGTGATATATTTATTTTATTTTATTTATTTAGGTAAGTAACAGTATGAATTTATAATTAGATACATAATTCGTTAAAAAAACATGTTCTTATGCCGATTATAACTTACGCCGTTCGAAATATTTGAAAAATATTTTACAAACTAAATTATGAAACAAAAAATACAATACATCCGTAAATATTTATTAATCAAATGACCGCAAAAGTTGTAGAGTTAACCGCAAACATATATAAAATATAAAATATAGGTTACTTTCAAATTGACGGCGACATTATTTTTAATGTAAACGGTAGACAAACATTCTATAATGTTGCTGATTGCAAATTGCCAGGCTGAGTCCAACTCGTCCTCTTGTGACGTCCATTTCCCTTGCGCGTATTCCCACAAATGAGACAAGTGTCACTATATCTTCATCCTCGACTCGCAATGTCTGAAGGTGGGTATCCATTAGGTTCGCGCATCAACTCTGCTCCGCGCATCTGCAACTGCTCAAACGGAGACAGCGCGTGCATTATCTCAAGAACAACAAGTGCTCCGCAGCTTTCATTCGAACGTTGAGCGAACATGTCGTCGCTAGAATTAATTTTCAAATTTCTAATTTTTCGGATCCCACAGCGCTGTATAATTTCGGTACTTCTCGATTAGAGCCTACGCATTTCTCTTCGGCTTACTCCATAGCGATGAATTCGCGTTTACTGGACACCGATCGTGATCCGCGAGACGTAACCACCAACGTCTTTCTTAGCTCGCGTCCACAAACGCACTGCACATCACTTTGTGTTCGCGCATTTGCCGCCACCGCTCGGAGCGCTCACCGCGGAGCGTGCAACGTTGCACGCTCCAGGAGCGCCAACGTATCCACTACTGGAGCAGTTGCAGGTGCGCGGAGCAGAGTTGGTGCGCGAACCTAATGGATACCCACCTTTAGGCTCGCCCATCAACTCTGCTCCGCGCATTTGTAACTGCTGCAGTAGTGGATACGTTCGCGCTCCTGGAGCGTGCAACGTTGCACGCTCTTAGGCGAGCGCTCCAAGCGGTGGCGGTAAATGCCGCGAATACAAAGTGTAGAGCAGTGTGTTCGTGTAGGCGAGCAAAGTGAGACGTTGGTGGGTACGTCTCGCGCATCACGTTCGGCGTTCAGCAACGGCGAATCCATCGCTATGAAGTCGGCCGAAGAGAAATGTCTAGCTCTCTAATAGAGGAGTACTGAAATTATACAGTGCTGTGGAATCAGAAGGATGAGAATTTTAAAAATAAATTCTGGCGACGGCGTGTTCACTCTAAGTTCGAATGAAAACCGCGGAGCACCCTATGTTCTTGGGTTGATGCGCGCAGCGTCTCCATTTGAGCAGTTGCAGATGCGCGGAGCAGGATTGATGCGCGAACCTAATGGATACCTAACTGCCACTAACGGTACAGCTTCTATACAGTAGCCTCCTCGGATGGGCTCTACCCCGGAAAGGACTCTGTCCCAGGCTATAATGCTGGTGGATCAGTTTTCCCGCGGGGGATTGAACCTCGGGATCTACTGCCGACTACCAGTCGACTACCAGCCGACTTTCAGCCTTTCGACTGTTGCACTCTGGCTGAACTGGAGCCACTGGAGAACTGGAGGAGTCGGGGAACGATATAGGGTTTCTTACCCATCGGGGGTGGATGTTGATATGTTGCCCTCCACTCTTGAAATAGCCATTTGGTTACCTGATCCTGAGTTCAAAGCCGGGCAAAAGACCCATGGTCCGCGATAGATTCAAACGGAATCACCGCTGAACATACAACAGGTAGAGGACAGCGCAAGCGAACTCGAACCCGCAAGCAGTCAAGAGGGCGGAGAAATCCGGCCGTAACTGGTAGTCGGGAGCGAGGCGGCCAGCTGAGTGCTTCTCAGTGCCTCGTGTAAAGCGTTAGTCTCGGACGGTCCAGTTGGCGGAGCTAATTGGTGGATTGTTTTGTTCCTAAGTCTCTACGCTCGGCTCATGTTAAAAGAACAATTATATATAGTTATACCTTCCTGGGTTGAGGGGTTCGCACGTTGTAGCAGACAACACTCCACTAGACAATTATAGTATTTGTTGATCCTATTCTTAGTGCATCGAAAAGCCTGTCTACACTTTTGTTTTACAAAGCGGACGTGCCAAGTCCGCGATTGAAATTTACGAGCACTGTATGGCGGCGCGGACTCTATGACTGCCATGACCGTGAGCCCGTGCACAGGGGGTCGCGACCAGGCGAGCGTGATATGGCGAACTTTGCGTGTCTGCTTATAATATTATAGCACAGCTGAAGATCTAAATATAAAACCTGGGAAATCTTCTATATAATTACCAGATTAAGCAGGGATTTAACATGCGCTTTATGGCGAAATGGAGACGTAAATTGGTGTCTTTTTCTTCGGATGCCTTAGCTTATTTCACGAAAATACAAATCAGAATTTTGCATTTATTTTTAAAAACTTATCACACCATTGTGAAATCGCTTCTTATGTCAAAAAAATACAAAAAAATAAACGCTGACAGACATTTACTTTATACCTAAATTAGAATATCCAACATTTTTTTATTTATAAAAACTGCAAAACGGCAAAACCAATGGGACGGAATGCGTATGATTATTTTTCCGAAAAAAGTCTTATTTTTGAAACAATTTAACTAATATCTTACTATTTTATCTTCTTAACTAATATCTTATATTGCTGATATCTTACTATTTTGAATATAAACAATTCACCTTCTCATGTAAATTTTTGTTATTTTTATGTTAATCATTCATGGACTAGTTTCAGTTATTAGAAATACGTAAATTACAAATAAAATTCATTAGGATTAGGAAATGCGAAACCTTTTAATCGCATTATTTACGGTTTCTTCATAAAATGCAAACAGCTAAAAGGTCTCAATATCAATGAAAATAGTCGTACTCTGAAACCTGACCACATTCCTCTTGTTAAGCTTACGTGTGGCAAGGAATTTCTTGTAATTGAGAGAGTCACAATTATGAATTTCTCTAATAAAACATTTTTTTTAAATCTGGGTGATAATTAGTCGACTTACGATGCATCGCTGTTCTAGGTATTTGCTATAAGTGCGATAATTTATTTGCAGTCTATTTTGAAACTCTCATGTTTTGTCCACTTCGATTTAACTGATTTTTATCGCCTATAATAATAGCATTTTTTGGGTTCGATTTTCAAATTCTTCATTTTTTACAAACCTTTTTAAAAATTCATTTCTTGAACCCGTAAAACCTTTCTTAAAGATGTTAAGAAATGTCGTAAACAAAGTTAGAGGCATTGAGATTTTAAGACACTTTTGTTTTCCATTCAAGCGCTAATAATAACGGAGTTAGATTCAATTTAGATTATAGCTTATTTACAAGCTTTTATTTACCTGGCAATGTTTGTTTGTTTAGGTCAAATCTTGCAAGCTGAATTAGAACCACTTCCTCTTATCATATGAAGTCGAAATTTTACATATTGGTTCGATTCCGATGACAATGCAATGCAGGATCGGCTCCTGACGAGATTACTCTTCCACGGTCAACAGCACAGACACACAATTTCGTATACGCACTTAATTATGATAGCCCGTTCCAAATTTCACCAGACATGGCTGCTGCACCCAGGGTTGGCTCGGGACAGAGCATTTTAGTAAAATCTTGTTCTTAAATTATTATTAATGCTTTTATTATTAATTTATTGATACTAAATTTACTGAAGACATCGAAAAGTGGCGTATGCAAGAATTAAAGTCAATGTCCTCAGATTTCTAAATCACGTTTATTTATTTTTCTAAGACCAGTAATAACGGATTTATGATTCTTTAAATTCAGAAATGGCAGCCATTTTGAAGTAAATGGCGGATATCCCCCCCCCCCCCCCCCCCCATCGGCTTCTCAAATCTAGGCATTTGGATGAACTATGTTTGTAGGCAGTTTGGTCATAATTGGTGTGGAGTTTCCGAGGTACAATGGGTAGAGACGCAAGTGTGCGTACATCTTTATCATCTTTAGATGCAATTCTCCGAAATAAGGAATTGGTGTTGCGTCCACAAATTCACCGGCTAAGAAAATCTACTGCCCGCGGTTGCAAGACTTGGTATCTCTCATGAAGTGGCCAAAGTATTTCGAAATTCCGTCTTTCATCACAGCACATTGTGATATTTGCATAATAAGGAGTCGAAATTCTCCAAATAAGTTTTTAGAGTGATAATTTATTTTTATTTTTTTCTGCAACGTTAGCTTATTTCGCGTGTTATCGATAATTTTTGAAGAAGAAGAAGAAGAATATCAGAAAATGGTAAACAAAAGAATAATATAAGGCAAACTGGTGCGATGAGCTGGCTGAAGAATAAGATGAAATTTTTATCATTGCTAATGAAGCAATGATATAGCAAGAGATATAACTCTAATTATACGAAGCATTACCTAATAAATAGAGCTATGACAACGTATAACGATTGGTTCGGGTATATTGATATTTTTTCACCAGGTAAAAGTCACTTTAAGGAAGCCATTAAAAAGTCTTATCAGTCCTTTGTCAACCCCTAATTCATCTAATGACTATTAATCCCTTAAACATATATATTTAAAAAAATATATTTTTGGTACAAAATAATTAATAATGGTTATAGTCTTAACGTAAAATTTAATTTTCATTTGTTTTTTGTTCTTTCTCTTTTGTCTATCAATAAATCACTGCTTAAAAAATGTAAGTATAAAAAGGTATAATAACGGAGTTATTTACTGTACACATAGTATTAACGGTAAATAGTGTTAACATATAATTAGTCATAGTTTTATTATTATATTTTGTATTTGTTATATATAAACGCTGTTTGTTAACCGAATAAAATAAATAAATAAATATTTTCAGAGTTTGAGATGTTCTTCAAAATTTCTGGAAATATATTGAAAATCGGTAATAAAGCTGTCTTTAATATCTAAAAAGTAAACAAATGTTTTTGACACATTTAAGGGGCATATACCCCACCGTGCATGGTGAGAATTTCCAATTCCTCGAAATTTATCAGGTATCCCACAGTATACCCATTATTCCAATACCTGAATCTTTGATGCCCTGTTACATGAGGATACGACAGGAGTATACACATCCATATCATATAGAAGAACTGGAATTATACAGCATCTAACCAGTAATATTCAGGTCTTGCTGGTGAGAAACTTGGCTCGCAAAGGCTTGCTAACATTGGTACAAACAACTTAACTGGACTTATTTTTTCAAATTATTGATAAAGTGCTGTTTCCCACCGTGATGCTGTTTACCACCCCTGATGTCTGATGTCCTTTGCGGGACAAGAATTGTTTGCAAATTTTGATTGAACAACTTTCAAAGACTTCCAAGTTGAGATCGGTACCCTTGAGGATTTTCCACGCCGTATACGTCTTACGCATTCACTTAATTAATATCAATGATTCTATGTCATACAAAATTATACTTTCTGCTTACACATTGGAAGATATTACAAAAAACTGCAATTAGACTCATTCACGTTTAAAAAATTTACTCGTGTATAAAAATGCATTATTTTTAGTTTAGGCTTATATCTGTGCTTTGCTGGTAGCACAATTCGTTATTTTCGGTAAATTATTTCATTTCAATCCATCATCAAGAGTTAACTACGGATTTCACTATAACGTGCCTCATTCCGTAACCAATTACATACAAGAAACGATAAATAATGGAAAACTAAAATAACAGTTATGTTATGTCTTTCCCTTCGTCCTAATTGTTCACCCTAACAATATACTACGTGTAAAAAAATATCTACTAAACTGGAAGGATAATGAACAAACGGTTTTTGCCATGACATAATCGGATAAACAAGCAAAACTGATAGAAGTTGAAAGTAACAAAGACCTGACCAGCAACTGCGCCAAAGTCGATTGTGTGTATACTTTAAATAAAGCATGTTGTCCATGGAATGTGAAATGAGCACTAACCTGCAACAAACGAAAAAGAAAAACATTACTTAAACCGATAATGGGGCTAATCAGCATCGGTCTACGGGAAATAAGTGTTATTAGATTAGTAACTATAAACTAGGTACCTGCTTGAATATCGTTGAGATATCAAATAACATAGAAAAACATGATGTTATCTTAGGGGAATACATTTCCAGAATTTCAAGATTTTGCAGAAGTTTAAGTTGCACGCTAAATTGTGTGATTTTTAAACGTTACGAATACGTATTTGTTAGGTAGATACCTCTTTCCAACTGTAGATAAATCAATCGATAAAACTCACCTGGATCAGTCTAAATGGCGGAAAGCCAGACTTGAATGACATATACATCAGTGCTGAATACTCTAAAATAATTGTGGTTACAACTGACGAGCAAACTCAAATTCAGCAGATCGTGTAAAAAGAAGTAAAATAACACAGGTCAGCGGCTAGAGCCAATTAAGGATTAATTAGTAAGAAGACGCAGAGGTAGGCGAACATCCAGAGGAAGGTAAGAATTAAAGCGTAGGTCGCCATTAGAGCGAACAAACAAGAACATAAAAGGAAATGGAGGATTGGCAAACAATACAGCACTTCTCAAATGCGGTTAAATAAAACAATATTTAAAGGAATCATGAAATGGTTTGGTTTATTCGGTCAATTAGGAATATTTTTTGGACCTGAGTAACAAATACTGAAATCGGTAAAGCCGCAACAGTACACCACTTTACAACTCTCTGCTGCATATCGTCCGAAAAACATGTCTGAGTTTCACTCCCGATTGAAGATGCAAGACACACGAGATCGTTGCGAGAATACGTTTATAAAATCCGAACCCATACTGCATGGAGCGCGTTTTTTTTCATAATGTATTCCCGAATTGGCTATAATTCGGGAATACGAATTATAGAGTGATAATTTATTTTTATTTTTTAAACATCTCAAGAATGAATGAATTTCAAGAAGAATGAATCAATTTCAATTTGAAGAATGAATGAATATCAAGAATGAATGAATCAGAATGAATTTAAAACAAATGAAACATCTCAAGAAGACATTTATTAAACATTCTCTGATATTGTAATATCAGAGAATGTTTAATAAATGTCTTCTTGAGATGTTTCATTTGTTTTAAATTCATTCTGACTGAATATTCTGAAGAAGATTGAGAAGTTAACGTCTTAACACTAACTAATAACATCTTGCAGTGTCGACTACAACGGGCGAGCCCGTCACCACAGGACGTTTTAACGATTAGTCGTTCTGTCGCCCTGCAGTGAACGTAGACGACTTTGGACAGTACAATTCTACGTCCAGCTACGTCACAACCCGTGAGAGTCCAACGCCTTACCGCGAGTTAGCCAGGAATAAACCCGGCGGGCTCGAGATACTCGCGCCCTCACTTCCAATTGTGACCAGATTTCTCCGGTCTCTCGATTGGTTCCGAGTTCGAGGTCGCTTGCGCGGTCCTCTCCCTTATGAAGCGGTGAAACGGAGTGCACCGAATCTATCGCGGACCAAGGCGTAACTAATAATAATAATACTAACTAATAACAGATTAAATTTTTAAAAAACGTATACAAATAGTTGAACAAGCGGTGTCCTCGCAATTGAGACACATAAGACGATACGCCATGTAGCGCTGGAAACGTAATCCGATAATGCTGCCGACACACAATAGGACCTTTGCCGTGAAGTAGTTATCCACACGTGTCAGTACGCATATATAATAAATGTATAAAGGAAAAGGCTGCTGGGCCTGTTGCAGTATTCATGTTTCAAAAGGCGGGGAAGGTAGCGGGCGTTATTATAATCATCTCCTTTTCATTTTCTAACTGAAGCCTACGCAATGCTACGCCATCTGTTTAAAACGTTTCGTCGCGTCTCTAACCATTCGCATAATTTTATATCTTTCTATGCGTTTGTGCAAAACGTAAATTAATTTTTAATTTACTAGTGACATTAGTTATCTTATATTACTGTAAACTTCTTATTTTAAGAAGCAATCATGCTTCTTAGTTAAGGATATAATAGCAGCACGATTTGAAGCTTTTTTTGATAAATATTATATAATTATTTCTATTTCCTTTTTTTAATAGCTCATTGTGTAGTCTCATCATCCGTTTGGTCGTCTCTTTAGGAGGTAAATATAAATTCGAATAAGTAGTTTTTCTTACGGCATATCCGAACATTATCAACGTTGTTTTTTTTATCTTTAGTCATATATTTTGCAAGTAAATGGGAAAACTAGCATCCCAGTGACAAACTAATCGATTTTTGATTCACAGATTGAGAGAGGAAAAATACTGAATATCTGAAAGATGATTATGAAAGATGTTTTTTCTTGGTAACAAATTCCTAAATAAAAAAAAAATGTAGATTATTTTACACCGTGTAAAATAATCTCCTGAAAAGTAAAATCTCCTAATAACCAAAAAAAAAGAGAAAAATTCAAGATCCAAAGATTTTTTTTCGATATTCTTGTTCTGTATTAATAAAGTTATTATTTGCCGAAGTTTAGCAAAAACAGTACGAAACACAGCGTAGGAAAATAGTGGGAAACACAGACAAAATTCAGTAAACTGCACTAAACGACTTTTCTAGTGAATATCTTTATAAATAAATCCTAAGGCGGTTGATCATTTCCTCCCCTCTATAACGATGATATATAATGTACCTTTTCGGAGGTGCTGAGTGTATTCCAGATGATACAATTCTTTAGTTTAATAAATAACTATACAGTAATAAATCGTAAGTCTGAGTTGTTCAATTTCATGCGGTGTATTAATATTAATTTGTTACATCCAGTGGTCGCTTGCTTATTTGAAGTGCCCACTGTGCGTCCCGGTAGTCGTCAACGTTGGAGCAGTAAAATTATATTTTCCCGGCTATAAAAATGTTCTTCTAATAACCGAACTATTTCTGTCGTCGCGGCCCCGACAGAGTTAGCGACAGCGTGTCTAGGTGCACACAAAGTTTTGCGTAGATTGATATTATTACGAGCCGACCGGTTGTATCTACACTAAAAAATAGGTTAATTCGCCGTGTCTAGGCACGGTCGTCAGTATTGTATGTATCACTATGGAAGCCTTGTTGAAGAAGACTGCGGAAAAACGGCACGTCGCGGCGTCGCCGCCGTATGCACCGTGTCTGGCCCTTTTATTTGCGCAATTTGTATCAGTGTTGTATGGCAGTTCATGAGAGTTTGTTGTGACACCGGATGTTTTCACGGCGGACAATTATTTAGTTACCTTGAATATTGTTTACAAAATGGATGTCTACGGCGCAGCTAACGTGTCGTACAGTGGAAAAACCGTGCCGTGGACAAGAGCTCACGTTTTATCTACGGCGCGGCCAACGCGCCGTACGGTGAAAAAATCGTGCCGTGGACAAAGGGCTGTACGGTTTTCATTATAGGTTTAGCCTAGTACAGAATTGCCGAATTATAGAGAATATAAATCCTATTTTGGTGCGATTTGCGCAAATACGGTCTATATACTAAAATTGTCGCCGTAATCAAAAATAAATAGAACGAGAGCGTTGACTAGGAGAATCCTAACGTCCGCATTTCCGTAATCTCTGATTCTATAGAGAATAAAGAAAAGACTTACTGTTTTTCTGTTTACGTGGGAGTCGAAGAGGAGGTGTTCGTCAATGTGTAGTCCAAGATTACGAATTACCAAAACACCATATTATCAAAAGTTATGACAAAAAAGCAATTTCATCCCGACCCTCCAATAAATTCGCCCAAACATAATTGGATATTTTTCACGGCGCTGATAAGACGTGGGTCGGCGATCGCCGTGAGCAGAGCAGGCGGGTGGAAACGGATGATAAATTTAGGACGTTTGCGGCTGTAAACTGATCACACAGCCTATCGAACCGAACCGGACCGAACCGGACCGAACCGAACCGAGCCGCACCGAGCGAAACGTGTTCAACGAGGCATGACAAGGGACAATGCGAAGCCTTATTTTGGATCTGGATCGCTTTACCTAGCTACCCTACCTACTGAATATTTTCAGAAAAAGGGGCGTGTGATGAAATTATTTATAATCAATTAATCAACTGTGGCGAGTGGCAAGAATAGTCGAACACTAACAAAAATAGGCAACTCCACCAAGCTTATGGATTACTCTGTAAATCCACCGTTTCTTCTATTATTGGTAGCACGTCTACATATATCATTCAAAAGTTATCATTGATAAAGTAATTTCTAACAGATCTAACATCTACTCGAAGGATAAAAACCGACTTTAGTTATTGTTTATTTTCGTAATAGAAACCATCGAAAAACTGGCTTTCTCAGAAACTCGGTTTCTCGGAAGTCCGTTTTTTTTTAAATTTTCAATTTCACACTATGATTACAAATACTTATTTAAAAAAATAAGAAATAATGCAACCGACTGTATGATGCATATTAACCGTGAAGTATATATGTCGGGATGATATGTATGGTCGGGATTATATATCAGAAAAATCAGAAAAATTCAGCATTGCGACGTCAGGCGCCGTCGTTTGAATATTAGCATAAAAACGTGAAACGAGGCGCCAATCATAAGCGATGTAAATTGTGGCAAATACATAATCGCGGCGTATCAACCACAGATGGCGTTAACACGCACTCTTCGAATATTATTATACCATGAACCAAGACACGCACGCCTCGAGCAACCAGCTAGTATCAATTTGTCACGTTTGATTGTAAGTTTTATCGGCGCGAAATTAGGTAAACTCGGTACTAATAGGAAACAATTCGGGCGGCGTGTGGAGGTGCGAGCGGCCCGGTGGTTCCCCCTCTCTATACAATCCCCTCAACGCTCAGTTCGAGCCAGGCAACCAGAGCGCTCTGCGAGTAAGTAGGAGTTTACGTGTGCTTGTTGAAAGTAACCCTTTTTTACCTGCCGTCGCGATGGAGCTCTCTCTTTTTGAGGAACAGCGCATCAACATCAAGTTTCTTGCAAAGCTAGGCAAGAATGCCCGTTAAATTTTTGAGTGTTTGAAACAAATTTACGGAGACTTCTCTGAAGGAACCAACCGTCAACAAGTGGTCAAAAAGGTTCCGGGAAGGCCTTGAACAGGTGAAAGATGACCAACGCTCAGGACGCCCCTCCACGTCGAGTTCTGAGGGAAATGTTGAACAAATTTAGGTTTGTGTTCTTAAAGACCGTCGATTGACAGTTAGAATGATAGCTGAGGATTTGGCAATCCCCAAAACAACCGTCCACAAAATTCTGACAGAAAAAATGAAATGAAAAAATTGTGCGCGAAAATCGTTCCGAAGCTCTTGACTCCAGAACAGAGAGCAATGAGGGTTGCTTGCTGTGAGGATTAGTTGGAAGTAGAGGAAAGGGGGGACTTTATTAACCGGGTCATCACCGGAGACGAGTCTTGGTTCTACGAATTCGATGTGGAGCTGAAATCTCAAAGCATGAAGTGGAAGCAAGCAGGGGAACCAGGAACAAAAAAGTCGCGAAAATCAAGGTCCAATGTGAAAACCATGTTGAATGTTTTCTTTGATTCTCGGGGCATTGTTCACCAGGAATTTGTCCCTCTAGGCCAGACAGTGAACGGAAATTTCTACGTTGAAGTTTTGAGTCGTCTCAGAACTCGTGTGGCCCGAGTTCGACCGGATTTGGCACAAGGGGGCAGGTGAATCCTTCATCACGACAACGCGCCTGCTCACGCGTCTCTCGTTGTGCGTGAGTTTTTGGCCCGAAGCTCAATCATCGTGACAGAACACCCGCCTTATTAACCCGATTTAGCTCCTTGCGACTTCTTTCTGATCCCAAAATGCAAAATGGTGCTTAGGGGGCGGCACTTGGGGGATGTGAAAGCCATCAAGGCAGCAACGACACGGCAAATGAAGAGCCTCACAACTGAAGACTTTCAGCGATATTATCAACAGTGGAAACGGCGTTGGCAGAAGTGCATCTTGTCTCAGGGGGAGTACTTTGAAGGAAACCATATTGAAATATCTGAATAATTGTGAAATAAGGTTATTATTCCAATTTTTATACGTATTTTCCGGACAAAACTCGTATATTGAGAGTACTGAACGCGCTCGCAATGTAGAAAACCATGGGTTCGCTGGAATCAATAACCACTATAAAACAGTAGTTCATAACGGTGCGGTATTGCCCCTTGTAAGCCTCTTTGAGCATTTTGATTAAATTTCGTTTGTGAATTTCTTTCTACTGCATGCAGCGATATAAATGTTTGTTTACATCCTACCGTAAGTCTTTGGCTACCTAATGATATATAATTAATAACATAATCATTGGTAAGAATGCTTGACTTTCGACTAATGGTTGTGATTAATTGAGAATGAACGCTCCTCGGAGATAGATTGTTGTTCATGGGACTAAAGATATTAAATGAAACAATAACTCCAGTTTCCAAACCGAAATTTGTATGGGACCCTATAACTCCAAACAGCGTAAAAAGATACTGATGAATTCTATTTCAAAACATGTTTCTCTTGCAAAATTTGAGGAGAAATATATTATCTCCTTTGAGATGTCTGCTTTTGTGTCAATTCCAAGGGCGACATATATTATTCCAGGCGGTCTACATATATATGAGTTTAATACCTATCTCTGAGAGAGAAATAAGATAAAATAAAGGGCATGCCGATAATGGTGACTGTTTGTCAGGCCTACGAGGGAGGTTTATCTCACCCACGATCAATAGTCGAAAAGACGGAGATAAAGAAATTAAGTTTAATAAAAAAACCGTATGACTTGCAGTTTTTATATAATACTATATTAGTAGGTAATAGACTATAAGCCCGTTTATAACGGGCTGTTTACTTTGCATATGAGCCAGATTTTTATATCAGTTTATTGGCTGATCTCTGATTTATCTAAGGTGAGCAGTTTTTATTGGTCGTGGGTGATGTTTTTCAATAATGGTGATAGGTGTTTCCACGGACTATAGTATATTTTATTTAGTATTATTTCTTAAAACTATTCAACTATTCTTTTCGTCTACATAACTAAACGTTGCAGAAACGAATCTTAAATTGAAAAAAATTAGCAATAGATATATGAAAATCATAGGAATGATTATCACATATCTGTTGCTATTTTATATGACCGTAATATATATGAAAATCGTAGGAATGGACCATTACATACCTACAAAGCCACCGAGGAAGCCTATTTATTGTACCTGCTTCGAAAGCAAAGGTTTTACGCTTGACGCACGCAGTCTCTCTTTCTAATACAGATTTTATATGAGTATGCTATGAAGGTGAGTTCCTTTCTTTCTTCCTTTAGGCGATTCGAATCGTATGATTTCTGATACGATTCGTTAGGAGAACATATAGTTATGATTTAAGTAAGTCAAAACGGTTCATTTGTTTTATATAGGTTAATTCTAAAATTCGATACATGTATGTATTTAAAAAATACTACTCGTTATAGTATTTCGACATCCGTTGATGATAGTGGTAATTAAGAAACATGATAGAATAATCGCTTATAATAACCCTTAAATAATAGAAGTTAGCATTTACCTACCTACGCATCCGTAATGACAAGTTTGGGCACTTATAAAATATGCAGTGATGTCACACAATTTTGACTCGTACGAGTTGATATTTACTTTATGAGTATTTCCAAATGTCATTTCTAATCGTCGAAATGTTTGATAGTATATTCATCATCATTATAATTTATTATTTCCAATAAGGAGGTATAATAAACGTATATACATAGGAATTCGTCAATTTTAAATAATATGCATCTAACAAAAATGGTATTAAACAACCCTTATGTGACCTACAAGGGTGCCTAGGTCAGCTAGAAAATATCTATGCAAATAAATGTATAATTACACATATTAATACCAGGAAATACTATACACATATAAGCCTAACCAAAACCGTTGAATACTATGATTATATTAAGAAAATGTATATAATTTTAAAAATGTAGTAGGTAATATAATAATTAAAAAACATTTACAACAACACAAAAATAAAATAATTAAAAAACATTTAAATAATCTAAATTAAAAGTAAAATCATTTGACATTGACTGTTTGTGTATGTTTATAATACTCATTTAATTTATAAAGAGAATGTTTGGAAAAATTGGTTTATATTTCTTTTTTTAAATAGGCATCCTTAACGGTTTTCTTAATAAGAGCTGCAGGGCATTCATCAACTTAAAACTATTGAATAAAAACGTTATGTTTGTTTGTTTCTACCCTTTATTGTGAAATTTCACAATGAACGGGTTTATTATCATACGACAATTTGTTACAACTAACCCTAAAGACCGCAAAAATATTATTGTCGTTAACCAAACCTTCTAGCGAATTGAGATTTTGTATCGTACCTATACATTATGGTTTCTCTGTTAATTAAAAGCTTTCAATGTTGCTATTACAAAAAATGCTTGCAAAACGAGGGCTTCTAATTATTAGTGTTCCTTATATAAATCGAAAGTTAGGAACAATAGCCGATGGCAATTGGCGTCGGTAACAAATTACTTCCGCATTAGCCGCTTCCTGCTTTTCAGGTTGTGCGAAAACAAAGCACTTTCATGCTTCTCAGTAAAGGTACATAAGCGGTCGCCCACGGCGGGGTTGTTTGCTAATTTCATTTGTACACAGGATGCCATGCTTTTAGCTACCGTCGAAACTAAGTTGTAAACTGTAAACCAACAACTAAGTATGTATAGATTTATAATATTGAAATACCAACATGGACACACACGTACGGTGAAACCTCTCAAAACGAGCATAATTCGTTCCAGACTCTTACTCGTTAAGCGAAACACTCGTTAAGCGAAACAATTTTTCCCACACTCGTTATCAGAGGTTCTGCTAGTATTCAGTGGCAAGCAAAGTACTTTATAGAACTCCTACTTCAACGCTAATGATATTGTGCATTATTTAAGTAAATAACACTAATAATAGCATAAAGCCGACCAACAACTAAGTATCTATAGATTTATAATATTGAAATACCTACTAAGGTACACGTATATTATTAAATACCTATTAAGGTACACGTATACTAACATACACGTATATTATTCAGTGGTAAGCAAAGTACTTTATAGAACTCCTACTTCAGCGCTAATGATATTGTGCATTATTAAGGTAAATAACACTAATAATAGCATAAAGCCGACCAACAACTAAGTATCTATAGATTTATAATATTGAAATACCTACTAAGGTACACGTAATTTATTAAATACCTTTAAGGTACACGTATATTATTCAGTGGTAAGCAAAGTACTTTATAGAACGTCTATTTCAACGCTCATTGCTAATGATATTGTATATTATTTAGTTAAATAACACTAATATGAGCATAAATCCGACAATACTCGCGCACGGATTGTTGTTTAATTTTAAATTACTAATTTACTCCATTATTTATTAAAACGTTATAATTAATTACATCCAAGGATTTCGCTATCATTTTTTTCCAGTATATACTTCTCGCTCTCTTTGCTTTGGTAGGGGTTGATTCAATCTGTAAAACCAATCAGTATAGTAAAGTTTAGATTGCGTATCGACAGTATTAACATATTTGAGATGCATTTCCTTACACACGTCAATATGAGTCATATTCAAACTTTTCTGTTATACTTTTCTGTTATGCACCATTAATAATATGTAGTCCTGTTCCGTATTTTTTATGTTGTATCCATTATGTATTTGACGCTTTCTACACACTGCTGTAACAATATTTAAAAAGGTGGCTTTCCCTGACAAAAAGTATTTATTCGCTGGAGGAAGTTCCAAGAATTTTTATTTAATTAAATTTCCATAAGAGTGATTATTTTTATATCAGTTAATTAACTATTTGCAGTATGATTATTTATGGTTATGATAATTTCATTTTATTTCATCTCAATCGACTGAATATTTTAATTATATTATTGTCTTGTTTATCCTTATATAATTGCATTTTTTTCAATCAGGCTATTAAGGGCTCTTTAGACGATCAAGAATTCTTGTCAATCATCGCGTCCCGGGCTGTAAGGGGGTCGTAAACCGCAGGAAATATGTTTTTTTTATATTTAGGAAAAATGCCTAATTGCGTACTTTTGTACCAGGGACTCAATCATTCATCAATCAATTACGTCTAATTAACGTGACTCTGGTATAAACTACAAAATTTGGCATTTTTGGTAAATATTATAAAAAAAATATTTGCATATTTCCTGCGGTTTACGATCCCCTCCCTGCCCGTGACGCGAAGCTTGTCAAGCATGCTTGATTGTCTAGAGCCCCTAAAATATTTGTCATTATCTACCCTTTTATTTACCGTTTGGCAGTAATTAGACAGTTTTATTGTTGATTTAGAAATTTAGAAACTTTTTTTTTTTATTTTATTTTTGGATGTTAATGGATTTTTGATTATTAATAGTTTCGGTTTTCATACATTAGTTATTTATTTTGATTTATCTATATTATAATATATTTTTAACATACCAAAATCTTTCCTTATTTAATATATTTGTTGATAAATTATGTCTCTGATTTTATTTTGTATACCTATACGTTTAAATCCATTATTTTTAAAATATCGATTGTAAGTATTGGCTTACGAGTTATGAAAAGTTGATTGAAAAAAAACATTTAATCAAAAAATTTAAATACTCTCAGATGATATTATGCAATAGGGATGTACCCGATTACGATTACGATAAATTTAATTGAAGATTATTGGCGATTTCCCGATTAATCTGAATCTTCGATTGTTACCCCGATTATGAAGCGATTACCAGCGGGAAAAAACGAATGAATAAGGTTAAAAGGAAAGAAGGAAGCAGAAAGGGTAAGAAAACACTGATAAATATTGTAAAAACAGACTATTTAAAAAGAGGAATACGTATGTAATATGACATCAATCATTGATAATATATGTATTTCTTTAAATAATCAATTGAAATTTAATGAACTGAACAATATGCTTTATTATAAATAATATTGTTAAGATACCTAATAAGTCTCTTATTTTGAACAAAATATGCTTTGCTTCTGAATAAAAGCTCTTTGTGTAATAATTTATATTTGGTTTTTAATTCGATGATTTTTTCCTGAAATTTGTGTTTTTTTATAAAGGCCCTGGTTGATTTTAAGCCCCAGTCCGTCTCTATTTCCTCCCAGCTATGAAGATGGCTATGAATACCCGCAAGCGGCTTAAATCATGCTCGTACCACACAAGCAAAGCCTTCAGCCCCATTAGAGCTTACCATTCACTCTGTACGAATAGCGTACAAAGAGCCGGCGACACGTAGAGAATCGTCTGTGTTATTCTCGGATACTGAAAGCCGCGTGACGTCATCGCGCGTCCACCAATGCTAGCATTCCTCTCCGGGTTGACATCATCGGTGCTATGTTAACACATCCATCCAGCCCGAAGGGTTGTCCACAAAAAGAGGCGCATTAGAAAGGCACTTAAAATTAACCTCCTAGGTACTGAACAATGTTCAGTACTTAGGTATTGAACAATGTAAACAATTACATACATACATAGGTATGCGCTTTTTTAATAAATGGGCGTATGTACTTACATCCAAATTAACATAATAATAGATTTACAAATACGAAATAGACTCAATTTCAAGGGAATAGGTGTAGAGGTAAGTCGACAAAATAACAATGTCAAATTCAAGTCAAGGTACTTATACTTCAGACATATTTCTTTGTAATAAATACCGGGAATTGTTTAATAAAATACAAAATATTGGTTTCATCGTCTAAATTTATTTTGTCAACTTGAGCTGACGAATTATCCAAATGCTTCATATGGACATTTTCTGATATGGCCTTCATCTCTGTCTGCGAATATAGTTGTATCAATGGACTCAAAACTCCACGAAATGGTAAGTTAGGTTTGGGGAACCAGAAAAAAAACACGCAGGGTCATATCTGGTGAATGCAGCACTTAGTCGAAGACATTCATTGATTTTCTGTCAAAAAATCATGTACAAGTGTCGATGCGTCGGATGACGTATTATCTTGGTGCAATATCCAAGAATTGTTGTTCCACAAATTTGCTGTCTTCGGGCTAACGTTTGCTGTTTGTCCCTCTGTAGCCCAGGAAAAAAATGGAGTGGACAACACCAATCGATAGTGAATGAAAATAGTCAACGTGACTTTGGGTTTCGAGCCCTTTTGACGTTTCTTTTTTTTGCATTCATCTCGCTTTCGCATCGCCATTCCTAGGTTTGTGCCTGTTTTGCATATCAAACTCATAAACCCTTGTTTATTCACCCGTTATGATGCGTTTCAGGAGTGTAAGGTCCGAATCTCCTCATGTCGTTAGCAACTTGTTTGCGGTGAACTCTTCGATGAAAGTCGAAGAGCACTCTTCAAGTCGACTAACCTAACCAACAGATATAAACAAGCTGATTGACAGTTGCGCCAAAATTCTACGCGACAATTTAATTAATTCCTAGCAACTTACAGGATTTCTTTCGTAATTTGTATGAGGGCTGTTTAAATGAACAACTCCCGGTATTTATTTGACGGCATGTATACACACAGCTTAATGTGTCAACGAAAAAAAGTAGACTTAGACCTGTTTACGTAAATTAATAATATGATAAAAATCTTAAGACTAATATGCTCTAATTATATATGTACTTCGACGGTAGAGACACACTTCGAAGGTAAAACAACAAGTAAACAATCTATTTTAACCAAAGACGATTGGATACGAATGACTCAATTAGCTTGCGACATAATACTAGTAATATTACCAATGTAAATTTCCTGTAGTATCCAAACAGACAAAATACTTGATTGGCACATTTAAACAAACATCTTAAAGATAAACTTGCATGGGGATGAGCACCTTATATTTTTCGATCTGTTCATTCTGCAAATACGAGCGTCGAGAGCTACACTGAATCTACCACAGACAAGACGTAGTCGCCGGTCTCTTTAGGAATCCTGACAATAAAAAGCAACTTTGCGATGGAAGTCATATGTGATTTTTTGATAATAAGGAATTAGCTGTTACCTATAGTCATATCCACTTACATTTTACAAGGCACATGTTAAACTATATTCAAGAAACGAATCCCCGCATCTTAAATTTTAAAATGTAGTGGCAAATATCTAGGTCTGAAATATTTAAACTATAATTTGCCCCATAATATTAAAATAAACTAAATTCAAAGTCGAATTACGAATATGTATTTTCTTAATATGTCTTTATAGCTACTAAGATTATGAAAATTAGTAAATCCACAGGATTTTTTTCTTTCCAGTGATGTTTGTATGGTAATTCTGTATTTGTTATTTATAGTTTTCGCTTATTTTATTTTAATTCAATTATTTTAACCTTTTCTGTACAGTGCCTATTTAAAAATAAATGTTTACTTTAGCTGAAAACGAGTTTTATTTACTTAGTATTTTATTCTATTTTATTTTATTAGGTTGTTGAATTGTATCAGAAACTGCATCTATTTCTATTTTATAATTTTAATTGTGTTCAACGAGCCATTCAGTCGTCAAAAGTTTAAAAAAGCTTTGTGAAATTGCAAAGAAAATAAAAATCCTTTATAGCATTCATAAAAACGCCCTGAGACCCGGTATTAATAATAGCTATAATTAAAACAGAACAAAATACCGAGAAGGCTTAATTTAAAAATAAAAAGTAAGACGAGTAAAGGGAAAAAATAATGTTTTCTTCCAGGCCGACTTGGCTACATTAGCGTTATGAAGAGTTGATTGAAAAAAAATGTGCGTGTCAGCAGCGACGAGCGTAAGTCTCCCAGATCGCAATCTGCTGTTTTGATAAGGGGAAGTCCCCTAACGCCGGACGGCACCTAGCGTCGGACATTAATAGTATCTCGACAAGTCGCGGCGCGATCGATACAAGCTGTAGGAAGAGGAAAAGCGTACGCTTTCCCGCATCCTTTTCACCCGTCTTTGTATCGATCGCGCCGCGACTGGTCGAGATACTATTAGTGTCCGACGCTAGGTAGTGTCCGGCGTTAGGGGACTTCCCCCTATCTGTCTCATTTCATCATTCGACAAACGTATGGTCAATATGGGTTGGCTCGGAAACTGGCAAATTTAATCTAAGTTATGGTCTCCTGTTAAGTATTGTTGCACACTTTTCAATTTTCAAACTTTACTGACATTAAACGTAACGCGATTTTACAATCCATTAAATTTTCCCGTTCTAAGTTCCACTATCACATGGCTGCTGCACTTAGGGTTGGCTCGGGACAGAGCATTTAAATAAAAGCTTGTTTTTTAAAAATGCGTTTTTACTATTTACTTTTATCCTATTTATAATGTCAAACAACCGCGATTTCATGTGATTGGAAAGTTTTAAAACTAGGCCTGGAATTTCAAAATGCTGGTATATACAGTCAATTGCGATGGATATCCTTCAAAGTAGTGTTATTCTAAGCGAACACACCGTCTCCTACGGTATTTCCATTTTTGGAAGAATTCCTGGATTTTTTTTCTTGAGGTTGTTAAGATCCTTCTCCGTATTTGCTTGCATGTCTTCAATGGAGTCAAATCGGTAGCCTTTCAGCAATTTTTTAAATTTAGAAGTCGGCAGCGACTAGATCAGGAGAAATAGGCGGGTTAATAAGGGACAGGAATTTGGAATTTTACCAAAAAAACCCTGATTGAGAAAGCACAATAAAAGCATTTGTACATCCTATAGAGAGCATTTATAAAGGCTTGCACTGTCATGACTTTACCCTGCATTTTGCTGTTGAAGCAAAACATAAAAAAATAATATTATTTCTAAAATTATAATGAAATTTCACAACTCAGTCACTCCGAGCACCAATGCGACACATCCCAGCAGCATTTAACACTACTACCTTTTAATCACCCACAAGAAGCGAACATCCATAATTCATCCACTTCAGAGTGCCGAGAAGGAAATATTAATCAATAAACTTATCAAAGTGTTAATCTGCTTGATGAGAAAAGGCAAGAATCGCGACTCCTGGCTCAGTTAATTACTGACACCGACACCGACACACATTACTGATCATCAATGCATGTGTACCTACCGTAAATATATGTGTAACACTTGTATTTGAAATTAAGTACGTGTGTAAGATATTCTTGTCGTATAATTTAGACTTGCCGTTTATGTGCTGCAAATAATTTGGATTTTTTTAAATATCACAACCACAACGAAGCGATATAAGTGTAAAATTGATTAGTTCAAATGACTTTCACATTAATAATAAAATTCAAAATAATCTTTATACTAGTCAAAATTAAATATCAACCTACCTACATGCGTGAATATTTAAAAAAATATTCACTGAAATTCACTAATGTTTATTACATTTTAATTCTAGAAAGCATTTAGGGATTCGAGCTTCTGTGTGATTCTTATAATAATCCAATTGTAGGGATCCAAATAAATCCTAATAAATAAATGAATGATAAAACTTTCAAATACCCCTTGTCTGTATTTTTGTCTTAGTAAGGCAAATTCAAAGAAAGGCCTGAAAATATATTTCTCGGTCAACAATTATAATTATACAATTAAGCTGTCGGAAGCCAGCCTTCGCGCGCGAAAAACGGCGCCGCAACTTTTTGATCGATTTTGTATAATATACGAGTATGTAAATGCTAACAATAATGTTTTTTCATGAATTCCTTCTTGTTACCTAATAATTAATGTTGTTAGTCATGTATATAATATATTTATATAATATATACATATGGGGGACGCGCGGATCTGTCAACCACCGCATAATGCCTATATGCATTTTTGTCGCCCCAGCGGTTAAGTGGGTACCGCTACTTACAACCGGTGTGATGAGTGATAGGAGATCGATTTAATAAAATATCATCCCCGTAATAAGTTGTCCTTAACTATATCCGATAAAGCAGAGAACTGTTGCTGCGACGTTCTGAAGAATTCGTAACGTTTTGTGTCGTCATTCAGTAGGTGGTTTTTTAACAATATAGTCTCCGCGCTTTCAACGCTGCGTTGTTTAAACATCGCATGGCTCTCTTCTCTTATCGATAAAATGGACAATAGTTTGTCATCTTCTTATTTTTATATTAATAATAATATTATCGTTGTCTTGCGCTTGAGTGCCAAATATCGTACGAAGCGCTGGTTCATCGGACTGACATGCGAAAGCAAAGACAGACTGGAGCGAGCTTTTCGATGCCTGGCGGAAACCGCACCGGACGAACGCGACGGACTTCACCACAGAGAAAATGCTAGCGGTTGCTGATATCGCGTACGCGAGGCGGAAAACGCCAAAGGGAAATTGCCGCTCATTGGTGCGCGAGGACGGCTCCACAAACAGACGGATATATCAGAACTGTCACAATAATCGGTATTGCAATCGACGATTATTTTTCAAAATAATTGAAATCGTAATCAGTACCATCAATAAACGTTGCGTCTCTAACAGTATATTTAAGGTTTCTGTGCCAAAACGTATAAATGGAACCCAATTAGCGTTCCTTGAAACCGTAAATAAATGGGATTTACTTACATGTTATAAAAAACTATCCTCTTTGTCAGCGCAATCTGCGGGTTAGGGGGGTTCGAAAAAATGCTCGATTCGCTCTTCCTGCAAATCGACGACATCAAAGAAAAAACGGGCAGGTGCCAATGCATATTTATTACGCATCGCGGGCGCGACGGCAGCCCTGAGCATACGACCGCTATAATTTTAAGACGAAATAATTTGTGTATATTTATTACGGCAATAGAGAAGGTGGTCCCCCGATAGAAAACAGGGTCGCACCGCAGAGAGATCAGAGATTGCTTCGGATGCGCATCGCTATAAAAAGAACGCCGAGTGACTCGTCGCATCTGTCACACGATTCACGATGCACAGTGTTCCGCGTGGGACAACCTTACGGGACAAAAATATTCTACTCTCTTTCGTTAATTATTTCTGACGATTTAAACTATAAATGTAAAAAAAGATCAAATTAAAATTTATATATATGAAAAAATATTGTTTGGTCAATCTTGATATTATGAGTTAGATCAGTATTATTACTATTGTTATGTTAAGAACAATTTACTTGTATTACAGGCGCTTTTATAAGCGGATTTTGCAACGTGAAAATAAGGGCACCCGACGACATGACTTTTGCATGAATTAGAGGGAATTTTATCACTGGATCAGACAGACATCCAGCCGGCATTAGAGATTTTTAAAAGAAAAATATTGTCAGAGAGAAATATATTAAAACACTGTTAAGAATAATTAGAAGATTGTGGTTTTTTTAATAAACAATTCAGCTGCAATGCAAATTACAGTAGAAATATTTAAATGAACGTGTTGCCTAAAAAAGTGTTTTCTTCGCGCGGAACAGGAAACGGTACGGTTTTGACTTGACTATCAAATGAGCAGATAGATTATAGGCACAAGATAGCGTAATGCGGAATCTGAGGTGATTCTGATAGCGAAATTTCGTTTGAGAATCACATCGAATACATTGCGAATAAAACTCATAAAGCACTGGGATTTGCTCTAGTATATTAGAGTTTGCATCGAAGATATGGTCGCCTCAATATAACATTTATACCGAAAGGAATGAGCGTATACGGAAGATATTCGTAAGGTATCTCTGTTATCGTAAATTTGTATATGCAACCTATGAGGATATCCTGAACATTTTTAAACTGCAGAGCCTGAAGGTTGGATAATGGGCGTGGGAAAGAGATACATCTTACTGTTTTGCAGAATAATTCATTCTATTTATTATTTGTATATACATTTTGTCATTTACGACAGTCAATTAAAAAAAAAGTTTCATTCGCAAAATTCGCATCCCTTTATGCTTGACATTTTCGTTTTTTTTCCTTTAATGATTTTATTAATCCATCACACCGAAAGAGGCCTATTTTTGAAACTACTCCTAAATTCTAGTGTACTCAACCCTATACTAATCAAATGTACCAGTCCAACCATTCCTGTACCAGTTCAACCAATCCTGTACCAGTCCAACCAATCCTGTACCAGTCCAACCTTTTTTATAATAAGATTCCATTGTGCGTCAGGGGTCTTGGAGACGTTCATTTTAAGAAAAAGATCCAGGACATTGTTATTAGGAACCCAATTTATTCTATTAGGGGCACAATTGAATGCCATAATCTTTCATGATTACTTTTATTATAATACAACATATGTATATTTTTTCTTGACTATATATCCAATCATTTTGATAATCGGAGATGGATTGAAATAAATAAAATTTGTATTGACTATTTTTATTGCGACATTTCTATTGCTGTAATCTTATAGTTGTAATATTTCTAATTTGACTATTTTATAACTGACTATTTGCATTTTTTGTCTATACCTACTTAGGTATTTTAGCACCTCAAATAGTTTTTTTAGAAGACCTTACATTTTTATTGTAAATTTATTTAATAATGGTTTTTTCAGTTTAAAAAAATAGTCAATCTGAATAAAAAATAATTATACCACATAAGGTATAACACATTATCTTGTAAAAAGAATTTGACTATGCCAAGAGTAGGGATTCCTACCAACTGGTTTATTTTAGAAAATAAAATAAATGGACTATGGCAGATCCAGCATGCTAAACTTTTCAAGAATCGGTCCCCTGGGAACCTACTTTATATCAAATTTGTCTATGGTTCATTTGATTAACGTGGGGTTTAGTACACTATATTTTTAGACTAATATAAAGAATAGGCCCCCAGAAACAAAACTTGTGGTGCAATCGATATTGGACCGTCATGTCGGTATATTATGTTGCGTTCAGAATAAATGACAGTGACGAACGAACTCAGTCAGGCGATGACATCTGACGTCTTTATGGGCGAATCGCGATATGAAACCAAAACACCTTTTTATAGAGATAAAAAAAAAATATAATAATATTCAAAAATATATACCGGACCCGCACATTAATTTGTCATCAAAACGACTTGTCCAGTAATAAAATGAAGACGTATTGGAGCCATAAATTTCGCCTGACGCGAAGTCGTCGACGTCAGAACATGGATTAGAGACAATCACTTCCATCAAAATAAATTAAATAAACGGTCTGAGAATACTCGGACAAACGACCCATATACGAGTATATACGGATTGAAAAAAACCAGGGTTTTCACGAAACAGCCAGTACAGGCATTCTATCGGTATACGGTATAAAGACTATCTTTAAGCAAATTTTTACCAAAATCGCTGGAGCCGCTTTGAAGAAAATATATATTTTATTTATAGCTTCTATGGCAGATACTCTTAGTTTTGTGTTTAAAACGATAATTTTTAAATGATAATGAAGACGATAATTTCTAAACGAGACACGCCTAAAAGAACCTCACAACCAAATTTTAACCACACCGGTTCAGTAATTTCTTTTGTGTGTGCTGTCACGTGACACATATTTCTTGAAAACCACTTTGTTGGGTTCCTTAGACCTTGAAATGTACAGATCCACTAAAATCTCAAAATTCGTTTTTTTGGACTATCACAAAACCCCCAAATTACTCGGCGTATGGGTCGTAAAACGCATACGTGTAATTTTAATTTCTCTATAGTAAGCAAGGATCCAAATACATACAATACAATATAAGATGCTGCACCCCTTCCCCTTCTGATTCTCGACGAACTTCAGGATATACCCTAAATAGACATATACGACAATATTCGTCCACTTCCATCGAAGACGTTATGCTGTCAATGAACAATAGCGAATAGGCTATGATGATGGGAGACATATTTGACAGTTTTAGAAAAAATCATCTTGAGGATTAATAAAAACTATTACAACGATTTTGCTCTAGATTAATTTACTACTCAAACCATTGTATTAAAATCCATTAATAAAAACTGGATAAAATTGTCATGTAACAATAATTATTCTTCAAAATTTCGCCTGCGGTGCTAAGGAAAAGTACTCCCTCTACTACTATTTACATTTCATAAGGAACCACAACGTTAAATTGAAGATTTACATAATTTTAATGTCGATTTCCTAGTATAATGTTCTACCAATACGTTGCCGGCTATATCGTCGAGATGCCTCCAGGCAAGGCAACCAATAGATAAGATATAAAACGAATTTACCGCGTGAAATTTGTAGCACCCGACGTTTCGGCGACGTTGCAGCCGTCGTTGTCTAGGGTAGACTAAAAAGCTGTCAATCCGTTGTTACGCGGGTAGGCCGCATACCTCTACCGCCACTGCGTAATTTATAACGGTGGTGGGGGACGGGCTCGACAAGCGAGAATTTCGAAAATCCGTCGTGCATACAACACTCACTGTAACCTGTCTCACGTACTTGCGTTCGGCTTTTGGCGGCGGGAACATTTTAAGAACAGGGTTCCACGTAGAAGAGAGTTTGTAACCGGCGTCTCTATTAAAGTTCGGGGTTCTTCTTATTTTAATGGCTTCCCGGATCATGCGAGGAAAGTAGAATTGTACTTTGGATAGCACAATGGGATTGAAACTGCATCCAGTGGTTACTTCCGCTATCCAATATATGTTCGCAGATCGATTTGTCTCACTGAACGTTTTTAACAGCTTTGATGTGTTCTATCAAACGAGTTGCTATGGGCCGTTTCGTTTGTCCAACGTAGGTTAAACCACAGCTGCACTCGACTTTAAACATTTCATAGTCTCTGATTTCATAAGGCAACCAATATTGTATAGGGCCTATCTACGCGTTTTCTTTCAGTTATTGATATTTAATATATCTATTGAGCCCACGTTTGCGCACGTATACTAACTACCTGTAACAATATTGACAGAATTTGGCTTGATACACCCTAATAAGGTAATCTGCTGCACCCATCTAATTAAGACGGTGAAAAAGGGCACCTATTCAAGGCTTCTCAACTTTATTATTTGCGCCCTAACATCATAAAACGTTGCATTGTGGTTAGCTTTATACCGAGTCGAAAAATAGTGAAGAAGCTCCAAATAAAATGGTATTTTTTTAAATTTTTACCTTTTTTACCAGATTTATGTTCCACATTCGATACATCACATGTTCTACATTCGTATATTCCGAGAATCCGGTTGTGAAGTGCATTCATGTCTTTAATGAGTTTTTTAAGATGTCATGTTTTCCCTGTTAAATGCTCATTTATTTACTTTAGGGTGATAAGATAAGCATTTACAGATATACATATTTTTTAATTTACCACCGCTCGTCGACAACATGAAAAAAGGCAAATTAAAAACAAAGCATGGGATTTTTTATTTATTTTGTTTTCTTTTTAGACAATGGGCTAGTATAGTACACTGTAACATCGCCTGCACCGACTTCATGACTTCAGAAACGGTCCGCGCATTGCAAAGAAAATATTTGCGTATCTCAGTTTTCCTAAACATCTAAAAAATATTTTTAGGTCATTGTGAGTCATCAAAAATGTGAAGTTTATATTTAGACGTGTACTATAGGTCCAGAGCAGTTAGAGAGATGGGACTGGTGCCGTTAGGTCGGGGTCACAACGCCGTTTTCAGTGATTACTATGCGGTGGACATGCGAGCATCGGGGCATTGTTGTGAAGACCTTTTTTTTTAAATGGGGAAAGTCTATTGGCATTTTGGCGGTACAGTAAACAACTAGAGCTGTCAACTACAACGGGCGAGCCCGTCACCTCAGGAAGTTTTAACGATTAGTCGTTCTATCTCCCTGGAGTGAGCGCAGAAGACTTGGACAAAACAGTCCACCGTCAAGCTCCGCCACAAACCCGTAAGAGGCCAACGCCTTAACCGCGGGATAGCCAGGAGTGTTACCCAGCGGGCTTACACTCACGCCCTTACTTATAATTGCGACCAGATTACTCCAGTCTCTCGATTGGTTACGAGTTCGAGGTCGCTTGCGCGATCCTCTCCCTTACGAAGCGGTGAAACGGTGTATACCGAATCTATCGCGGACCACGGCATCCTTTGCCCGGCTGTTCACCCAGGATCGGGTAGCCTATGGTCGTTTCAAGAGCAGTCATCGTAAGGTCCGCAACCACCCCCGATCTATAGGAAACAGTACTGCTTCCAGACTCCCCCGACTGTTAGTCAGAGTGCGCAATCGATTGGCTTATGCCGCACGGTGCGCAGCCCGTCCAGGAGCGCCAGAAGGTTGATTCCTAGGGGAAACTAACCCTAAGGCCAGAGTCCTACCCAGGCTCGCACTTCATGCGTGGAGGCCGTCGGATGGGTGTTGACCCGTGAGTGTGACCAACCCTGAACACAGTACAGTACAGTAAACAAGCATAATTTTCGTTACTAGGCAACTGCAAACCCGTGTGAACTGCACAGAAGACCATTCACAGCCCGAAGTGGCAGTTTGGTGCGCCGTGTCCTCGATAGGCATAATTAAGCCTTATATTTTTTTGAAGAAGGCTCAACTGTGAATATGACTTCAGCGCGCTATTGCGAGATGCTGGAGAACATTTTACACCCCAAAATGGACGAGTATGACGGGCAATATGACACAGGAGTCTTCTGGTTTCAATAGGATGGAGCCACGGCCCATACTGCCCGGCGCTCACGCGCCGGGCAGTATGGGCCGTGGCTCGTTTTGCAAAAGATGTTTCTCGGCGGCTCGATCTCCTTACTGTTCCATTGATCCCTTGTGACTTTTTTCTATGGTGCTATTTCAAAGCTGCGGTTTACAAAGTGACGACCTCGCCAATAATGTCGACAGTGGACTTCAGATTATTATTTATCTGATACTTAATTGCTGCACCGCGGTAGGAACTTAGACTGTCGCTTAGACTGAAATATATGAAATGAACTTAGACTGAAAATACTTACTGTAACTCTGTGCCGCCGGCGGAAGGCGACAGGAACATGTACTTAGGCCCCGCGGCCGTTCGAGCGCCAGTACAGAAGACCGTGCTATTATTATTTTCCCGGCCCACCAATCGGCCAGAAGGGAAAGTATGGTGAACGCACTAAAAACAATACGTCGAAGACAGAAATACCGATTATGAGCCCCTCTGAGACGATTAAGACCATTTTCAGATTGCAGCCCGTCTGTCTGTCTTTGTGTATGTATTTCTGCACGATAGCACCGAAACGCTTAATCCGATTGAGCTAAAATTTCGTATGCAGGCATCACTTCGTCATGACAAGAGATGAAAAGTGGAATTGTGGTTGAAATCGGTCCACGCGAACTGGTCATATATCAATCACCTTCGAAATATTGGACTTAGAGACTTGATATTTGGTACACAGATAACCTGTTGGGCCAAAATCATATAGTGATATTTAAATTACGCCATACATTTTAATCAAATTTGAACCGCCCGAGGCTAGCGAGAAACGAACCGCGCCTCGAGGCGTCGTCCTGGAATCTAGTCGGGATCGACCGCTGACCGAGAGAGATCTTCAATATTACTTATAAAATTAACAGTCAGATGAAATCAGCTGTTGGATACTTGCCGGGAAAGTCTTGAGGTAACCAAACCGCTTTATTTACGTGAAAACGTATTTTACATGGCTCCTATACCAAAGTATACCAGACAGTAGCTTCTCTTAGAACAAAATTTAAATCAAATCGAATACGTCACGAGTCGTAAAGGCTCGGATATGACTGCCAGATATCCCGCTTATTAGCCCGCGCAGGTAAACAACGTTTGAAAAGGTCGCCAGCCTCTACCTGCGCGTAATGCTAGGCAAAGGCGTTCGTCGGGACATACCCCTCTACCCACATTTCTCGCACCCCCTTCCTGCAATGCCCTGTAGCTCGAGAGTAAAGCTACTGGTAGGTACACAGTGCCCATACTAAAGTCCCAGGCGGTGGGTGCGATCTTCCCGACCATAAACAACCCCTCCCCAGTCCCCCCCTCCCCCCCCCGTCCCCCCTTCCTCGAAGTCTTCACAGCAGCGCCAAGTGATTCTTGCGGCATCGTGTAAATCTTGAGGTATTTTAAAATGTGAGCCGAGCAGAAAAAAGTGTTGAAAAGTTGTCCATGAAAGACGTTTTCACGAGATTACGGAAGTGTAACGATACTACCCACCCAAATATTTTATGATTAATTCGTTATATGTATGCGAAATCGTAAATAAAGTGTTTACTACTCATAATAAGGCATGGTTATCAATATTGGAAAGATTTTTTCTTTTAAATTCATCCAACTTTTATCATAATCGTGCCCACTGTTCGTCGCCCGCTAATTTGAGAAACAAGTCGGGTCCCGCTTTCAAGATCTTGCCTAGGGCCTCGCAAACTCTAGCGCCGGCGCTGACGGTACTCTCCATACTCCACATCTGCCGCCAATTCACTATTCACTATAGGAACTTTCGTCAATTTTCTTTCAACGAAGCATTTCTCCATTTGGGATTTAGACAGGGATCAAAGCGAGAATAGCATTTCCTCGACCGCGCAAAAGCCAATCGCAGAAAAACAAACGCAGCGAGCGGTCGAATATACTGGATCGGTCGTCGGACCTTCCGGAGTGCCTTGTTATTCCAAGCCACGCAAATGGAAATGTTCGGGAAACGCTTTCCATCAAACGAAATTACGTGCACTTAAATAATACAGGATGTCACAGAAATAGCTACGCGACCAAATAAATCGAGCCACCCCTATTTCTCGACTCTCGCGAAGCTCGATATTATTCTCTTCGCACAAATATAATATTATGAGTATAGTGTATAATTAGTCGATAGTAGTGATGGGCACGACACGCAGTGCCTCATTAACCCATACTGAGAAAAATATTGGATTGCTTTTTACATTAACATTTTGTTCTTACGGTTTTATACGGAATAACGATGTTTAAATCGCAATTTTCTTGAATTACAAGGAATTTAGTTGAAACTCCATTACTCGATTATATGTATCAACACTTTCCTTACGGTTAATACGGCAATAACAATATACTGTAGTTTCAACATGATTCATGTGTCTGACTATAACCGTACGTATACTACTACATGCTGTCATGTTAGAAGCGAGATCTCAAGGTCGCGACGTAATGAAATAACATTATATTTTAACATTACGACACGGTTACTACCGTCACGCCAACACCGTTACGCGTCATGTTAATTCATACGTATGGACCACAGTCTGCATTATATAAGTAATCCTGATTGAAACAAGCGTATTTCCGTGTATTACATCGTTATATTTTACTCCGTGTGGAGGCCCTCAGGCCGCCGAAATCTCGGGGCACCCTTTGCAAATCTCGCGGCCCTCTCGACTGGTCTAAATGATAATAACGTTATCTCATAGTATAAGACGCGTGCATGTAAACATAACACGATCGTACGGTACGACGTATACGATTCGTACCGGAAAAGTGGGCTGTCAAACATTCTGACGACGATATAGCGTAGAATAGTCGTGTATATAAACAAAACACGATCTTACCAGCAAAACGGGTCGTTAAACAATTCTGACAACGCTTATATTGTGTAGCAAAGACGCGCCTATAAACAAAATACAATCGCCCAGGCTGGCAGCGGCCAACTTTAATAATTTATAATAATTATGCTAATATTAGTCGGATCAACCAGATTATTTAATATTTTCTTTTTAGAATTTAAATTAAATGTTTTTTTTTCTATCCATTAAAAAAAATCAAAATAAATATGGTTGTAATGATCCCTTGTCGCGGGAGCCCTAAAAGGCGTGGGGCACTTAGGCCGGTGCCTACTTGGCCTATTGGATATACCGGCACTGACGAGACTATTCTCGAGTCTCTAGAGAATAGTCTCTACTCGTCTCTTAAATTCAAGGCGAGACTGAGCGTGAGTCGTCTCCGCACTAACGAGACGAGGCAAAAATGATCTCGAGACTCGAGACGAGAAGAGCAACTGAAGATCGAGACTCGAGACGAGACGAGACGGATTGAGACGTGAGCAACGAGTATCGGTCAAGCTCTCGAGATGGCTGAAATTACCGCCGCTGTGCGCCAAGGTGACATTTTATCACGTCTCTTTGCTGCTTATTTACTATATCCATATCTGAAAATTTGTAAAGTAAATACCATCTCTACGCCGGCGACCTTCAACTCTACGCTAGTTTCGCTCTCGATGACGCGTCCAGTGCTATAACCTCAATAAACTCCGATATAAATTTAATAGTCTCGTAACCATGGCCTGCTTCTTAATTCGTCAAAAACCTAGGGAATCATCATCGGAAGTCGTTCACTCATTGCCAAGTATAAAAATAATCTTCCTGCTATCAATTTCGACAATGTCGTTATCCCTTACAGCAGTATTGTAAAAAAACTTAGGCCTGCTCCATGATGAAAACTTATCTTGGCATCGTCGAGTAAGTAAGGTCAGTCGTAAAGTCTTTGCTAGTCTCCATTCTTTAAATAAGTACAGAATTTTCAACCTCGTTGTATTAAACGCCAAATGGCACAATCTTTTCTTTTATCGATAAGTAACTAGGCTGATGTGGTCTACCTAGATGCGAATAAGAGCTATTAGTTAATCTGGAAAGGATTCAAAATGTGTATGATCTACTTCCTAACATGTATGATCATATATTGACCTTTCGTAAGCGAATGTAGTGGTTCCCTATTAAACGATGTTGGGATTTTCACATAATCACCCTACCCTACTCTTTCGTGTACCCACTACATTTAAACATGCCTTCTTATTTGTATAATCTTTTCATACCATGGCCTTCCATTACGTTCTCAGAAAAATCTATTACTGACTATACTATCTCCGACATCAGGACTTCCACACTTTTTAACGATTTGTAAAAAAAAACGAAAAATAATTACATTCAATGTTATGATTGAGCTTACTGACCACCTACTTTTGTTTAATTTTCGATTACGTTTCTTGTTCAATTAGATTTTCGTGTCTATATTATGGTAATTAGGTGGCATTTATTGTCCATAATAATAAACTTTGCCTATGTAGGTATATGGAAGCAGTAAATGCAATTAGGGCTCCCTTCAGAGTTGACGCGACTAAAAATTTCGATATTTTTGCAATGCCACGCGCCCGCGCGCTTTCGATATATACATAAAGATGTATAGGTATACTTCGGCGACAAGGGAATACGTCCCACCGTTGGCAGTGGCAAATTACGAATGACAATTCGCGCGTCGTCTAATATAGTCGATTTGGCTTTTCAATTATAATATAATAAATTATCAAATGAATAGTTTTTTATAAAGTAAAAATTAGATTACAATGATAAAATAACTTAACATCACTGTGTTATTTTTTATATCACTCAAAAGTATCTTTAATAAATTAAAAATAAAAATTTGGCCATAACATTTCTGGAAATTACGTAATTTCAAACATTTTTTTCTTATATTTTTTGTATGGAAGTTCCAAAAACTGTCTTGATACTATGCAAATAGACCATACGATGGTGTAAATAGTATTTTTTAATATTGAGAATCATCTCTAGGTTCGTTCGTTTTTATTTTTTTGGAAAACAGTAACAGAATAAAGATAATTTACAATTAATATGGAAAAAAAATACCAATTTCGTTTTGGCGAAATGATAGCTTAAGGACCGGGTTTTTAAAATCCGGCATAATTGTATTAAAATTCTTTTTCGTGTTCTCACAACCAGGCCACAAAATTATGCTTCATATAGCTTTTGGCCGTCACGGCCGTCACGGCCTCTTAAGATGAAAATCAAATATTTTCTCTTAAATAAGAGTATGTAGTGAGTGTGTTCTTTCTACGTGAAAATTCTTCGTAAAGTGAATAAAGCGATGGTAAAAGGTTTATGACAAATCATTCTATTTAAATAGTGCATTGCAATTATTGTATTTATTTAACAGGAAACTCTTAAATCATATATCAATGCTATTACAAGATCAATAGCATTTGACGTGACTAGATTAATTCACCCAGTTGTCGTTTAATTAAAAACATACAAAACCTTGCAACCTAGCTAGTTGTCATAGAAATTGCACGACATGCTATGGCGATTGGCCTATGAAAATGTATATACATCTCTTGCAGTTCCTCTCTCTATAATACTGCGTCCTTGTAAAATATCTCTCTCTCTCTACAAATATCACACTATAATAATAGCCGAGCAGCTGCTGTTTTTATATGAAAAAATCTCGTGGAAGGGTTGCTTGCATTGCAGAGTTAGACATTTCGTATTTCGACAATTTAAAAGTTTATATAAAAATGGAAATAACCAGCATTACTTACGTACGTTGTCAGAAGCCAGAACCATGATATAGATAAGACATACTTTCGCGAAGAAATTAAATTTATATAAAGTATGCTGATTTGAATGCATTATGCAGATATTTTAGAAAAGATCATTCAAAATTATGACAACAAGAAAAATACTTTGGAATATTTTAATGGAGAATGCGTTGCTAGCTAAAATCTAAAAATAAGCAGTAAAAAGTATTCAATTGAAAGTAAAGAATTTATAAGATAATCAAAAATATTCAGAGGGAATAATCAAAAATAATAAAAGCAGATCATAAAATATAATAGACAAAATTTTAACAAAAAGAAAAACCGACTTCTTTTTTTTTATTAGTGCAGCAGTTATGTCATGGTGATACTTAAGAACGGGCTATCATAATTGCATGCGTATACAAAAATTTATGTATATGCTGTTGACCGTTGAGAAGTTCCCTCGTCGGGAGCCAACCCTGGGTGCAGCAGCCATGTCATGATAAAACTTCGAACGGGCTATCATAACTGAATGAGTATACAAAATTTGGGGTTTGTGCTGTTGACTGTTGAGGAGTTCTCTCGTCGGGAGCCAACCCAGGGTGTAGAATCAGGTTATGCATAGCATAAAAATAAATGAATTGTCATCGGAATTGAGCCAACATATAAATTTTCAATTTCGTATGATAATATTTGAGGAGTTCCCTTAATTCCTCATGGATCATCAGAACAGGATTTCCCATCATCAGAACAGGATTTTTATAAAAATGGGACCAATCTGTAAGTATAGTATTTCGAATTTAAAAAAATCCAAATCGGTTCATAAATGGCAGAGTTCTGAGGCAACAAACATTAAATAAAAAAAATAAAAAAAGATACAACCGAATTGATAACCTCCTCCTTTTTTGAAGTCGGTTAAAAATTACTTCAGTCCTATATCCAAAATCTAAAAGAATTAAAGACTGTGAATGCGTTGTATTTGTATCGTGTTTATATTGTCTATTTATGTTATCCGGGACATATAGTTTCGAAATTCGATACTTAATTAAGCCCTAAAATTTTATTTAGATTTGTTTTGTAACCCTTGCATACACGGCACACATTGGTGCCGCGATTCTACCAGAGCTCTATATACCATCAACAGCCAAAGGCAAAGGCGAAGTTTGTCGCACACGAGATCGATACATTGTCTCGTAATAAATCGCTGATCGACCACCAGCCCCAGATACCAGGCAGCGGTTACAAGCTCGATCTCCTGGCAAGACAATGTTGGGGGTCCAATACAGCGCACTCGGGATTGTAGACAGTCGAGTGAGTGTCCTTTGATTTTTGAAGCACTCACTTGTATGTTCTGTTATATGACACGGCATCAGCTCGGTTTTCTTCACGTTGAGGATAAGACCTTTGTCATGAGAAAAACTTTGTAAATCGTTGTAGTGCTTCTGTAGCTTCCCTAACGTGGCTTCAGCTGTGTTTTCATTAGCGAGAGTCGCCATATTGTCGGGGTGTTGGTAACATATACACTGCTTAATTACTGCCGTATATACACTGAGAAAAATATAACGCTGTAATACACGGACATACGCATGTTTCAAAAGGGATTACGTATATAACTTGTACTGTGATCCGTACGTATGTATCAACATGACGCGTAACGATGTAGTTACCATGTTACGGGCATAGTAATTAAACCGCACATTCATTACGGCGCACAACGAGATCTTGCTTTTACCATGACAGCATGTTAAAGTTATAGTCAGTTACAAAAGTTATTGTCAGTTACACATACGGTTATAGTCAGTTACACATACATAGTTAGTTACACATACACATACACATACGTAAAGTTATAACATATCATGTTGAAACTACATTATACCGTTATTTTCATATTACCGGAGCATGATGAAACATATAATCGAGTAATGGAGTTTCAACAAAATTCCTTGCAATTCAACAAACGATTTAAACATCACTATTCTGATTTTTCAATCGACCGTAATAACAAAACGACAATGTAGGAAGAAATCCAATATTTTTCTCACTGTACTTCCTTATATAATACACACCTTAATTAATGGTAATTTATTTATTTATTTATATATGTATGTATATATGTACTTATGTCGTATTCGAATATTTATTTATTTATTTACTCTTCGCTTTAGATACGCATAAGGTGTAGTATCTTATAGTACTTCAATTTTGCCTTCTCTTCTTGTCACTTCAACAAGTTGGTTGACTTCAACAAGATATTGTTTACCTAGCAATAAGTCCGCCATTGTACTATAAATGTTTTATTGAGCAATAAAGAGATTTTTGATTTCACTTCCGGAAGATCTTTGCAGTAAGCAATAAATGCATATAGGTGCAATTATTAAGCCCTGAAGCATCCCAGATAATGTCTGTTCACTGGTGCTTAGCGTATTTTTCATTTTGATTCTTAAGCTAACCGAAAAATAGTTTAGCAATCAATGCAGTAATGAATCAATTTATCGGGTCAAATTATTCCATTATATACAGAACTGGCATTTACCGCAAAGCTAATTTATATTGGCTCGGTCCTGGCAACATGGGCGTCTAATTATTATGAATTTCGCCCTATTCGACATTTCAGCTATGAATAGCTTTGATGGGAATATATTAAATACATAATTGATGCATTTTAGCGGTTTCCAACTCCATCCTGCCCTCTTTTCTCTATAAAACTATACATATATAGTGTTCAATACCCTGTATAATAAAGAAATCAATGAAAAGTGAATTTTAGAATATTAAAAACGTAGGTACAGGACTATCGAAGACACAGGCGCCGGGCTTGGTCCCGTAATTGTATGGCAGTTTCTGATCAAATCATCCCATTGATAATCAAACCGACTTTCCGGAAGAATTTCTGAAAACGGCTATCAGAATTTGGAAAAGGCGGGGAAGGGGGGCGGGGGGGGGGGGGGTAAAGGAAGCGAGGGCGAATAGTCATAAGTTTTTTGGAAATCGATTAAAGAATTTAAAACTCATGACCGTATAAGCTTTTTAACTTTTGTAACTTACGAATCAGCAGTGCAATTTCAAAAAAAGATTTGAAAGTCGAAGAGTTAATAAAAATTTGATGACCGTACAGCTAAAAATGTGATTTCACAGTCCTTCATTCGTGCTGTAAATACTTTAAATTTTACCTATTTAAATTGAAGGTGGATAGCCAATCAAACGGAACCCTGAAGCTCTTGTTGTTGGCAAGTAATTCACATTAACGATAGAATTTTTGAAATCGGACAACGCGTTCTTGAGATATCGTAACCTCAAATAGATAGACAGACAGATAGACAAACAAAAAGGCAGACAGAGAGACAAACAGAGGTACACATAAACATATTATGTCTGGAAAAATTAAAACTTTTTTCCGGACCTGTACAATACAAAACGTCAAAAAGCCTTTTTTGCGAATTCATTATAAGACTGCGCTCATTATAAGACCCAAATATTCGCCTAAATCCAAACGACGAATATATAATAAGTTGGTAACAGGATTAACGGGCAGTGTTTGTTGGTCGAGTCATATCGTCGATAAGCATGTTGATGCTATTTATGGTTGAACTAACCTGTAAGTTACACAAATGGCACTGACAACTACACGCACTGTAATCTCGTTGCGTGGAAAATATTGCATTGATTTTCTTGAATGATTAACTATAACTATATTTAAAATGGATGTGTGTATATTTGTATATTATTTATACAAATCGACAGTTTGTATCCGATCTGGATGTAACTTTGACCACGTATCCTATAAACGAGGGGAAAATACTGTCTACATTCGTTTTATAAAAACCCACCTTCACTACCATTTTCAACACCCTCAAGCAAAATTTAGACGTGCAACTCTTCAATTTTTCGAAATTATCTCGGAAACGCTCATGAAATCGGCAAAAGTGGAAGTTAATATTTTGAAAGCATATATAATTTCATGTCCAATGGCCTGGCCATGTTTTAATTAGGCAATAAGATGCCATAAAAATCGATCCCTGAATTTAAAAATTGTTACAAACACACAAGTTTGACATTATAACGGTAAGAAAATCGGCATAGCCGTAGTTATTTATGAAACTTCATAGTTTGATGCAAAAAACATATCTCAATATATTCAGCGTTGTAATTGGCCAATAATTTTAATGATATATTTAAGCATTCGGAAATAGACAAAGGAAATATAATAAAGATGATATTTATAACGCATGCCACAAGAAATATAGCCCAGCGCTATAAATACAATATTTAGGTTATGTGCATAAATATTCGGCGGAAAAGGATAACGAAGCTGCCGAGAATGATAAATCAGGCTGAGATCAAAAAATGCACACACACACACGCGCGCGTTTATATATATTTCTTAGTAAAAAACTTTTTGGCTAGTGACGTTTGCTGGACGTTTCGTAGCTTGTGACTCCTTCAACGGCCATAATAAAGGGTAGAAACAAACAAACATGTGGCAATGCAAATGAAAAGGTTACCTTTGAGGCCATCGCGAAGCAGACAGGCTTCTCTCTCAGGTCACTCAAGAGACAGGTCACTCAAAGTTTAACAATAACTCAGCACACGAAAAAACATCTTTGAAAAAATCGCGCACCACCACAGCGGAAAGCCACCGACCGACTCGCGAAAAGCGCGCGTAAATTTGGCGGGAAAATCTGTGGATAAGGCGGCACAAAGCCGTGTTCACGTGGCGCGCTGGCGAACCTCGGCGGCCGAGTGGTGGCGGGCGGGGGCGTCTCGGCGCGGCGCCCGACGACGCCGCGACGCCGCGAGCCCTGCGTTGCGACGTCATTCTAAATTATGAATTTGAGGCAGTTTGATAATATTTCGAAAATCGAGTGAAATAGCTTTATGCATAACAGAGAAAATATCTATCTATCAAACATAATATTTAAATGCGTATTTACGCCCTTTGCCGTTTAAGATAGTTTTACACCAAGCAGATGCCGAATCTCAATGATAATCTAGGCGTTTACGATAATGTATTTGCGTTTAGGGTGGTCTTAAGCTATCATTTTTAAGCAAACGCCAATTTCGGTGATTATAATACTATTACACTCGCAATTATTCGAAAACGACGATAGTGATAATTTTTCATACTCTTATAACAAGAAAACTATTTTTTGCGTCGTTTAAAATATTTGCATTCGAAAAAGCATGTTTAAAACCTCCATTTAGATTTTTTATATTTTCACGCGTTACCAAACACTATGATTGCAATAATATTAGGATTCTATTTACGATTTCAAGACCCAACTTTCCAGTCTAGATACGCCGGTGACAGCTATTTACAAACCTGGCGATCCCTAGCCAAACCAGCTGACCCCTCCACTCTCTTTAAACCTAAGCATACTCATAACTTTAGATTAGCTCTAAAAGTGCCCTCTCTGCTCTATGATAACCCAGAATAACCAAAACATCGATTCTGTCAAATTCTAAGAATCAGGCAGTATCGAAAAACGCAGTAAGTGACAGTGGAGTGTTGTTAACTACAATGGGCGAACCCGTCACCCCAGGAAGGTATAACGATATTTATCTTTCTTTCAGCCTGGGATAAATGTAGAGATTTGGAGACAAAGACAGTCCACCGTCTAGCTAAGTAAACTAGCCCATGAGAGTTCAGCTAATTACCGTGTGGCAAAGGGAAGTTGACCCACCGGGAGCATCACCACCAGATTTGGGTAGCTTGCGCGGCCTCTACCGGTTGTTAGTTCAGCGGTAATTCATTTTGAATTTATCGCGGACCGTTTCAAGAGAGGCTGACAACAGGTCAACATCCACCCCCGCTGCTAATGACACCGTGTATCCTTTCCAGACTCCTCCAGTATCGATTGGCCGATGCCGCACGGCGCGCAAACCGCCCAGCAGCAGCGTCCTCACCTTATGTAAGCGGTGACTCGGCATCTACCGAATCTATCGCCCACCACTGCGTTCTTTGTCCGGCTGTCCACTCGGGATCGGGTAGCCGATTGGTCGTTTTAAGAGCGGCTGCCATAAGGTTAACAACCCCCCCTCCCCCTCTATTGGCAATAAAACCGTTTCCAGACTCTTCCGGTTATCTGTCGGAATGCACAGTCGATTGGCTGACGTCGCACGGTGCGCCAACCGTCCAAGAACACTATTCCCAGGGGAAACCGGCCCGCAGGCACAGATTCCTACCTGGGCTCGCACTTCTACTTGGAGACCAGCGAATTGGTGCTGGCTGACCCATGAATTAGTTCGACCCTAACACATGGGTCATAATAGCCCAACTGCACTGGGCCTATTAGCTCCCTCCCAAAAGTGGCAACTAGGGTCTACGGGCCTCAAACGGGCATGTTTTTATAATATAATACTTATTATAAGTATTAAGTTGTAAAAACAGTCTATCCTGAAAAATCGTGCGACGTTTGGGTGACACGTATCAAACAAGCTTTCATAATCTGGGAAGTAGAACAATACTCTGACTATTCTTGCAGAAAGCAAGTCACTTCGGACTTACGGTTCTTAAGTTTAAAAAAATTATTGGACCTGAGGCAAACTGGTCCCCGATAGTTTGGGTCCAAAATGGTAGCAATTAAAAAAAATATATGGTGAAGAAGATTCCAATCATTGTATAGTCGTTTTTATTTACCTGAGTTAATGCAATATAAAACAGAGACCCACGTGACAACGAAACGAATCGAACGCAAACCGATCATAGCACGTAATGACACAAGGTTGCCACATATACTCAACGTCTATTATTTGTGTTTTTTTTCGACACTGATATATGGCAATGTTAGTATCGTTTCTATAAAAAACAATCGCTCTGCATATTTAATCACCCTACTTTTGGTTATTATTCAAAAAGTGTTTTATTTATTATATTTCTCAATAACAATACTTTCTCAATACCAATACTTACAATAACAGTACTTAACAATTTTCATAACAATAGAATTTTCAATAACAAGACCCATTTATGACCTTTTTTGTATACTTGGCGAGTTCTAGTGATAATATAGCCGACGTATCACGTACGTTCGTATGAGTAGGGCGGTCAGAATTTTTGTGTTTCCGAAAATCGACGCCATTTTTTAGTGATTTCACTTATCATCTCTCTTGAATGATTCGTTTCGCGGTGATACCAATCGTCTCGTCATAATTTTATAGAGAAATTATAACGAAGTTTATTTTGACACCATATGAGACTTTAGTGCCAACATGGGCACTTTAGACCATTGAGACAGTGTATATACGCCATGATAATATATTTTCTTTGAAATAAAATGCATCAATATTCCCACAGAAGTGCATTTTGACAACACCACTTTCAAAAAAAATAAATGGCTTTCAAATATCGCCATTTTGAAATCAGTGACTTTACATTCCTTTTGATAGCACCTGTGCGATATCCCGCCTCGTAACTATGCCGTCTGACGGGGATATCAAATGGGTTGCTGGTGGATCATTTGATTGCTTGTGCAAAGTTTAGTTGACAGTGGAAGCGTTTGAAAACTTATGATGAGTATTGAAAGGTGAATTATCGATATGGCGATCGCTAATCAAAACTCACGTACCTTGACGGTCATGTAGCTGCAGCAGTGGGATGCGCGCTGCTGATTCCGCTTTTTCGTAGCGCGCACGGCACGATCGAGGGATTCGTGCGGCGTGTCCGGCGCGACGCGTGCGCTGATCCAAGTGTATGTCGCGTGCGACGCGCTGTTTCCTGTGGGGTGCAGTCGTAACACTCCCGTAGGATCGCTTGTGCCTTTTTTAAACGAATCCGAGTCCGCGATTCCGAGACAACAAAACGAGGTTTTTGTCTGAGTAGGCGAGGCCGTGACCGCGGTCGAAAATCGTTGCTACCGTTCGAATTGACAGACTGACCCGCCGCCCGTTCGAAAGCGGGCGATGTTGCCAACTGTCAGGTTTTTGTGAGTTGACAGCTCTCAACAAACGATAATTGAATTATGCAAAATATAATATTAAAATGAATTCGAATTTATCAATAACAATATCGAACATACCCCCCAGCAGAGAAAGGGTCCAGCTCTTGATTGACGCAAAAAGGCGCTGAGATATTGATACAGAAAGGTAAATAAGGGGAAAAAAGTAGAAGTAAGTAAAAGAAATAAAAGAAATGAAAATAGATAAAAGTAAATTAAGTAATGTGGGGCGAAGGCGTGGTTTAAACCGAAGGGTCAGATCGGGGTACGACCACGACCTTAACCATCGGACGAGTTAGAATATCTTGCTGTGTCCTAAGCCGTACAACTCGGACAATACCGTCTTTGCCCGGGCAAAGCTCGATGATACGGCCCAAAGACCATTGTAGTGGGGGAGCATTATCGTCCTTTCTTCTAAGGAGCCCAGAGGCGTCCACATACGGAAATAGTTTGTAAACGCGGGTTGAAGGATTCTTGCCTTTTGTTAATAGCTCGAGATCGACTTCAAACTCGGAATGTTGAACAAAACGTATACCAGTGTTTAGAGCTGACGCACGCTCTGAAACGGACAACGGTCTGGTAAGCTTAGAGTGAAGCCGTAGGTTGCTAATGAAGCGAAGACACCACGCAGTCACATTTATAAGCTTATCGAAAGAGCTATAATTTTCAATCCACGGTGTAGTGACCGTGGAGGAGGTGCACGCAGTCATGGACATTCGACGAATGCCTGCCAGTTTGTCGGATGAGAGCGGAACAATATTTTTCGGCCAGTCGGCATCAGGTTTTGACAGCCATAACGGTGACCACCACAAGTCGTGATCAAGTAGCTCTTCGGGCGAAATGCCCCTGGATGCACAGTCCACCGGGTTAAGGTTGGTAGGAACGTACCTCCATACCTCTGGGTCGACCAGAGAAATGATTTGCGAAACACGATTTGACTCGAATATCTGTAATAGGTGCGGAGGGGTTTTCAGCCAAGAAAGAGCGACCGTAGAGTCCAACCAACAAGTTAGTTCCAGATGACCTACTTGAGAGGTCAGTGAAGCTCGAATATGAGAAGCGGTTCTAGCTAGAAGCAACGCCGCACACAATTCAAGTTTGGGAATAGTCAGTTTAGTTTTGATTGGGGCAACCTTAGTTTTCCCTATTAGAAGGTGAATGGAAATTAACCCATCGTGATGAATCACCCGGAGATAAACGGCGCAAGCATATCCAGACGAGGATGCATCACAAAAACCGTGAAGTGAGTATCCTTCCGAGTTTGGAGTTAAAATAAAGCGATTGATTTTGACCGAACACAAACTGGGTAAGCCCTGCAAGAATGAGTCCCATTCACGGACAATATGGTCTGGAGGAGGTTCATCCCACTCAGCACCTAGCAGCCAGAGTTGTTGCAGAAGAAGTTTAGCCCGAAAGACGACTGGAGAGAGCCAGCCACAGGGGTCGAAAATACGCGCCACTGTTGATAGAATGGAACGCTTCGTACAAGGGCCTGAACTCACATTATGAAATGCGTAAGAAAAGGTATCATCCTTGGGGCTCCATTGAACCCCAAGAACTTTGAGAAACAACTGATCATCTGAAGTATCAAAGTCAAGAGGGACTTCACAGTGATCAGAAGGGAGGTCATACAGCAACTCTGGATAATTTGAGGACCATTTCCTTAAATCGAATCCACCGAGGGACAATAACGAAATTATATCGGATTTCAGTGTCTGAGCAGCTTCGATGGTGTCAGAACCCGTTAAAATATCGTCGACGAAAATGTCGCGAAGAATAGCGCGCGACGCCTGTGGGAATCGCTCTTCGTTCTCGTATAGTGGAATGCAAACATTTTGAGCTCTACAACTACATGCTCAGGTCACACGTATTGCATTTATTGCACTGCACTGCACACCAATGCACTGAAACCAAAAAAGGGATAGGCATATTTTATACCTGTGAGAATGACGGAGAGAGGTTGAGTTTACGCGTGACTGTAATGATTCTCGTCGAAGCCAGCCGTTTAACGGTACAGTCAGACGATTACATAACTAATAGATTCGTATTGTGTTGTAAGCAGAGTCTATAAAAGTATTGTGTTTGAGATGTACTGTTATAATTGAGGCTCCTAATATAAAAGTGGTAATAGTTTGGAAAGTGAAACATGATTGTTTTGTGTTTTTGTGTCACAATCCTAATGTTATTTTCCACATAATTATATATCACACCGTATTATAAACCAAACTAATTATCGATATTACATCATGGACGGTTATGCATGTAATGCATGTGTTAATCGCTAATGAACATTTAAATTATAGTACAGTCATTCTCTAAAACAATACTGTTAGGATGGCTAGTCGATTTTGTACGTCGAAATTAAGTTTTTTTTATTTTGTATTCATCACTTCAATATTTATTAATTTTTTTATTTTATTTGATTAAAAAAATTGCACCGTTTGTAGTAACAAATGCTTGCGTCGCTCCTAACTAGGCATAGCCGATCTATTTTGAATATTTATATTTTATTGTGAAATTACTTGTTTTCTGCCTGCCTTTTTTCTTTCTGTTTCATGTCTTCAATTCACGGGGACATCGATAAAGTAAATACATGGACCGGGGACATGAAATATTTTTGAATTATTGATTATATATAAATTATGGACAATAATAGTACCAAAAAAGTGGTCACTGGTTTTCTTTGGCGGTTCTTTCCAGTGGAATCTTACACCGTTTGTAGTAACAAATGCTTGCGTCGCTCCTAACTAGGCATAGCCGGTCTATTTTGAACATTTATATTTTATTGTGAAATTACTTGTTTTTAGCCTGCCTTTTTTCTTTCTGTTTCATGTCTTCAATTCACGGGGACATCGATAAAGTAAATACATGGACCGGGGACATGAAATATTTTTGAATTATTGATTATATATAAATTATGGATAATAATAGTACCAAAAAAGTGGTCACTGGTTTTCTTTGGCGGTTCTTTCCAGTGGAATCTTACTTGTAGAACTCGCCGGAAAAAATAGGAAAAAGTACAATTACTGTCTTTTGACGTTCAGTATGTGTATATTATGTATTTACATTGAATAAAAATATTTGAAATTGAATTTGAATTTGTTAATTAGACTATAAAAGCCAATTTTAAATTTTCAATATATCATCACGATATCAAATATTCTGTCGTTGGCTGTACATGCCTTGGTTTTAAGGAAGACGGCGAAGTCCGTTACATATAGCGGCTCTAGTCTAGCACGAGGCCATTTGATTTTCTTTCTCATGTGCAGTTTTGACGAGGTTGTGTTTAATCTGTGTAAGCATTTTTGAGACTGTGGTCGAGAGCTCAAAAAGAATGCAGCGGAGTATACGCGAGTTGATGTAAGCAACGCATAGCAAGGAACGGCGAACAGGTCTCACCATAGGTAACAGTATTCAGGAAATATTCCTGAATCGGAAGATCTGGGGAATCACGCCAGAGGATCATTTGGAAACGGCGATCCTCAGGATGAACTAGAATCCGTCTGAACATCATTTTGATGTCAGTGGTGAAAACATACCGGTGAGTTCGGAATTGGAGTAGGATATCACGGATATCCTGTTGCAACTTTGGACCTGCCGCAAGACACTGATTTAACGAAGCGCCTGAGGTAGTTGGCATGGATGCATCGAAGACGGTACGATGAGAGAATTTTATAGAGAAATTATAACGAAGTTTATTTTGACACCATATGAGACTTTAGTGCCAACATGGGCACTTTAGACCATTGAGACAGTGTATATACGCCATGATAATATATTTTCTTTGAAATAAAATGCATCAATATTCCCACAGAAGTGCATTTTGACAACACCACTTTCAAAAAAAATAAATGGCTTTCAAATATCGCCATTTTGAAATCAGTGACTTTACATTCCTTTTGATAGCACCTGTGCGATATCCCGCCTCGTAACTATGCCGTCTGACGGGGATATCAAATGGGTTGCTGGTGGATCATTTGATTGCTTGTGCAAAGTTTAGTTGACAGTGGAAGCGTTTGAAAACTTATGATGAGTATTGAAAGGTGAATTATCGATATGGCGATCGCTAATCAAAACTCACGTACCTTGACGGTCATGTAGCTGCAGCAGTGGGATGCGCGCTGCTGATTCCGCTTTTTCGTAGCGCGCACGGCACGATCGAGGGATTCGTGCGGCGTGTCCGGCGCGACGCGTGCGCTGATCCAAGTGTATGTCGCGTGCGACGCGCTGTTTCCTGTGGGGTGCAGTCGTAACACTCCCGTAGGATCGCTTGTGCCTTTTTTAAACGAATCCGAGTCCGCGATTCCGAGACAACAAAACGAGGTTTTTGTCTGAGTAGGCGAGGCCGTGACCGCGGTCGAAAATCGTTGCTACCGTTCGAATTGACAGACTGACCCGCCGCCCGTTCGAAAGCGGGCGATGTTGCCAACTGTCAGGTTTTTGTGAGTTGACAGCTCTCACCAATCGATAATTGAATTATGCAAAATATAATATTAAAATGAATTCGAATTTATCAATAACAATATCGAACAGCACCAATGATTTCAGAATCATTATTTTATATTATAGAAACGATACCAAAAAATCACAAATGGGCAAATTTGATTTTTCGAACAATATCTTTGTTTTTTTTTTCAAAATGACCGCCGCATTTCAATTACTGAAGTTACGTATCTTATGATTTCAGCAATTGTGTAAGAGTTATCATTTTATATAGAAATGATAACAAAATCGCCACGTAATAGGTACGCACGCACATACTTTCAAGAAAACATGATACTAAATACTAATGCAGATTTTTATTTTTACCTACTTTTTCTTTCGGTTTTGATGAAAACTATATTTGAGATGACTCTTTTTTGCACAATATCTAAAATAGCCTCTACCTTTAAATATTTAGGTAATACAAATGGTTTATGAATATTTTCGGAATGATCTCTAAAGCAAGTAAATATAAAAGAATAATAAACACGACTGCCTTTACTATTGTATTTATAATAATTTTTATGTTGGTTTTTTATGAAATATTTGTGGCTTATGAATTTAGCCATATAAACATGTATATTTCCGGAATGTGAAATCCGGAATATAAACTTACATGTATATTCCGGAAGGCACTCAATCAGACACGGAGCGCTGCTCCGTGCAATCAGACCTTTCATTTGACACTAAACACGATATATTTACGTTAATTTATATACATTTACTTAACGTTTTGACAGTTAAGGTTTAAATTGGTTCAAGCCTTTAGAAGTTATGGTGAAATAAAGAAACTAAAAACGTACATAGATGAACTCTGAACACATTACACTCCTTTTTTGTTGGGCAGTTGTGTAAAAAAATATGTCATTATATGTCTTAAATGTTTTGCTAAAATATTTAACAATTTAGTATAGTATGTACTGACACGCAAAATAGGCACACTGGATGTCGACTTGCGGAGGAACGCCCAGTACAACTAACTAACTAACTATAGTATGTACTTTGAAATGGCTCATTTTGCCTGTTTTGGTGCCTTTCTGTGCTAAACGCTCTTCTCAGGCCCGGACTGGCCAGGTCGGCGAGTCGGCGATCGCCGAGGGCCCCCGACTCAAAGGGGCCCCGAAGGCTCCCCCAAAAATTTACATTTATTTTTTTTATAACTCATGTATATTTTTAACTGCATAAAATTTGATCATTCAATGGTCCAAACTTGAAAGTATTTATATAGTTTTACTCGATTTATTTCTGGTTGCAACTCCTGCTTCAAAATATTTAAAAAGTCAAACCATTGACTACCGCCTGGAACTTGTTACAGACTTTGCTTCAACAAGTAAGCGATAAAGGAAGTGATAAATACTTGGAAGGTCTGTATTTAAAAACAAAATATTTTTAAGTATAGTTAATAGCAGTTTAGAAGTTAACAAGATTGGTGTAGAAGTAGAAGTAGATTCCAAGGAAAAAAAACCTAAAAAGAAAAAAGTAATGCCTGGTGAAAAATCAATAGACGAAACTTCACTGTTCAAAGCTATAAATTGGTCTTATGCAATTTATTTTAGATTGTGCTAAAACGCGTATCGAAGAGAGATTCAGACCAAACAAAACAATCTTGAAAGAGTGTTCCTTGAAAGACCTAAAGAAATTTAATGGAATCGTAAAGCTTGGTAGTTTACCTATGGATGTCCTTTGTGGCATTTGTAAGCTTAATAAAATTGAAAGAAGTCGGATATTGACAGAGCTTTATAATAGCTGGAAAAAATGAGAATGAAATGAATGTAATCAAAAACAAGATAAGCTGAATGAATCTGAAGAAAACTGTCAAGATAACAATTTAGAATTTGATTCTGTAGAAGAATAAAATATGGATAGACTCTGAGAAGAAATTATATTTTTAATATTTATAATGTATCGTTTTTGGTTGTTATTGAACTCTCACAATCTGGACTGTTTACCGACCTACCTAGCTTACACATTTTTGCTACCTATATCTTGTACACAAAGTCACCTGTCAAAAAGAGTTTTTCCAACTTAAAATAGCTAAAATCCGACTTAGGTCTACTTTAAGCCAAGATTGTATATCTAATCTCCCTTTTATTTATGTTGAAAGAGAATTATTTTATAACTTGAATAAAATGTAGGCAATTTGTAGATGAAGTAGCCAGGACTAGGGAAGAACTGGCCAAAAACTGTTAGGTTATGATACTTCTTGATTTAAATTGTATATAATTGATTTGTACCATTTTTCTTTTGATTATAAAAATATAATCGTATTAAAAGACAACTTTGTTCTTAACGTATACTCGAATTATTTATTAGGGTTTTATCTATTTGTATTTTTGAGGTATTGCAGTAGGATTTAGATGATGGCTTTAGCACAGGTTGTAATTTATTACTATTATTTCTAGTGTGAACCGAGTTTATATAATATAATAAAAATAATATATAGTACCCTAGAAATATATTGTAAACGTAAGTAAACTACAACAGAAAAGCTTAATTTTTAATAAAGATCTTGCGATACTTTTTAAGTTCCAAAATAGTGGAAAATGTGGTTCTCAGGCATGTAATTAAAAAAACCCGACCCCCATCTTGGTGAGGGGCTTCTCTTACATAAGTCTCTAGCCGAGGGCCCCATAGGGGCCATTCTGGGGCTGGCTCTTATACTCACTATCTCAATTCTACAATCGAATTGAAAATAACTGTAAAATATTGTGAAGCCGTGTACCTATTCAGGTTCCATTTTTAATCGCCCTTCCTTTGGGTTATTATTTATACAAAGTAGGTAAAAAATTCTTGGTTGTTTCTCTCATAGATTTCTCAATAACAATACTTTCTCAATACAATAACAGTACTTAACAATTCTCATAACAATAGATTTCTCAATAACAAGCAGCGCCGGCTCGAGGAAACTTGGCGCCCTAGGCAAAAGTTTAGTATGGCGCCTATTTAAAAAAATCACAAAACATTAATTGTGTAATTTTTAATCAAACAATTAGAACACAGATATGACTTACCTACTTATATATAATTAAAATACAAACTTTAAAAAAATACAACCGACTTCAAATAATTTTTGCGCCTATTTTCCAGTTATTTTGATTTTAAAACCAAACTACTGAACCAATTTTGATTAAATTTCTTTGGGACCAATCTGAAAGTATATTCTTTCAAATCCAAAAAGAATTTTCCGAATCGCGGAAGTCTGAGGTAACAAACATTAAAAAAAAATTAAAATAAAAAACATTCAAACGAATTGAGAACCTCCTCCTTTTATTGAAGTCGGTTAAAAAGAGAATATAGGTATCTACCTTCTTTAGCTGTATGGAGTGAAATATAAGAATTTTTTAAAAGACTAATTAGAGATTAAATCAAGCAAGTTTTATTTTCCTTGCCTTTATTTTAGCAAAGGGAAACGATCTCGTTTAAATCTATTGTTTGAGCTATTTCTTGTTCTATGGATAAAGTCGACAACCCCACAAGGCTTTCTTGGGTCATTGTGGAGCGCAGATACGTTTTAATTAGTTTTAATTTAGAAAAACTGCGCTCACCACTGGCCACAGACTCGAGAAGTGTCAGCAACACCCTTATTGTAGTTACTAAATTAGGTAAGATATCTAGTAACCCATTTTCACTAATATAATTTAAAAGTTCTTGTGGCGCAGTGTTATTTGGTACTCTTCTTACAATAGCTTGTAATTCGCTGCATAACTCAGTTGCATCAACATTCTTAGAGTCTCCATGACTAAGAGATTCTTCCAACTTTAGACAGTGTTCCAGAACATCTTTGGACCTTTTATTCTGCATCTCATGAACGTTATAGAGAAATCCAAAAACACGATTAATGTTATTTATCTGATTAAACCTCTCATCGATTGAATTTATTCCCTGCATCGATTGCAGATATGCTCTGATACATACGCTACCAGATATACAAGCGCCCTAGGCAATTGCCTAGTTTGCCTATATGGGGCCGGCCCTGATAACAAGACCCATGTATGACCCTTTTTTATACTTTGCGAGTTCAGATATAATATTGCTGACGTATCACGTACGTTCGTATGCGTAGGGCATTATTCGAATTCCGGTGCAAAATGTAAAAAGTGAGCTTGTAAGTGAAAGTTTCAAGGATTTAATATTATATTTGCTTTTATCATAAAAAAATAATGCATTTCGCCATCTGTTGTTAATAGCCTTAACTACGTAGAATAATTAAAAACCTGTTTTACCGACTGGTCACGGACCCCGTGCCGTCGTTAGAAATACTGAAATAACCGGACCGCGCGTCTAGCCCGTCAAATTATATATTGTGTCTCTTTTACACTAACGTTATAGAAAAAGATGTGCTCCTATCCGAGCCTCTATTTTCTAGCGCAGATCGCTGCGTCTCTGTCGTGTAATTGGGTGACATTGTTGCGTAGTAGTCTCGCAGCTGCATTCACGTATCTCGAAGTGTCAATGTCAAAGATGGCGCTGCTGAAATAAATAGAAACATACGCGATTTTTCGTCAACAATGCGAGAGCGCTGATTGATTCGCGGTTGTTGCTAAATTATTGTTAAAAAAAGAAGCGATGAAAATGGCGACCAACGGTGCGGCGGAGCGTTCGTACGACGTACGCGGAAAGCTGTCGCGACTCAATACGAAGGAGAAGCGCCTGGATAGGTTAAATTACCACAGCGGCCACGTTAGTGCCAAAGAAAAAAACGTACCAGGTTCGTTACGGTATTTCAGGATTTATTAAAATGTCGCTTTCTATGCGCGACTTGGCATAATATAGCGGCGTTTTGCTAGTCATTGCGTTGCGCCGTTTTGCGTAAATAGTGACAGTACTTAGTGTTTTTCCATTTGTGGCTTCAATTTTACATTTTGCTTGCATTTGCTTAAAATTTAAACATATACGACACTATTTTGCTGGTGCCACAATAATGAAATTCTAGGAAGTATCTTTTATCCGAAGTCAATGAAAACATCATTTTTGCAAACATATTATTATTGGTTAGTTCTTGAATATTTATGGAAAGAAACAAGGTTGAAAAGATCACGCAGTATGGTCTTATAATAGGTATTTTAGTTTTAGAAAATATATTTGGTATATCGCAGTGGTGATTTGATGTTTATCTATGTCCGGACGGCAGAGTCGCTGGGCACTGGCGGTCAACAATCCTAGGTTAAACGATAGTCGAAACAGCTTGTTTAACTCAATATGAGCAGTATGAGAAATAATAAATCATGCCAAAAAAATGACAGCTGTAATAGTTAGGTTTTTATGCTTTTTCACATAATTTTTGATTTATATTCTATTGATGTTTTTTGGAAAAGTATCAACGGTGCAGTTATAATAAGTTCTGGATGTTATCCCCTGTTATATAATTTTTGGATTTTATTGGTCTGACAAATACGCAATACTCATGTAGCCGTCAATAGACGAACTGGAATGAAAGGGTCGACTCTTGAATCGTCCCAACTTTGTGGACTAGCTCTTGGGGTCGCGGGCAGATGAATGAATGTAAGAGTCGACTCTATGCCGACTCTTGCATTCGTTCCACTATTGAGTCATTCAAAAGTCGAACTCGTGTCGACTCTTATTCGAGTCGTCCATAATTAATTCCAATAGTCTCGCATCGTTGATGTTTTTTAAAACAACTTCCAGTGATTTAACGAAATCACATTTGAAGGTGATTTGTCGTTGGATAATTTTGGCTACCTACTAGGCTATGTCTGTGCAAATAGTATTGCTAAGCGCCAAACAACCAGAGTTTTTTTTTAAGGTTTAATACTTTATTCATTTAATTTTTGTACATTTAGCCCCATTGTTATCGATGTTTTAAGTAACTCAAAAAATTGAACACCGAAATGCAGCTAATGCTTATTGCCCACCTAACTAGGACTAAACTGTCCCGTATCTAGGCGGGTCAGAGTAATTAAAATAAGTAATACAACTTATGTAACTATTAGCCTAATTAACGTAAAAACTTTTTATTTTTTTAATTAATGAATGTACTTAATTAAGATTCAATAATATATAATAATAAATAAATAACCCTATAATACAAATCAAAACACTAAATTTGTAAGAATAATACATTGTAGGTAATACAATATGGCAAATACACATATACGTAAATACGATTTCAATAAATAATAAATGGTATAAACATATTTATAATTTAATAAAATATATAAATACAATTATAAAAGCAGTGCTAAAAAAGATGAAATAATATAAATAAAAATATGAGATGATATACTTTTAATATATACATAATAATTTATATTAATAAACAATATTATTTTTAAATTAACCATTATACAACCCAAGTTTTCAGATTTAGACCTCCCTAATTCAAATAACCATTTATTAATATTGTCTTTAAACTCTTGATTGTTCTTTAGGTGTTTCCATTTTTCCTCTATGTCATTATATCACTTGCAACCAATGAAAAAAGCTTGTCGTTGTGCAAATGTTGTTTGCACTCGAGGAATAGGAAATTTTATTTCCGTGAACTTCGAGTATTGCAGTTTTGCTGACTGATCACGTCTATCTTTGTGTTATCCGATTATATGTCGGATACTTTCACTGGGCAGAAGACAGGTTCAATATTTGACCAATTATCTTTGTTTGTGGAACTTTTTGCTTTTCTATTCGTCAAGACGCATCACTATTGTCATTACCGAAAGCACGGTCCATTCGCCAGTGTTGAAATCGCACTATAAAATATTAATTTATCCGAAACCATCTCAATTTTGAGCTGTTTGTGCCTCATTATTGTGAAGGTTTTTCGTATTCAGTAATCCATGTCCCCTAATTTTCAAAACATACAACCTAATCATCGATGATTCTGGATAATGTATTCAGAAAGTGGTCATTGCGATTATTGCTATTAGTACAATGGATGAGCAGCTAAAGCTGTGGTGCCTATGACAAATTATATATGTGAAGGGTTAGGGGGAAGAATGTTCAATGTCAATTTCATTTTTTAGGATGACACTTTTTTTTTCTGAGGTATAAATGTAAGTTAAATGTATTTTTATTGAGATTCAACTGTATTTGGGTTACAGATAAAATATATTTTGTTCTTAAGGTGCTTTTACACGGGCAACTGAAATCGCTCAATCCTAGGCAATATTGGTCAATTATGACGTCACGCAACATCAAACAATTTACTGCAATACCATCATGTAGCAATTGTTGCTAGAGATTCCGCCACACCAAGTTGAGCGATATAGAGCATCTTTGAGCGATATGGAGTAACTGGGCAGTGCATTCATACACTAGCAATTTAGTTGAGCGACTGCTGGCCATGAATGAGGGCGTCATTGCGGCGGTGGCTTGTATTGCTTTTACTATCATGAGTTTAAAACGAAAAAAAAAAAAGAAAAGTAATAGATGGATTTGGATGCGAACATATCTAGCAAGACGAAAGCCATCTTTATTGTGCAACGAATCGGATGATATATTATTAAGAAACTTCATCAGAATGTCCCTACCTGATATTGAATTACTTTTAAATAAAGTTGGTCCATTAATTACCAATTTCTGCACCTACAAAACTTGCCTTAACCCTTCGATCTCTGGCAACTGGTGATTCCGACGTTGTATTGCACTATTCATTTCTACTATGTGCAAAGCTATTGCAGCAAAGCTATTGCATAGTTTTAAAAAGCATGCTTTGAGAAGTGCCACTTCCATTTTTGCTTCGTTTTAATTTTTTTTAATTCATTGTGGAATTATGTTAGTACATTTTTTTATTTTTTTTGCTGATTCATCGTGAGACTCTTGGAACTGCAGACCAATACGGAACTCCAGTGCATCCATCTTTCTTAACATGCGATCTTTGAATTGCGAACATTTGTTATCCCATAAGCAAACGCGTAAGTGCACTGCGTCAATAAAATGACTGGCTACCCTAGCACTGCGGGCCCGCATCCAGTGGCGTGCCCAAGATTGGTGAATGGGGCATACATACCTTTTTGGCCCCGACACCTTTTTGTGTTTTTTTAATGTTTTTTATAGTAAAAAAAGTGGTACATCTTTACCCTTCAATCTACATTTTGAAATTTACTGCTTGTGTCGTAGATTCAACAAAGCACACTGAAGGCATGCTACTGCTAGACAGAATTTAACATATACTTATCAGCAGCAGTCGCATACCTCCGGTGGCTTCAAGAAAAGTCGTTTTATTTGTTTGAGCGAGTGACATCAATTTAAGAAGTTGACCCTTGCTTGTATGAGCTGTAAGACTTTTTTATAAAAAAAGGGAACAAAAAGTAATTAGGTGTTAGGTACCTAGCTTTAACTAGCTTATTTATATTCTAAATCGAAGCGTCTGTCTTCTTTCAAAAATGAGTTTATTAAGTCTGAGTAAAATGATGGCGATTGCTTTAATTCTATTAACAACTGTTTTTCAATAGCAACCATTGATAACTCAGATAGACATTCCTGACCCTGTGTATTTCTTAGGTAAGTATGAATTACGCTTAAGAGATGAGAATGTAGAATGCAGAAGAACTTGTAGCAGGAATAGTTACGACAAGATACGCTAACTTCAACAATTGGGGAAAGGCATCTTCGAGGCTATTCTGACTAATGAAAACAATTAGTTCAAAAACATTGCAATCTTTCAATTCAGGAGAGGAGTACAAACAAATAATTTGGTTCTTTAAAACTTGTTTGTCAAAATGGTTTGCATAAATGTCAAATAATGAATCTAATGCCTCTGTTGGAAAACCTAAACGGTATTTCTCGTATAGTGTGTTGTTGAAGAGTTGGAAAAATTTGAATTTGAAAATTTCCGAATATCGATCGTCAATCTCGCAGAATATGTTGTCAATTACCTGGACAAAAAGTCGCTTGTATTCAGTATAAGCACAGCGTACGTTGCGTCTCAAACGAGGACCTGAGCTATTTTGCAGAATGTTTTCATAAATGTGATCAAATTCAGATTGAAATTCAACACGTAACCAAGTCTGAAAATCCTTTATTTTTTTGCTACAATAACCTACATCGACTTGTGATTTTTGAAGAATATTGTACAAGTTTTTTTAAAAATTCAGTGGAAAACAAGGAGAAAAAAAATTAAATGGAATAATCGCAACGAGTTTTCGAAATTCTCCGATACTAAAACCGTATCCCCGTCCCAGTCCTGAGGGTTGTCACATATGTCAGAAAACAAAGTAATAAGATTATTTTTTTGCACAAAAACTGTGTTTACAGTTCTCGACATTTACCCAACGCGTAGCGGGGGTAAGAGGTGATTTTTTGCTGCAATGAGTATCGTTTTGTACTGGCCAAAAAATTTTGTGTCGGTACATAGCTGCAATCGCACATGCTCATTATCGCAGCTCTGTCAATAGATTTCGTCGCGTGGAGCGAGCTGTGCGCGCTAGATAGCACTAGTAGGCGCTAGCAAATTCATTTATTTAATTGTTTTTTTACGAATTGTGTTGTTCATTTATTTAATTGTTAATTACGAAGAACTGGCAAGTTGGGCTTTTGGGTTTATATAAAGAGACCGCTGCTGCCCGCATCCCCCCGCCAACGGCCGATGATCCCCGCGAAAGCGAGACACACAAACAAGGCAGAAGAAAAATTGCCCAAGAGTATCCAAACTCGGATATTCGGCAATTCGTGGCGGCGATAATTAGCAATACAAAATATATGGAGCAATTATAAGCAATATTGCCGAAACAATTGAAGCAATTTTTGGGAACTGATCCAGATTGCCTAATTAATTGCTCCACTACCTCCGGTAATTGTTGCCAGGCAATTATTGTTCAAAAAATGCACGTGTAAATGCACCTTTACTCGAACAAACCTTGGCTGAAAGGTCATATTTTAGATAAGTAAATTTTTTAAATTACCAAAAATTTGAGAAGGGTTCAGTGGGAAAGAACAATGAATGGCAATCATTGTTCTTTCCCACTGAACCCTTCTTATAATTAAAGCCAATCACTGGGTTCAAGGACCTTCCTTGTTCAATTAGTTTTTGAAACTGGTATCGGCACTATGGAGTATGTTAGGTATAGTATGTATGTATACTATCACTGCAGCTTCTTGAGATAGTTTGCATCCTTGTAAACAACAGAAAAAGATAACAAGCGACATAGACATATAACATAAGCTTTTCTTAATTGTTTTTTTATTTCAGCAAACGGCGACACATTCAACATTCCGGAACTGCTCTGCCAGTGCCAGCAAAAATGTACAGATCGAGTATCGCCCCCGCTAATCCAAAAAATCTCCATGTACTTCTTTGGCATGCGAGACAACAAAGAAAAGCAGAACCGATACTTAGCCGATCTAATACTGAGCAAAGAGAAAAAAATAGAAGTGGCCGACATGCAGCCAGGCAAACGATTAAGAAAAATGAGCTTTCGTTATTTTGTTCCGATCCTGACGGACATCGATCTGACCGTTCAAGTCGAGGAGAGCCGTTTGAAAGGGCTGCACACGGACATAATGCGGGAGAACGAGACCAGCGAGAAGACAAACGGGTTGGACAGCGACGACGAAGAGAAGAAGCGAGATCACATCGAAGTGTGTTTAAAAGCATTCACCAGCGTTCATGTAATCAGCGAAAAGCGGGTAAATATCGTGCGGAGCACTTGTAAACTCAAAAAAGAAGTGTACTGCACGAAGCCGTTGACGCATAATCTACCAATCGGCTCTCCTTCTGTAGTGAATAAATCCCTGACTGATAAACCGACTTATTACGAAGATATTTATAATTTGGCAGGGCCGAGCGATGTTTCGCTGGCTGCCGTCGCCTGGTTATCAAAACAGTGCGAGCAAAATAAACCGACGTTTGCAATAAACCCGCGGACGCTCCTCCCAGAAGGACTAGTGTTACCAGACTCCGTTACCTGCATGGCCGTCTGCCCGAGGCCACAATACGACTTAAACCGAGACGCATTAATCGTCGATAACTTCTTCAATAATCAATTGTGGAAACCTGAATACACCGGCGGCCTACAAAGCGACTAGAGTAATATCAATTTAAAATTTAAGCTGACACATTCCACGGAAACATCGGTACAACAACTTAGATTTTAAACAAAACATTACTGAAGTACCTTATTTATTCATAGTTAGAATACTTTAGAACGTCCCAAGCGTGATAATAAAGATCAAATAGTTTTTTAAACAATATTTTTATACACTTAGCAAAATCTTTTACACTTCAACGCTACATTCTCGAAAGCCCTTGTTGCGTGTGATTCCAATGGTATACCAGATTTATTTGTATTTTCGATTAAAGTTCAAAATCCAAACGTTTTGTTTTATTTTCGAGTACTGTCTCGTTTGTTGGTTTGCAAAGTCATACCACTATAAAATCAATGGTCATACCTAACTAGTGGCATCCTGAGACGAATTAACGAATATAATAGGAAAAAGCGCTCACCCTCTCTAGTTTCTGAAAGTGCTGGCGTAGAAAAGTGATTGGATTGTCCGGCCTGTTTACACACAACTGCACAATACAATCCTTCAGTAGCATTTGCACATCGTGGGTACGGATATAATTCTCGCATTCGCGCAGCCCTTGCTCTTCCTCGGGGCTGGTATTCATATTTATATCGATCGCGATTAGATCTCTCATGAATTTTCTTAAATTCTTATGAGAAACCAGAAAAATCCAACACGAAATAGTTGCAATTTCTGACAGCCAGAAAGCTAACCACCACTTTACCAGGAAATATTGGGTCGAATTATACGGGGTGCCATGGGGATCTGCAGCAAGTGATTTTGACAGATATTTGACGTTTCCAGATTTGCCGCTTTCAGTTTTGCCACATCTAATTCCGCAGCATCCAGATTCTTTGCTTCCATATTTGACGCATCCAGACGCATCGAAATTATGCCGATTAGCCGCTTCCTTTGCCCCGATATGGTTTCAAAAAAGTAACGATAAATAATGTGTTTTATTTCGATTCATTCCTACCTAAACTCATTTTCTCAGTTTAGTTAAAACGTGTGTATAAAATACAAAAAATATTAAAATTGGACGAAAGCTAACAGAATAAACATTTAAATATTCGTTATGTACTTTTTTGATATGGCAGTAAATGGATCTCCTTTCAAATTACATACTTCCAAGTTCCAACCCACGAAAATAACTATTAAGTAGGTACTTTACTTTTGACGTGAAAATAGTTTTTATTTCAAAATATGAGAGAGTTCATCATATTTTTATCCAATTAGGTAGGTATATATTCCATTAATTCCCGTAGTGCGACTGTGTTTCCGCCTCTGATTTTGACATATTATTATGCGGTTTTTATTCAGGAATATGGTAAGTTATAATCCCTAATGTTACTGTGTCTTCCAAATATTCATACATTATCATATTCATATTTAAATATTCATACATATTCACAAATTATTTTTTATCTTAGTAAAGGCTGTCAATTATGAGAAAATTGATATAAGTTGATATAAGTATTGATATATCCTTTCGTTTTTATTTATTTTTTTGTAATAAAGAAATGTAAATATAGGAAATTGACTCGGTAGTTTACTACATACGGATATGTAAATTCAATATCTAGCTGTTAATAAAAAATGTCTTGGGGGAAACAAAGCTGGAAGCAATGATTCCCCGGGTCAATTAAGATCTTCTCACTGAGTACCTATATCAGAACGAGCGCGCAAATATCGCGAATCTAGCTGAATCTTTTTATCACGCAAACATTTTTTAAATTGACCAATTCATAATTATTATCCTAATTTCGTTTCGGAGCTTGAAGCCCTTAAAATTCTGCTCCCCATTGTGTTTAGACCATCTCCTCTCCCTTTATGCTCCAAAAGTCCGTAAATTAATTCATCTCCCTCAATTACATTTCCGTTTAGTAGCAAAATTAAACTACACATAGCTTCCTAATTCCCTTTGATCCAACAATGTTCATTGTAACCATGTAATTTATAAGAGCTACTAATTCCCTTTGTTTCCCTCATTGAACGTTTTGTGCCTGTTTGTTTCAGTGCAGTTCCACTAACAATCCAGGTTTCTATAAGCATTGAGCAACCACCTGGTATAATCACCGTCATTGGGTGGATATCCATAGGAAAAACAACAAGAAGAAACGGACCATACCGCGCGAATTGTCGCTTACTTCACACCTTTATAGGCCAGTCCATCCCGTGACGCCACCTACAAAAAGTTTGCGCACAAATCCCCCGTTGCTTTTGAAAATGACGAAACATGCAAGATGGATACTAAAAAAATAAAACAAAATGATTTGGTAAGTTATTTCTATAAAAATAATTCATTTATTGGTTCGGTTCTGGTATCTTTCCTCGAGGGCTTCAATCATAATCACCTATACGAATAAAAAAAATAATAACTGTCAAATCGATACGGCGCGGCGGTTGTTTTGACACTAGTCCCGTGCACGTCCCGTGCTAATAGTCCCTAATAAGTCTGTGGTTTTGACAGTGCGCGAAGATGTTGGAGAAAAGTGGGACTTCTTAGTTTTAAAATGTCCGCTGCGGCTATTAATCAGAGCGTGTACGCTCCCTTGCGGCAGAATTTCTCAGATTCAGAATCGGATGAAGAATTCCGCCTCCCCGATTTGATAGGTCACGAAGTTAAAATAGAACCGCAGCAGAGAAATGGCTTGGATCACTCTAAATACTATTCGACGGACGAAGATGCTAACGTTGCGCGCAACGAAGACGGCGATAACGTCGCACTGCTGCGCAAGGACATCTCCCTTCTGCGCAAAGTCATGTTTGTGTTCTCCATACTATTCTGCTTTTTAACCGTTATTCTTTTCTTATGGGTGTTGCCCTGTGACGAGAGTCTCAAGTGCACGGCGAAGATCAAACGACCGAAGCAGATGGCTTGGGAAATTCCGTACCACGATATTGAGTTTAAAGGTCCGATCAATGTCGTCAACAGCGCTGTCGGGAATGGGAAAAGCGTTATTCTCTTGTACCGCGGTAATATTTTGAAGTCGGATGAAAATAATAATATGATGGAATCCACGAATAATGGTATAATATTAATCGTCGGAGATACCGGTAAAGTTGGCTGGTTTATACCCCAACAGCGTTTACCGTCGGATATCGACTGTTCTTTAATTGATGTGAATAAGGATGGAATAAATGATTGCATAGTGGTCGGATCGGAGGGCTTATTTGCTGTATTAAACCCATTTTCGGGCGCAATGCTGTGGTACTTGCACAACAATGAAGGAACAGAATCGTTTGGCTCTGTAGACTTTCCTTTATTAATAATGGATCTCGATAATGATAATGTACCAGATTTACTCACCTCGTGCAGTCAGGCTGAGCATAACCATAACTCACTCATAATCGTATCTGGCCAAAAGGGCAGCATCATAGGACAACCGCTACATATACCTGAATGCACTTCAATTCACAAATTACAGATTGATAAAGACTCGACCGTCAGCTTCACATGTAAAAATAATACGAGCTCGTCAGAGTCGTTGAAAGTTTTCTCTCTTCAGAATTTATGCCAGGACATTATAAATAAATCGGTTGGATTGATACGCAATTGGATTGTACCTGATCAGCACCCGTTATTCGGCCAAAGAAGAGACGTCGATAACCAGAGGAATATTTATACGATCGCAAATAAAAAATTGGTGATAGAAAATAGAGGTCGCTATCCAAAATACAGTAAAGTTACCGTACAGTTATTTAATATTAAGAATGGGAAGGATAGCGTTATTTGGGATTATCACGCAAACCGCGTTTATGGAATGGTTCCCGCAATCATAAACTTCAATAGATACAAAGATGAGTCTAAGCATATCACCGGTTTCGTCTTAAAGTTTTGGCAGTGGATTTCTGTCAAGGGACCGAAGAACACCAAACAATCCAACACGACTCTCGATAACGTAACGGTGATGAAAACTCCGAGAGATTCACTCTCGTATCACCGTCTGTCGGAGCGAGTCGTTCTCGTCACTTTCAACGAAACAGATTTCCACATTGTTAATGCGACGCAGAGTGATGTCATACAAGTATGCCAATCGGATTTGACGATCGATTCGATTTGCCAGCCTGATATGCGATATCAGGAGAATTCTCTACTCATAACTGATCTAGATAGTGACGGCTCTCAAGAACTCGTATCCTATTTAACGACTTTCAAAGCTCCGGACGGAGAACCCGCCGATGACATCCTCAATAAAACCAGAAAACATTTAAAACTGACGTCGACATTACGAGTCATTCGTCTCGAATCTGAGCTTCCAAAGCTTTATGAAGCCGTATCTCATCGCTGAACATCAAGAGCCCTCCAATAAAAACCTTACCTACCAAAGAATACTTAATTAATTTATTGTAATTTATTTTATACTTATAAGAAAAGCCAATTTATTATTATTGTTGAATGTTGCACATTCGTCCTTTTTGTTTGCGCTTCGTGTGATTGAATTACAATAGTTGAATGAAAAAAGGATTTTTTTTAAATGCATAATATGTATGTTTAAAGCAAATCATCCCAGATTGCCCATTTTAAAAATTTCAAAATAATTCAAAAATATTTATTCCATGATAAACAATATTAAATTAAAATCTTCAAACAATCTAGGTTTGCCACCTATTCTAAACGAGTTAGCTCCATGAGCTAGCTAGTGCCTAACTAGGACGGAGCTGATGTGTCCCTAGCAAATCTAATAAATAAGAATATAATAACTTTTACGAGCTATAAAAATAATAATAGAATATTACACTGTTTTTATTAAAAAATAGTGAATTTGTGCAGAAATTTTGGAAATAAGACCTATTGTTTTATATTATTAAACATATTATATTATTACCTGGCGTCGCCCGTGTTACATCCGTGCTCAAATACCTATGTATACTGACTTTCATGCGGCGCCACCTTGTGGCGAGTTACAACAAAGAGAATATCGCGAAAATATGCAATCCCAAATGTCTATGTATACCAATTTTCTTGGTGATCGGTTGAGCGGTGTAGAAGTTGATGTGCTGCAGTGCCATCTGGTGGCTAGTTACAATAAAGTGAATAGCGCGAAAATATTATCCGGGCTCAAGTGTCTATGTAAACCATTTTTCATGGCGATCGGTTTAGCAGTATAGGTTAATGTGCTGCAACGCCATCTGGTGGCGAGTTACAATAAAGTTAATAGCGTGAAAATATTGGGCTTGTTTGCGTTTCTTCGTGAACTAAAATTGGAAATTAGTTCGTGTGAACGAGACAGGGCAATACGCTAGAGCGGAATGTGAAATGACCGGTTGTCACTTTTTCGCATTAAAACTGCCCGCCAAGTTCAAAGCATCTGAATCTAACACCGCACGAAATATGCTTGAATTTATTCGGACGAGGATAAGTTCAACAGGCAGTATTTACCGACGATCGTTCGTATCATATTCCGCTCTAACGTATTGCTCTATCTCGTTCGCTTGAACTAATTTTGGTTTTAGTTCACAAAGAAACGCAATCGGGCCCATTATGCGTGCTCAAATGTCTATGGATACCAATTTTCATAGTGATTTAAAAGTTGATGTGCTGCAGCGCCATCTGGAAGTGTTACAGTATAGTTAATAGCAGGACAATATTATGGGGCTCAAATATCTATGTATACCAATTTTCATGGCGATTGGTTGAGCGGTATAGAGTTGATGTGCTGCAGTACCATCAGTACAACAAAAAAAATTGGTTGTCTGTAAAGTCGGTTTACTGACGATAGTTGAACGTGACAACGTCATAAGAAAATACTGATGAAATGGTTGCATTTGAAGCAGTTTCATTCAAGATTCTGATATTGTTTATTACAAACACCCAAAAATTTATGCTTTTATACTCACCGATTTGACTACAACATGTAAATGTATTATTGTATAGCAGTATAATTGTATAATTGTTTATTGTTTTTTTTAATTTGAAAGTTTGAAATCTCAAACTGTTAAATAACGGTTTGAGAAGCGTTTGAGCACGCTGCGCCATCTAGCGGTAGGTAATACGTCGTAAATAAACAATATCAGCGACATTTTACCAACCGCTAGATAGCGCATCGTAATGATACTTCGTTGTACCCACAAGAAAATTGTCCGTTCAGTAATAACATTCCGTATATCAAGAATACATATAAAATTATGTCAAGAATTTAAATCAATATAGTGATTTTCATTCGTACTATTTTAGACTGAGGTTAGTAAATAATTCTTTCGCAACCGGTAGATCCCAGCATTTATATTGAATAATAAATATAATAAATGGAACGCCTCAGAGCGAGGTAACGCCGCATGAGTCATGTTTCTTCGTGCGTGCAGCCAGCTCCATCGAATTATAAGACGTCACGTCAAAAAATATTTTCAAAGCATTTCTTTTTTCTAAAAAGTTTTATTAAAAGTTGCTTGATTTGTTTGCACTGATTTTACCACCACAAGACTGTACACAAGAAGACTGTGTGTGGGGGGCAAATTCTTGAAAAATTTTGCATGCCAAATTTGTCTATGGTGTATTTGATTTACATGGACCATAGACAAATTTAGCATGCTATTTTTTTCAAGAATGGGTCCCTGGAAACCAATTCAAGGGTCTAGATAGCATAGTACACCTACTTACGTGGGGCAAGTGGGGCCTTGGCATGTAATATGTAAGTGTCTTCATAGAAATTCAGGGGCCAAATATCAATGCATTGCGTACCACTGATTGTTTACATAAGTTAGAATAGTTGGCGCTGCCGTAATAAAAAAAAGGTCATGCATGTGGTCACAGCCACTGATCAAATAGTCACAGCCGAAGGCTTATGGGGCATTTACACTCTCGCGCGAGGCGCGAGGCGAGACGCGAAACCATATAAGTAAACAAACGGAACAGAGGCAAAGCTTCTAGCAAAGTAGGTAAACATTTTGGGTCCCATCAAACTTGCAGAAGGCAAATTTGCAGACGGCAATCTTGCAGACGGCATTCTTGCAGGCGGCAGTTTTGCAGAAGGCAATCTTGCAGAAGGCAGTTTTGCAAATGTCAAAATGACCTAACCTAACCTAACAGAAAAACTTAAAACATTTTTTTTAATGTTTAGTTTGATGTATAAAAGTCATCCACTACAAGGATGCCGGTAATTAATGTCACTTCGATTTTAGGGAAAGAAAAACCTAACCTAACCTAACAGAAAAACTTAAAAACTGTACTGAAGGTTGCCGCCTGCAAGGTTGCCGCCTGCAAGGTTGCCTCCTGCAAATCTGCCCTCAACAAATTTGGAACTGTCAAAAGTGACATTTGTGCAAAATTGCCGCATGCAAAACTGGCGCCCCCCAACATTTTGTACGTCGTTAGAAGCTTTGCCTCTGTTCCGTTTGTTTACAATATGGTTTCGCGTCTCGCCTCGCGCCTCGCGCGAGAAACGGCCCATTATACTCTAAGGCCGAAGGGTTCATTGTTCGGGAGCAATCAAGTAAACTTGTGTCGCGCGGTAGACTCTTTGTGTGACTTTTGTATTTCCGGAGCGCTACATTTACGATATCGGTGTGCTGAACGTCAGCAATCAAACGTCAAACAAAGCTGTCAACATTGGCGGACGGACAGACTTGTGACGAGACCGAATAGGTTCGTTTCGTTTGGAAGGCGAGAAAAACGATTCAAAATGGACAAACTCACTTTAATATCCGGCACTCTATTCATGGCCGCAGACGTTTTCGCCATTATAAGCCTGGCCATGCCCGATTGGATCATAACCGATGTCGGAGGTTTGTTTATCATCCGGATCAAAATAAACAACGAAGCCCCCGTTTAACGTTGAAGTTTTTCGTTGCGAATTACAGGTGATACGCGCCTCGGCCTGATGTGGACGTGCATAACTCTGTATAATCGGCCGCAAGTATGTTTCACTCCGCATCTGCAACCAGAATGGCTCTTAGCACTCATCTGCATATTCGTTGGGTGCATTTGTATCACCACGACTATCATTTTATTAGCCACTAGTCATTTTGACAGAAATGTCGTTCCGTACGCTCGCTGGGTTGGATTTGCTGCAAGTAAGTAACTTAAATGAGTACACTAAGCCCTCTTGTCCACTCACTTTTCTCACCGTGAAAATTCACGGCTAATTCGCCGTGTCTAGGCGCGGTCGTCAGTAGGGTATGGATCACTATGGAAGCTTGTCCCGGACACTGCGGAAAAACGGCACGTCGCCGCCGCAGTGTGCACCGTTTTTATTCCTCGGCGGGCCGTTTTTATTCACGGCGAAATTTGTATCAGTGTTGTATGGCAGCGTTTAAGAGCTTGTCAACAGAACCGAACGTTTTCACAGCAAACAATTATTTCGACCTTGAATGTTATTTATAAAATGTATGTACCTAAGGCATCCTGCAGCGAAAAAATGTCGAGCTCACGTTTTTTCTAGGACGCGGCTAATGCAATGTGTGTTGAAAATAACGAGTCATGGACAAGTAGCCTAATACCCCGCATTGCGAGACACCGCTTTATGCGAATTTGAAAATAGTTCAATATGTTGATTACGGCTGCAATGACCAGATTATAGCATTTCGCCACATCAATTATGAAAAGTTAAATAAGTTGCATGTGCATGAATTTCTTTCATGCATAAATTATGAAGATTTTTTGTTTTTTTGCCATTATGTTTGGTAAAATGCATTATTTTTGTGTTTTTTATGTTAGCCCCGAAAACGGGAACTTTTACGTCCCTTCTCGTGATATAATTTTTTTTTTTGCCATATTATTTTTACAGATAGGCATTTCTGAGTGCGTTTTTAGCATCGATATATTAGCTAGATATGCCCTCAAATACAAATAAGTTGGCTCCACATACCCTTTGTTCGTAAATCATGTGACAGAGAGAGCAATAAATTGAACAGTATGCGAGAGAATAGCGCGCCAATATTTTTCGCAGCAGCTGTCACACTGGAAACAGTCGGCTGTTTGCCAGTGGACTGTGACCAAACTAATACTGTCCAGATTTTAGTAGTGGTTTTGAAGTGGTCATTTTTGAGCACGAAAGGCCCATCTAGGGGATCATATATTGATGGTTTTTACTTGATTTGGTTGTTTTACTTTTAATAGCATATGGGTATGAAACATGTGCGAGCTTCATTTTTTTTAAATCATAAAATGCAACTTTCTTAAGTTTAATCTATTTTGAATGTATTTTAGAGTTGTTAAAATTGTAATAAGCTAACAGAAAAAACCATCACTAATGCAGTGAAATTCTTTGCCTCTTGCATTTTAGCAGTTATCTCACACTTCCGCAACTACGTTGCATGAATTGAGCTGGATTATATCATCTTTGGGGGGAGAAAATGCACAGCACAATTCGGTAAATGTTTAAAAGTCCCTAAAAATATTTGGAGTATATTTACCGCAGTTATCTACTAAATAATTATCTTTCATAATTTGCTTTCTTGTAGAAACAATGCTGCTAGCAGTTTTTATTAATGTTTCTGAAAGACAAAAATCTTGACAAAAAATCAAAAGAAATGCTAACCATAAGTGATTTTCATATTGGGTATCATTATATTCTTACAAAAAGAATTTCTAGTGTTTGTTCTTTTTTACACAGCGCTCATTTTTTATATACATTACTGTTTTTGAATACAGTTGTATAGTGCCTCGTACCCCTTATTATTATTATTATTTATTCTGCACAGGCAGCTTTGATGATACGTCCAGATCAGATCTTAGTAACAAGTTTTTAGGTATAAATGGAGTGTTTTTAAATTTATTGACAAAGCTTGCATTAATCACTTCCAATGTTAGTTTATTTCACATGTCCACCATTATATTTTGCAGAACGTTTTTAAAAGGATTAGATTTAAATTTTGCACATTTTGCAAAATTTCAAAATTTGCACATTTTGCACATTCTGCAAATTTTGCTATGATCTCGAAGGTTTGTGTGGATGTTGAATTTGTAAATATTCTCTCTAGACCAGGTACATCGTAATAATTTGTGAGAATTCCTTAAAAGTGCTTCAGACGGATATGATTTTTGCGAAACAATTTTTAAAATGCATTTTTGTGCAACTTTTTGGAGTGCGATAATGGCTTGTGCTCCAGCGAGTTATCCCATAGCTCAAAGTTAACAAATAAATTATACTTATTTAATTACTTTTTCAGTGGTGGTGTTTTGCTTGGCCGCAGTAATCTTTCCAATGGGCTTCCACGTCGACGAAATTGGCGGACAACCGTATCAGTTGCCAAACAGTCATCAAGTCGGAATATCGTACATACTTTTCGTGTTGGCGCTCTGGATTACTGTTATATCTGAACTTTTCGCAGGAAAAGTTTGCTTACCGCATTTTTAAATAGTATTAAATTTATGATAAACTACGTGTTTTTAAACGTAGCGCTAAAGATCTGTAAATAATAGTGTAAAATATTTCTGCGGACATTCCATGACAGAATTGTAAATATTTTATCAATAGTAAATAAATACCTTTATAAAATTGCATACTTTTTTAGCAATAGAATATGGATATAAAGATTATTTGATAGATTAATGACTAAAATTAGGCTATCTCTCCTCTGTTATATTAGGTTTAATATCATGTTTTTCTGTATTTAAAAATATATTTAAGCAATAGGAAAATAATGAGAAAGCAAAGTTGAAAAAGTAAATTTTATGTGAGACCTCTAGAATCTGTGTACCAGATCTAGAACCAGCAAAAGGCAAAATATAAACAATCAAACTTAGTCGCAATCTTGCTAGATCATCGCATAAGATGTGTCCTAAAGAATCGAATGCCTTATGCAACGTTGTGTAGTCATTCAAGCCGACCAAAACATTTTCTCCGTCAACCCAAGAAACCACTTTGAAATACATTGGTAGTTTGGATTTCCAGTACAACTCACGTAAGCTAAAAGTGTTTCATTATCCCGAATACTTGTACTGCCACATCCAGACCAGCGCCATTTTGGCTGATTCCAGAAAGAAACTTTTTATGAAAGTCTCCAAGACCAGGTAAATCGTTTGATTCGCTATATCCACTTACTGCTTACTTCGATATTGTTGAATACTTAGAATCAGGGAATTTTCAATTTAAGTTCACGGGAAACGCAATCAGGCCCATTGTATGTCAAAAATAAAGTAACCGAAATAAGATCCTCGGTGCTCTTGTGGAAAGGGTCATCAAACTGCAGACAAAATTCTATACAATTTCTGTATTGAGTTTTTAATTAGTGACATCCTTGAAATGGGTGAATCCTACCTAATTAATAAAACAAATAAGGCTTTGAATTTAAAGCAGATTCTATCTACAGGATAACTTTTTAATTAGTGACATCCTTGAAGTGGGTGAATCAGTATGAGCAACTAAGCAACTTTTGGTAACAAATTGTTAAAACAAATAATGTAATAAAATTACTTTTTATTCCAAATGATGTACAACAGTTTGAGGACCGATCCGCTGTTTATTTGACAAGCAAGGTCGTTGAAATCGGTGGCCTGAAATGGCATTCAACAACACAATAGTCACAAGGCAAGGCCACAGATGGCGCTGCGCTGTTATTTCTGAACAGATATTTGAAATATTAGAGACATTTGAGACATTTACCACCACTTTTTGAACCTTTTTTTTTTAAAACGGAATAGACATTACAAATAAAACAGGGTCTACAATATACCTAATAGTTAAAAAGCAGTAATTTAGAATAAATTAATATAAGAACACGAATTGCCATCTAGCGGATCGAATGATTACTAACAGTGCGCTTACAGTTACTTATCACAATAGTCGCGTGCATAACCAATAGATGGCAATATAGTAAAATAAAATAAAAAACTTTTTAAACTATCATTAGGTATATTTTAGGCCGTTTTATTTGTAATGTCTTCCGTTTTAAAAAAGGTTCAATATGTGCTGGTAAATGTCTCAAATATTCCAAATATATCTGTTCAGAAATAACAGCGCGGCGCCGACTGTAGCCTTGCCTCGCGACTATTGTGTTGTTGAACACCAGTCAATGCCGCCGAGTTCAAAGACCTCGATCCATTAACAATGTAAATAAAACAGCTGATAGGTTCTCAAGCTATTGTAAATCATTTGGGATAAAATGTAATTTTAAAATAATTTTATTATATTATTTGTTTGAACAATTTGTTATCAAAAGTTGCTTATTTGCTCGTACAGGTTCACCCATTTCAAGGATGTCACTAATTAAAAACTCATACTGTGTAAACAATAAATAAATACAAACGGAGCTGCCATGGAATTCACCGACCGGAGTCGGGCCCATCATAATACTATTTTTTTTACACTTCTGGGGGGTGAGCAGTGGATTCCGGACTTACGAACCGGCTGTGGTAGGTTTAGGACAGCTGTCTTGCCACATGTGAGCGTTCACCTTGCCACCCATTCACTCCCCCTTCGAAGCCATAGAATTTGAGATGCGCAAATCGCAGTTTTAGATAATTTTTCTAAGAAAGAGTTGATTATTTTTCTGGAAAGGCCAAGATCTTTAAAGAGGTGAAATAGAGATTTAGCTGGCAGGCCACGAGCTCCAACTTCCACCGCGTGAAGGTGAACAGTGAAGCCGTTCCGGGTTACGGCATTTGCAAGATCATGGTATTTATTTAATTTGTACTCGTGGTCTTTTGGGATATTTGATTCCCATGGAACAGTTAATTCTACAATAAGAGCCACCTTCCGAGATAGAGAGTAAAGAGTTATATCTGGACGGAGGGCTGTGCATCCGAGACTTTCAGGGAATTTATACTGCTTAGAGACCGAATCAACCTCCAGAATCCAATCTGTAGCTTTCTCGATTATTGAGAAAGGTTTTGTAGTTAAATGTTTTTTGCCTTTAGAGCCATCCCGCACAAACTGTATTGGGGGTTTGGAGGATACTGTCAAACCCTTGTTGGATATAAACCCATTGAATATAAAGTGGCGTAAACAAATACCGGAAGAAATGTATGCAATTTAATTCACATGACTTGTTGATCACCGGGTAGTTCTTGTACGGGAAAAGCTACAATCGATCATTTTCTCTAAATCACTTCTCTAAAACTCTCAATCGCTCTAATGCACTTATTTGTTTTGTTCACGTATGATCTAATTTTCGATATTAGTTCACGAAATACAATGTTTTAGGCATTGTTAATGTCCCTCCACTAAATTAATGCCAGTCAGACATTCACCACCGAGGAGGAAGGAACTCGTTTCCCGAGATCAGCGTTCGGGGAAAGAAGTTCGCATGTGGTCGGCGGACTCCCACCTCACAGCCGGTAAGTGCTCTAACTGATGATTTATAACTTTGATTAATGCCGAACCGGGCAACCCAAAAACCGCAAAAAGCGGTCGGTAACGACGTTTCGCGAAACTCTGGGCGCCCGTCCCCGCACAAATAATATCAAAAACTTGCACGTTTAACATTAATGTATTTCTCATGCGATTCGATATAAAATAAAATACTACTAACAACACAATTCAGTCGATGCGTTTCGTACAATTTTTATCCTAAACAATTTATTTCAGATACAAATATACAAAATACTGATTTACATCGTGCCCGTTTAAGATTGAAAATAAAAAGAAATACAAAAAATATCAGATCTACATCGCGTCGCTCGACGATCGGAACGAAGAGCGAACTCGAGGCGTCGGTCGTTATAGAAAATATGCCCTCGAAGAGAGCGACTCGCTTTGACGATTTTAGATATTGTAAAAGAACGGTCGCGGAATCGTCTCCCTTGCGCCGAGAATGCGATCGAAAATCGCAACTAGGCTAGGATACGCGCTTCGGAGGCGACGGTATGTACAGGGCGGGGGCGGGGGCGGGCGGCGGTCAGTCGAAGTAGTGGTAGAGCGAGGGGCGCGGGTCGGGCGGCGCGCACGGCTCGTCGCGCAGCACCGACGCGTACGTGCGCAGCAGCTCGCCCCAGCGCGCTCGCTCCTCCGCCTCCGACGGCGCCGGCGGGGAGCCGCCCGCGCCCGCCGCGCGCCGGTACAGCGGCTTGCCGCGCGCCGCCGGCAGCTCGATGGGCGACGGGTCGCCGCGCGCGTACGCGCCCGCGCCCGCCGCGCCGTACGCCGCGCGCCGGTCGCGCTCGCGCTCCACCAGCAGCTCGCCCAGCCCCGCCGTCGCCTCCTCCACGCGCGCGAAGATGTCGCGCTTGGCGCGCGGCGCGAGCGGCGGCGGCGCGGCCGCGAACGGCGGCTGCGCGCGCGGCGCCGCCGGCCGCGCGCCGCCCGCGCCGCCCGCGCCGCCCGCGTCGCGCGTCGCCAGCTCGAGGAAGCGCGCCGCGCTGTCGGCGCCCTGCGTCTCCAGCAGGTGCCGGTACCAGAGCAGGTGCGCGTGGTCGCGCGGCGCCGAGCCCGGCCCGTTCGCCTTCGCCTGCAGGTCGGGCACCGCGAACGCGTCTCCGCGCTCCGTCGGAATGAGCGTCGTCCGACCGGACCGTTCGGGAAAATGCACGTTTTGCAGAAATTGAATCTGCTCCTTCTCCTGCCTCCGCTGCTGCTGAAGCTGCAGATCCGAAAATCTCGGAACGATCGACGCGGCGGAGGCGTGCGGCGCCAGATACGGCGAAATCGCCTCGGTCGCGGCGAACGGGCTCTCCGGGCAGAGAACGGGCGCGACGTAACCTACGACGGAAGAAATGCCATTTAGAAAGGATTTATGAAATTTAGTATGAATTCCCGAGAGGTTACGGAAAAGATCGCGACGCGACACCGAAATTATTATCATAACTTAAAATCGCCCTGCGACGCAGCACCGAAATACGCTAAAGATCGCGCTTCGACGAGCCACACGCACGCTAAATACCGTGTCAAGAAGCAGCGCCTCGATGCGACGTAAAAGTACGAAATAGATCGCGACGCGGCACCGAAATATGCGAAAGATCGCGACGCTACGCAGCACCAAAGCACCGAAGCTCGTGGAAGATCGCGTCTCGATACGGCAACGAAATATACGAAAGATCGCGATGCTACGCAACACCGAAGCACGTGAAAGATCGCGCCTCGATACGGTACCGAAATATGCGAAAGATCGCGACGCTACGCAGCACCGAAGCACGTGGAAAATCGCGCCTCGATACGGCACCGAAGTATGCGAAAGATCGCGACGCTACGCAGCACCGAAGCATGTGGAAGATCGCGCCTCGATACGGCACCGAAGTAAGCGAAAGATCGCAACGCTACGCAGCACCGAAGCAGGTGGAAGATTTCGCTTCGATACGGCACCGAAATATGTGAAAGATCGCAACGCAACGCAGCACCGAAGCAGGTGAAAGATTGCACTTCGATACGGCACCGAAATATGTGAAAGATCGCGACGCTACGCAGCATAGAAAGCATGTGGAAGATCGCACCTCGATACGGCACCGAAGTAACCGAAAGATCGCAACGCTACGCAGCACCGAAGCAGGTGGAAGATTGCGCTTCGATACGTCACCGAAATATGTGAAAGATCGCGACGCTACGCAGCACCGAAGCAGGTGGAAGATTGCGCTTTGATACGGCACCGAAATATGTGAAAGATCGCGACGCTACGCAGCACCGAATCATGTGGAAGATCGCGCCTCGATACGGCATCGAAGTATCCGAAAGATCGCAACGCTACGCAGCACCGAAGCAGGTGGAAGATTGCCCTTCGATACGGCACCGAAATATGTGAAAGGATCGCGACGCTACGCAGCACCGAAGCATGTGGACGATCGCGCCTCGATACGGCATCGAAGTATGCGAAAGATCGCAACGCTACGCAGCACCGAAGCAGGTGGAAGATTGCGCTTCGATACGGCACCGAAATATGTGAAAGATCGCGTCTCGATACGGCACCGAAGTATGCGAAAGATCGCGACGCTACGCAGCACCGAAGTATGTGGAAGATCGCACCTCGATACGGCACCGAAGTATGCGAAAGATCGCAACGCTACGCAGCACCGAAGCAGGTGGAAGATTGCGCTTCGATACGGCACCGAAATATGTGAAAGATCGCGACGCTACGCAGCACCGAAGCAGGTGGAAGATTGCGCTTTGATACGGCACCGAAATATGTGAAAGATCGCGACGCTACGCAGCAACGAAGCAGGTGGAAGATTGCCCTTCGATAAGGCACCGAAATATGTGAAAGATCGCGACGCTACGCAGCACCGAAGCATGTGGAAGATTGCGATTCGATACGGCACCGAAATATGTGAAAGATCGCGACGCTACGCAGCACCTAAGCATGTGGAAGATCGCGTCTCGACGCGGCACCGAAGTATGCGAAAGATCGCGACGCTACGCAGCACCGAAGCAGGTGGAAGATTGCGCTTCGATACGGCACCGAAATATGTGAAAGATCGCGACGCTACGCAGCACCGAAGCATGTGGAAGATCGCGTCTCGATGCGGCACCGAAGTATGCGAAAGATTGCAACGCTACGCAGCACCGAAGCAGGTGGAAGATTGCGCTTTGATACGGCACCGAAATATGTGAAAGATCGCGGCGCTACGCAGCACCGAATCATGTGGAAGATCGCACCTCGATACGGCACCGAAGTATGCGAAAGATCGCAACGCTACGCAGCACCGAAGTAGGTGGAAGATTTCGCTTCGATACGGCACCGAAATATGTGAAAGATCGCGACGCTACGCAGCAACGAAGCAGGTGGAAGATTGCCCTTCGATAAGGCACCGAAATATGTGAAAGATCGCAACGCTAAGTAGCACCGAAGCATGTGGAAGATTGCGATTCGATACGGCACCGAAATATGTGAAAGATCGCGACGCTACGCAGCACCTAAGCATGTGGAAGATCGCGTCTCGACGCGGCACCGAAGTATGCGAAAGATCGCGATGCTACGCAGCACCGAAGCAGGTGGAAGATTGCGCCTCGCCACCGAAATATGTGAAAGATCGCGACGCTACGCAGCACCGAAGCATGTGGAAGATCCCGCCTCGATACGGCATTGAAGTATGCGAAAGATCGCAACGCTACGCAGCACCGAAGCAGGTGGAAGATTGCGCTTCGATACGGCACCGAAATATGTCAAAGATCGCGACGCTACGCAGCACCGAAGCATGTGGAAGATCGCGCATCGATACGGCACCGAAGTATGCGAAAGATTGCAAACCGAAGCAGGTGGAAGATTGCGCTTCGATACGGCACCGAAATATGTCAAAGATCGCGACGCTACGCAGCACCGAAGCATGTGGAAGATCGCGTCTCGATGCGGCACCGAAGTATGCGAAAGATTGCAACGCTACGCAGCACCGAAGCAGGTGGAAGATTGCGCTTTGATACGGCACCGAAATATGTGAAAGATCGCGGCGCTACGCAGCACCGAATCATGTGGAAGATCGCACCTCGATACGGCACCGAAGTATGCGAAAGATCGCAACGCTACGCAGCACCGAAGTAGGTGGAAGATTTCGCTTCGATACGGCACCGAAATATGTGAAAGATCGCGACGCTACGCAGCAACGAAGCAGGTGGAAGATTGCCCTTCGATAAGGCACCGAAATATGTGAAAGATCGCAACGCTAAGTAGCACCGAAGCATGTGGAAGATTGCGATTCGATACGGCACCGAAATATGTGAAAGATCGCGACGCTACGCAGCACCTAAGCATGTGGAAGATCGCGTCTCGACGCGGCACCGAAGTATGCGAAAGATCGCGATGCTACGCAGCACCGAAGCAGGTGGAAGATTGCGCCTCGCCACCGAAATATGTGAAAGATCGCGACGCTACGCAGCACCGAAGCATGTGGAAGATCCCGCCTCGATACGGCATTGAAGTATGCGAAAGATCGCAACGCTACGCAGCACCGAAGCAGGTGGAAGATTGCGCTTCGATACGGCACCGAAATATGTCAAAGATCGCGACGCTACGCAGCACCGAAGCATGTGGAAGATCGCGCATCGATACGGCACCGAAGTATGCGAAAGATTGCAAACCGAAGCAGGTGGAAGATTGCGCTTCGATACGTCACCGAAATATGTGAAAGATCGCGACGCTACGCAGCACCGAAGCATGTGGAAGATCGCGCCTCGATACGGCACCGAAGTATGCAAAAGATCGCAACGTTACGCAGCACCGAAGCAGGTGGAAGATTGCGCTTCGATACGGCACCGAAATATGTGAAAGATCGCGACGCTACGCAGCACCGAAGCAGGTGGAAGATCGCGTCTCGACGCGGCACCGAAGTATGCGAAAGATCGCGACGCTACGCAGCACCGAAGCAGGTGGAAGATTGCGCTTCGATACGGCACCGAAATATGTGAAAGATCGCGACGCTACGCAGCACCGAAGCATGTGGAAGATCGCGCCTCGATACGGCACCGAAGTATGCAAAAGATCGCAACGTTACGCAGCACCGAAGCAGGTGGAAGATTGCGCTTCGATACGGCACCGAAATATGTGAAAGATCGCGACGCTACGCAGCACCGAAGCAGGTGGAAGATCGCGTCTCGACGCGGCACCGAAGTATGCGAAAGATCGCGACGCTACGCAGCACCGAAGCAGGTGGAAGATTGCGCTTCGATACGTCACCGAAATATGTGAAAGATCGCGACGCTACGCAGCACCGAAGCATGTGGAAGATCGCGCCTCGATACGGCACCGAAGTATGCAAAAGATCGCAACGTTACGCAGCACCGAAGCAGGTGGAAGATTGCGCTTCGATACGGCACCGAAATATGTGAAAGATCGCGACGCTACGCAGCACCGAAGCAGGTGGAAGATTGCGCTTCGCCACCGAAATATGCGAACGATCGCGATACAGCACGTCACCGAAATATAGGAAAGATCCCGACGGCAACGCGGCACCAAAATAACTGAAAGTTTGCGATGCAACGCGGCGCCGAAACGCGAAAATAGCGCCACGGTGCGACCCCGAAACACACGAAAATCGCGCCTTATCTGACGCCGATCACGCTAAAAATCCCTGCGCGACGCGATACCGAAACATGCAGAAGTTCGCGACGAAACGCAGTACCGAAACGTGCGCAAAATCATGTTGCGACGCGGCGCTAGTCAGAATTAGTCAATACAAAATTACCTTTTTGTAAGGAAGATCTCGACAGGATTTTGAAGTTTTTTGGAATCCCACCGCGGTAGGCAGAAAATTGCTAGATTTACCCCTAAACTAGTAAAGATTGCCAATGTAAACCTCTGCGGTAAAGCAGTGGGAAAAGATATAAATAAAAATCTTCAGTCTTTTGATGTGTACTCGCGTCCGTCCCCGATTGTTTTCCTTGTTCTGTTCTGTGTCTGGTATGTCCAGTAAATGTTCTGTGCTTCCGGTGGGTGTCGCTTTCTCGCTTCGCCCGCGCTTTGCAGCGTATCTTGGCGAGTAATTGTTAAATTATTGCATAAATTGACCGACCCCCTGTAGAATACATTTTTTCCTTTATTAGATAAGGCCACCGTTATTGAAGCGGAATAAAGTGCCAGACGTTTTTTTTACGTTTCTTTAAAAGGGTGAAAACGAATTGAAATGAATGAACGAAATTAATAGCATTCGACTCGTTCAGCTTCGGCCTCATAGCGCCCACCAGTGGCTTACTTCTCCATTCAGCCCGACAGACTTATCAACGGTGCTCCATCGTTTGTAGCATTTCTCACCTGGGGATGATTTTATCCTTTATTCTTTATCTCCTCTACTCCCCTCCCTCTTTTATCCTGTTTCTTAAATTTACAAAGCGGGTTCTTTGAGGCTGGAGTTCGCCCTACCGCTTAGAGATCGAAAATTGTCCTCCCGATCTCAAAATACGGCCGGGGCGCCCTGATAATCCAAAAAAAATCCACAAGGAAAAGAAACAGAAGAAGAAAATTTGTTACCTCGGTTAAGCGGCGGGCCTAGGAGCGGCGCGGGCGCACGGTAGAGAACGGGCGGTTCTGGTCGCTGCGCGGGCGGTTCGCGCGGCCAGGGCGGCGGCGCGACGGGCGGCGCGGCGGGCGGCGACGGCGCGAACGCGGGCCAGTGGTGCGGGCGCGGCGCGGGCGGCGCGCGGCTCGCGAACGGCGGCGGCGCGGCGGGCGGCGGGCGCGCGGGCGGCGCGGCGCGCGCGAACGCCGGCCGCTGCGGCTGCGCCGGCGCGAAGTAGACGGGCGCGGGCCGCGGCCGCGCGGGGAACGCGAGCGCGCCCGCGTCGACGCCGGCGCGCGGCGGCGACGGCTCCGCGGGCGGCTCGACGCGCGCCTCGATCCGCATCGCGCGCGGCACGAACTCGGGCGCGAGCGGATTCAGCGAGTACGTCTTCTTGAACTCGAGCCCGTCGAGCTGGCGGCGGAGCAGCGCCCACGTGACGCCGAACAGGCTCCCGTTGTCGCTGCAGATCTCGATGAAGCCCTCCCAGAGCTTGCGGCAGCGGCCGACGGAGCAGAGTGCGACCGGGTCGCCGACGACGGCGACGAGGCTCTGCGCGCGCGTGATCGCCGTGTTGAGCAGCTTGCGGTTGCTGAGGAAGCCGTAGTCGGCGTCGGCAGCGGGCGCGTTCGACGGCGGGCCGCCGCACGTGCGCCTCGTCCGCACCGTCGACAGGAACACCGCGCGGAACTGCTTGCCCTGCACGTTCAGCACTCGCTCGACGCTGATGCCGCCCATTTTTCTCTTCCTCAATTCGGATCGTATTCTGAAAACCTGGGAAGAAACGCGGAGGTCAATCGGACGAACGCCGAACGAGAGCGAAGAGCGGCCGGACGTTACCTGGTCGGCGTACGGGGTCATGATTCCGATGCTGCGTTCGTCGAGTCGACCCCACGCCGGAGGCCACTTCCTCCTCAGCTCGCAGACCCTCTCGACGACCTCGTACACCTGAAAGCGAGGGAGCGGCGTGAGAGCGGAGGGGGCGGGGGGCGGGGGGCGCGGGCGCCGGCGCCCGGACTCACCTCGCTGTTGTTGTAGAAGGCGGTGGAGTTGTCGTCCTGCACGTCCTCGCCGCGCGTCGTGAAGAAGGTGAGCGGGTAGAAGCGGTCGTGGCGCGGCTGGCGGCCGCTGGCGACGAGGCGGCGGTCGTAGAAGAGGTCGGAGGCGAAGTCGACGATGGCCTCGTGCGCGCGGTAGTTCTCGCAGAGCAGCACCTTGCAGGGGAAGTCGGGCGGGTAGCGGTCGTAGAGGCGCTCGAGCAGCGAGACGTGCAGGCCGCGGTCGCGCGCGAACCGCGAGAAGAGCTCGGGGCTGAGCTGCATGTGGTCGCCGGCCAGCACGACGCGCGCGCGCTCGCCGGCCAGCGCCAGCGGCATGAGCGCCTCGGCCTCCGTGGCCTGCGCGGCCTCGTCCAGCAGCACGTGCGAGAAGTGTCCGCGCGGCAAACCCAGCGCCGCCAGGTGCATGGAGATGGACAGCGTGACCACCACCACGCGGTGCCGCGCCACGTCCTCCAGCGTGGGCAGCCGGAACGTGCGCGCGCCGTCGCGCGTCTCGATCAGGCAGTACTGCGGACGACAAAACCACCTCGGCTTACGGCGATGACACGATGACGAATTTCATCGACGCTTATAAAATAGCTCATTTGAATATGTATTCTGCCCGAAGGTGGCATAAAAAAACAAAAATATAATCGAGTATATTTATTAAACGAGGGATTTACAATAATTGAAAAACAAGCTGGAAATTAAAATTACTCGTGGTTTGGCACCTGCCTAAAACTCATCTAACTAGGTCAACTAAGGCCTGTATCTAGATGAGCTAATTACAATACGTATAATTTTCTTCTGTTTACACGCACTCTTTTACAGTCCATTCTGCTCGTTTATGGAATCAGCTCCCTCACTCTATCAGGCATGCACCTTCGCTGCATACTATCAAAAAATTGTTGAAGAAACATCTATTTTTACACAGCCACTAACCAAATACCTCACCTTGTCCTCTCCTTTATCCTTCCCTGGGCAACCTTAGCATAAGTTACTGACATGTATCTGTATAAGTTTATTTTAAATTTAACTTTACTACTTCTTTGTGTATTGTACGGTGAAAATTAGGAATTATTTTATCAAATGGTTGACTGTAAGATATCGCTATAGCGATAAGTCCGCCATTTGTGCATAAATTGTCTTTTTTATAAAACCAGCGTAATATTCATTAAGTTATGTTTTTATAGCACAATAAAGTTATTCTATTCTATTCTATTCTATTCTATTAAATCTGGCCTTTGGCGCCCCTAATGCTGTTTCTATATTTCGATAGAAATGCTTCAATGTTGAAAAGTGTTTTGCGTGAATATGTCGAAGCCCTATTTGCGGATATATTAAAGAGAGCCAATTTTCAAGATTGGATATTTATCTTCGAAATTCCAGAAGTTTTCATCCGTACGATACGCTTTCGTTACAAAATGTTGATTCCTCCAATTCTTATTATTCATACTTTTCGATCCCGAATAAGTTTCGTCTCCTCGAATTGGATTATTCATAAACTGCAGGGCAGGTTCGACGTTCAATTAAATCGGTAATTAAATTCAATCAGAAGTCCATCCATAGGGCTAAAGCTGCATTAGAAATATTTCCTGTAGATATTCATATGATCGAGCATTTTCTTCAAATTCGGAACGGCAAATTTTATTTCTCATTAAATGAGATTTCCATTGAGCCAGTTTGTCTTTGAATAAATTTATTGAGCTCTTCATTTTGTAAATGACAATTTCCACGTCTGATTCATTCAGTTTTAGCGTTACGTCTGTGAGACATCCTAAATCTGCAAGCCACGATTGATCTTCCAACTCTGTATCTCCATTCTTCAAAACCGAACACGGTTTGATTTCTTTAATCAAACTTACTTAAAAAATGCACAAGTATTTTACCACTGCTCAAAAATCGTACTTCTGAATGTAATATTAGATTTCCGTATTGGTATCGTTATCTTCTAATAGTGTCTAGTAGTTTTCGTAACTGTAATTTCATGTATTTTTTGTCTTCATACGTATTAAAATGAAGACATTTGGCACACTGCGTTTCTTGATGGATAATTCAGTTGTAAGAAGCAAATATTTTGGAATATTTCACTTCACATACCTGCTATAAAACCATTTTAGTTGGCAGATAGTTATAGCGGCTCCATCAGTAGTTATGGCGCCTAATTTTGCTAATGGAAACTGGCTTTTTACAGCACAGTTTATAAATGTACTGCAAATACCTTCGTTTTATAAGTCCTTCCAGTGGCAATATTTTGAGATTTTTTTTTCCTAGAAAAATCATCAAATACCATTTTTGTTGTAACACACAGCTGTGCAATGTCGGATGTCACATGGCTCATTGAATTGGAGACAAAAAACTTGCGGGTCACTCACTAGCTCAGAGTGCATTATCAGCCATTACTTCAATCCTCGATACGGACCCGACAGATCACTTCAGTGAGCTTGTAAATGTATTTTTTTGTAAATAAAATAGTTCACGATTAAACTTAAACATCCACATTTATTTTTTTCTTCCAGGGCTTAAAATAGCTTTACAATAAATTGTCAAGTTCCAAAAAAATTTACATGAGCAAAACTTTTCTTTGTGATGCGCAGATCGTTTCTGACATGCATCCCGTTCTAAGGTACTGGCGATGTCGTAGCTTTCTCGTATATTATTTCATAGGGAAAAAAATAAATATTCCCAAGATTTTAATTTTATTTGCCTTTATATCAATTCATGGACTCATTTTAATTATTTTTTTTAAAGTTGGCAATCATTGGCTTCATTTTTAAACGTGTGTTTCTCACAATCCACACTAGTGGTTAAGTTGTGAACACAATCTGTGACTATCTGACTAAGCGGTCGTAAGTTTAAAAAAAAATATATCTCTGTATATGCATAATATATGTAATGAGTTTAATTATTTAACTAGAAACAAACTTTTTCCAAAAAACTTCCTTATTTCCAAGCTCATAAGCAGCAATAATTTTGGACCTATTTTTAACATCTGAAAGATAGAATAAGCAGCTTTTAAGAATACTTTTTTTGTGAGTTCCCCGTCCATCACCATCACCGACACTAACAGCACCAATAGGCCAGTGTAGGCTTGTAACGTTGAGTGCACGCGCCTTGTCTCACTACCCTATTGCTTCGTCCCTTTCTATCTCAAGTTGTTTCTCCCACCATTCCTATACTCAAATCCTTACTCGTTATTCGTTTACCGATATTGGAACATTTCAATATGGTGTGTTTAAAATTTCGTTTTACAATAATCATTTTCTTGCATGCATGAATGACAGTGGAGGGTGCTTGTAAAATGCTTCCACTACATTGCGACAGCATTGGGGACTGCTTCCTTGGACTGTTAATGGATTCGGCCATCAAAAGAATGTACATTCATTTTCAAAGAATTGCACTGTACCACTACACGTGAAAAATTGACATTTGCCAATTCTGATGTAGGTTAGGTTATCACATGTATTAGAAAGAGTGTCACATGAAATTATGACTTATTCAGAGCCATTTAAAGAGTTTTAAAAACTCCAATTTTAGTCAATTATGTAGTGATTTGTCCATCGATGATGGTTAACCAGAATTATCGGTCGTTATATTAGGCTTGCCATTGCTCGGACAAAATGGAGCTCCAACTGATTGTGTACTGTGTTGAGAGTACAGTGGTTGAAAAAATTTTGGATACCAGAATAAGTACAAAGTCGAAAAATTGGAGCCTTGATTTTCTCCCATTTTGTCTAAGCAAATAATTCCAATTAGCATACCGAATCGCAGAAAACTTGAATAACCTCTCATTTAATACCAACCTTTTGAACTGTTTGGTTTACTGTAGCCACCCATCTCTTATGGTAGTAAACTCTCAGTGGTTTTGCGTCTTCGAGACCGGCTTCCGTCCAAGGATGCAAGTAGTCCTTTATGTATAAATCAGCTGCAGAATTAGAATGTGTGCATACTAAAATTCTCGTATCGGATTGTAAAAGAAGTTGCTTGATCGCTTGCGCTAAAGTGTACGTCTTTCCCGTTCCGAATGGACCGATTAGGAGAATCGGCGGAAGTGGAATTGAGATCGGCGTGGTAATCGCGACGACTGCTTCTTTTTGTTTAGAGTTCAAACGGGAATCGAGAGTGTCGCTCCACTGCAGGTCCGGCGACCACGGTATCGACGGTTCCGACATCACATCCGGAAATATCAACCGTAAATCCATTATTTTATCAACGGCATAATGCCACTCGCAGTAAGTGAGCCTGTTCAACTGAAACTGAACTTCGGCGGTGTATTCAGTATCAGGCAATAATCCTAAGCCGGCAACGGCGGACGCCGGTAATCTCAAATAAACCATATTCTTTCCTTTATCTTCGATCAGCGCTTCATACACTTTCCTAATTCCAATATCCGGCTGATTCGGTGCACCAACTAAAACCGTTGTGCAGTTATTCAATATTAACCGGCCAGCCGATGTATCCTCCGACACGTCTTTTCCTAAAGTTAATAATGCGAATAATTCTCCAGAGTGGGTGTATTTGGCAGTGGACGCAGCCATACCAGACGGCGCCAGTAAGTACGATGGAGCGACTTTTAATTTGCAGGTTACATTATAACGGGTCACACGTTCGATCCTCGCTAACTCTTCAACGTATAGGAGCTCGTGCATGCGCGCCCGGTAGTTTTCGAGGGTGAGTCCTCGCTCTACGACCGTTCCCTGCGTCAGCGTAAAAGTATCAACGCGCGGCGCCGGATATACTGCGAGCAAAGCTTGCTCCCGTTCTCCATCGCCGGGGGAATACGGCGTCGCTAAACCGGGATAGACCGGTGACGAAAACGGTACAATGTCCGAATTTGTCATATCCCATCTCTCAGCCGTCGACATCGCCATCTCTTTTTTAATTTCTTTAATTTTATCCGCATCGTTTACGGGTACAACATCGACGCACAAGTGCCGAACGAGCGCAGGTTCCGTTCCGAAATCGAATACAACGGACTGTCGAAACGTTCCGTAAATTTCCGTTGAGAAGATGACTTTTACTCTGTGCTCTAAAATAGGGCCGCTTTCGGATTCGGATTTATCGGAGCGCGGGGCGGACCACTCTTGATCGGACGTTAGCTCGACCTCGCCCGCTTTATGATTCCCTTTTTTGTTCGGTTTATGTTCGCCCGGGAAGATCTGCTTTAAACTGAAGTGGTTTCTGTGTGCGTCTTGCAAGAGAGCGACCGCTTTCAGCATCTTCTTCGTTTTCAAGACAAACGTCCAGTCCCGTTTGCTGACTTTGGACGATACCGTCGTAATTAGGTCTGCTGAGCAGGCGTCCTCCACTCCTTCCACTCTTTCCCTGATTATTCTATCGGGCGTCGAGGATTGGATCCATTTGTCCAGCAATTGCTCTAAAATGAAAAAAAATAAATTAAGTACGATATTGCTAGAGGGTTGAATAAGCGAGACAAAAATGGTTTTTACCAGTGTAGCTTTTTCCGGAATGTTCTGTTTCACAAGCCTTTTGCATTTGAGTTTTCCGATATTCAAATCTATAAAAGAGAGATTGGATTCATATTTTAGAGTAAGGAGGCTGTCGGGTATGATTGGCGGGACAATTGATTGAAGGGAAACGAGTTGGATACTGAAATGAAGAGGCGAATTTAAAACATTGATGTTCTAAAATTATTAAATACCGGATGTCCAAAAAAAGTGTCGGCAAAACTATACAACATTCAATATATATAGAGATGTTTTGTAAAGCTATAGCTTTACAAAACATCTCTAGTTAATAGAAATGTACGTTTGAATGTAAAACGTAATTTAATTATCTATGAAATAAGGATATTTTGTCGTACTTTTTACAATAAGTTAATGACCTTAATTTGAAGTTAGATAGATCGGTAATATTAAATTTAAAACATTAGGATGCTACGAGACAATCTCAGATTAATCAACGCAAATATTGCCGCATTTTGGGGAAATTTATTGCCATCCCTTATGTGCATTTTGGTCCCCCCCCCTCCTCCCCTGCACCAACCGCATTACTCCTGCACCCGCCACTTCCCTATCGCTCCTTCAATCATGACGTATGACACACTTTCTGCGTGCACCCAGGCACAGACCCAGGTAGAAATTTATAAATTGTTTCTGGAGCTGTACAATAGGTACGTACGAAAGGTATCAAACGGTCGCCTGTAACTTCTCGTCTGTATTTTTGGCCATCTTCAACCTGTTGCATAAATTGACATAAAGATAATTTGACATGTAGATGGGCAAGTAGGAACTAAGAAGTAGATACTTTTATTGGGAAGAAATACCCAAAGAATATATTTTATTTATTAGCATTGCATTAATAAGTACTTAAATACATTTCATTTTATTCATTTATCCGGTCAATTCTACCTTATCTTTACTGTGGGAACATATTCTAGTCGGTCAGAAAACAAAACCGACCTTCATTGTTTTAGTGTCTATCTTTGAGAAACTGTAACCAAGATTTGCGGTGAGTTGCGCTCGATTTAGAGCCGGTGTCGAGCTTTTGTGATGTTAATTCTTTTCATCCACCTTTTCTTTGTCTTGCTGTATACTCACTGATCAACCAACCACTTCTCGGACACTGCTTAGTTCCTAATGCAGTCGAACAGAGTTGAGGCAATGATTGCCTCCCATTGAAGCAGTCGTCATGTTGTGTTTTACTTGATATCTAGGCAGATATCAGGAAAATACATCATGAGGACTGTTTCATTGGGATTGCATCGTCACGCAACCCTTACCTCTATAATGTTTATGCTATTGATAATTGCAAACAAAATGACAAACATCATTGGAAAACCTGCTCAAGCTACAATTGCCTTTGTACGAAGACTCTGGACAGGCGTCCAGAGTCTTCATACAAAAGCATTGCCTACTTCTACTTTTAGTACACCCACTGTACCACTGATCGGCTTAAATGTTTTCTCCAAGGTCTATGGCTTGAGCGGCTTTTTCCAATGTTGTTTATCATTTTGTTTGCAATTATCAATAGCATAAACGGTTCAAACAGCCACTAATAAAACGTGGGTAACCAAATGGTATGCGACAGTGGTTATTTATAGTACCAAAATGCAGCCCAACTGTATCAATGGATATAAGAAATTTTGTTTTATCCCATTAACATGTAAAACCCAGGAGGACCATACTATACAATGTATTATTATTTAACATGAAATTAAATTGTATTTTAGATGGTACACCTATACAAAAATATTAAGCTTGACATTTGAGAAAGAAAGGTGGTTTGATTTCTTTGCTCGCCAGTGTATTATGCTAATATATCGACGCTTTAACCCTTCAAGCCCCGCGACTTCGATATCGAAGTCAACTGAACGCGTCCAGGAAAAGTGATTTGATTGGGTTTTTTGTGTCATTCCGTATGCAGTTGTATTTTATTTAAATGCATGATGATACAAATATCATCGTGCATTTAAATAAAATACAACTGAATACAGAATGACACGAAAAACCCAATCAAGTCACTTTTCCTGGATGCGTTCAGTTGACTTCGATATCGAAGTCGCGGGGCTTGAAGAGTTAATGGCAACAAGTCATAATCCACATTGATCAAATTTTACAGAAGGAAAAACCGGTCTCCCTGAAATTATTTAGATGTTATTTGGTTGGGGGGGGGGGGGGGGAAGCACTAGTCATATTTAATCTTGAAATATTGGACTTATAGACTTAAAATTTGGTACACAGATGCCTCGTTGGGCCGAAATCACATTGTGAATTTTTGGTTGGAATACTCATATACAAATTCCGCTATACATTTTAATTAAATATTAACACCGAGCCACCTGAGGCTAGCCGAGAAATGAACCACGCCGCTTGAGGCGGTTGTGCGACGGAGCCCAAACGCAGTCCTTGGCTACTTGCCGGGAAAGTTTTGGGGTGACACAACCAATTTTTTTGTTGACAGGACCATAACTTGCATATATATCCTCAAAATGAAACTGTCCGCTGTAGCATAACATTTACTGCTTGCAAAAATGGTTACAATAAAATAAAAAATAAAACACAAACGGAGCTGCCATGGAATTTACCAATCGGTGGATTCCAGACTAACAACCGGCTGTGGTTGGTTTAGGACAGCTGTCTTGCCACCTTACCACCCATTCACTCTCCCTTGGATGCCATAGAATTTGAGATGCGGAAACCACGGTTTTAGATATTTTTTCTAGGAAGGAGTTAATTATTTTCCTGGAGAGACCAAGATCTTTAAAGAGGTGAAACAGAGATTTGGCTGACAGGCCACGAGCGCCAACGACCACCGCTTGAAGGTGGACAGTAAAGCCATTACAGGTGATGGTATTTGCGACATCATGGTATTTATTTAATTTGTACTCATGGTCTTTTGGGATATTTGATTCCCATGGAAAAGTTTCATAGTTTATTTTTTTTCGTATTGATGATGAGATGCATTGGTTTTTATTAAAATGGCAATAAAGGAATTTCTAAGGCTAACTATCTTTTGCCAGTAGATGCAGGACCTAATTTCTTCATTTCTGCATTTTTGGTGGGTTACAACTTATTGTTGGTTAATTGTCGATATGTTATCCAAATGCTCTCACTTTGCTCTTGACTTCATCACTATTTCAGTAGCATATTGACTTTAAATTAGAGAAGAGTGATCGGATTGATTTCCTAATCTTCATTTTTTATGTAACTCCAGTAGAAATAGTTAAGTAGACTAAGTGGGCTCTTGCGAAGCAGTCAATGTTACCTTTCCTTAAATTTACTCTATCAAGAAATTTGGTAAAATTCAAGACATTGTCTTTGTTAAGTACACTCGAATATGCAAATCAAGATTATTTAAAAAAAAAACATCAATACACGGTTTCCGGGTCGCTAGGGAGGGATGAGGGACAGAAGCCAGTCCTCAGAGTTTTTCGTCCATTCATTGCATGTTACCCTTTCGGTACGCAAGGTTGTCTTTGCACAACATCCCGGATAAAATGACTGCTGTCGTTAAAACTGCCTGGATGGTGGGCGAGGATTCTGCCCTAGCCTTCCGCCTTGGACCTGCATTGAACTCATTTACTACAACTCAAAACAGAGCCGACACTGTTCTTGGACATCCTATGAATTAACACAAACATGAATTATGTTAATGACAAACCTCTCCCTCCATTCAGCTAACTCTTCGGCACCATGCGCCTCCACGCATAGCGTTCCGTAATGACAAGTCTTTGATTGGCTCCAAGCGTCGCACATACCATAAGTCTCAGCTGTAAAACCGCGTGGAGGCGGACGCCATTTCCAATCTCGACCTATACGATAAAAAGAGAAATGATTCAGGGTTTGCTTTGGCCCAATTTAAATATGATTTTTGGCAGAATTTCTTTCACAAAGACAGTGTGCAGCTTAACAATTGAAAAAAATATGCAGATAAGACGTTAAATTAGTCAATTCGGCAGAATTGGTTCCAAATTGGTAAAGAGGCAAAAGTGCATATCTGTAATCAAGAGGCAAAAGTGCATTTTTTACCAGTGAGTTTTTTACATAAAATAGCCTAATTTTATATGCTATTTCATGTGGCAGAAGGATATATCTCTACATATAGAGCTTCCATCTAACATTTTATATATAAATTAAGAGTTATCTGTTATTTTTCTATTTTTAGTTTGGCATAAGAAACTATTTGCACATTTCACCCTTTATCCAATACATATTTTATGCAGAATGTTAATTAAATAAAAAATATGGCAAAAGGGTAGGTACATCTGCATTTTCAAAAAACTTTTCAGAAAACATTTTGGAAAAACTAGAGGTCAGGTAAACGTTAAAAGTACAGTAGAACTCCAATTATCCGAACCCCGACTATCCGTAACGCTGATTATCCAAAATTAAAACGAAAAAATAATAAGACGGAAACGAGCAAACCTATACTTTTAAACTTCAAGTCATTGCTTGTAAACGAAGATGGAAGTTTTTCAAGAAAATCAATCAAGCAACAAACAAAGATTTAGAAGATACTGTTTTGTAATGGTTTTTGCAGCAACGTTCTATGACAAACCCAATTTCGGGTCCGATTCCTTGTGAAAAAACTAAGATCATATCTGAGAAGCTTGCTTGTTTATCATTGAAAGCAAGTAACGGCTGGCTCTTTTTCTTTAAAAATAGTTTTTTCTTCTACTTTCAACATACATACAGTAATTAAATAAAATAGATCCTTTTTTCGGAAAAAATCCAATTATCCAAATTTTCCATTATCCGAATAGGGTCCGGTCCCAATTGATTCGGTTAATTGGAGTTCTACTGTATATGTAATGTATATTTACAAGGTCCGTGGCCACAGGGCACATATTGATATAATAGTTTGATATTCGTTTGTCGTTTGCATTTTTTTTAGCAGAAAATCATTTGAATTTCTTTTTTGAGCATTCAAGAGTCTATGTTTCAAATTTCAAGCCAATCGGTTAACCCTTCAGGCCTCGGCCCCTCAGCCGATTAACAAGTTGATGTCCCAAAAATTTTTAGTAAAAATTAGTAAAAAAAAAATTATTATGACACTGTCTCACCAAAACATTAATTACTGCCAAACCACTGTACTCATAATTAAAATAAAACATATTAACATAATAAAACACAATAAATAAAACAAATTAAATTAAAACGGGGCCGTCACGCTGAATCGTGCTATGGTCGATATCGGCCAATTGGGGCTCTAGGGGTTAAGCCGTTTAATCTGGAGGTCGGTGAATAGACATATAGAAATTCAAAACGTTATTGTTAAAATAATGCCTATAAATCATAAAAAAACCTCAAAGTTATGTAGGGTTTTTCTTTTATGATTATTTTAACCATCATTTGCTTCATAAAAATTTGGATACAACATTTTGCCTCTTCACTGCCGAAATGTTGGATGCGGTCATTGAACTTCGATAAACTATTTTTAAATATCCTATAGAAATGTACGTACCGTCATCTGTATTGCTCTGCTCATCATTGGAATTATCCTTATTCTGCCCAACATGTTCGATCTGTTTTTGAAAATTGTTGACAGTTAACGCCAACGCCTCATTCATCGGTTTCGATGACTCCAGCTTGACATTTTCACTATTTACATTATTACAATTCCCGCTTACCACCCAGCTTTCTAATTTCCCTTCGATGGAAGCCATTTCGTCCTCTATTTTCTGTTGCTGATTATTTTTCTGTCCGTTGGCCATTTGCAAAGCGGCGCGGATCCGCTCCAATGAGTTATATGCTTCCGAATCACTCTGCGGGCAGTAAATGGAGTTCAACCACTCGCGGCACACCTGCTCCGCTTCATTGAACCGTCTTAGCTTGAACAGAGAGTGGACGAGGCGTCTCCTCACGCATGCACCCGCATTCAAGCCGTCCACTTCGTGTACAAATTTAAGTAATCTCCGACAATCCTGGACGACGGTATCATAACGGCCTAATTCTCTCGCGCTTTCAGTTCTTCCAAGCAAACAAGAAACCATGCGATCCCGGGGGAGCTTGATGTTGAAGTTTGAATCTATGATCTGATCGAACGCCTGGCATGCTTCACTCCACTGTTGCTGTTTAATATAGTCGAAAGCTGTGCTTTCTTTTTCGGACATGATCTCAATGCCGTTACATTTTAGTATTAACGTAATTACATCTTAGATAAGGAACAATCTGAAAGAAAACGAACCATATGACTTTTCGTTTCGAGACGCTCACATATGCCACGCTTCGCGGAATATTAAAATGGTGTACTTACTTGGTGAGGGCACACAAAGCGCGCCTCTTTAATCGAAAAAGAGGTAAATTTAAAAAATACTTGATAAAATCGCATTCTTTTTGACATATCTATTCTACCGCCATCTTAAATCAACTTTTTGTTTTCAAATAGGCAACGCGAACAAAAATGACGATTTGACACGAGATTGACAGCACATTTTTAAAAAAGGAATATTTTTATTTTTTTATTTTCTCTAATAATGTTATTATTTTTACATACCATTAAATTATGTTTTTAGAATTTGTGAGGTGATATATAATAATTTTAAAAAACCTAACCGAAATAAACAAATACATAATAAACCAGAGTATTCTTTTTATCCGACCTGTTTTCATTTCGATTTTTTGCGTAACTAGTCGAGGCTAACACAAGCTTCCAAAACGTACACATACAAGGAATAAAGATTGATTGAAAATGTTGGGTCGGGGGGCGCCAGTTTTGCATGCGGCAATTTTGCACAAATGTCACTTTTGACAGTTCCAAATTTGTTGAGGGCAGATTTGCAGGAGGCAACCTTGCAGGCGGCAACCTTGCAGGCGGCAACCTTCAGTACAGTTTTTAAGTTTTTCTGTTAGGTTAGGTTAGGTTAGGTTTTTCTTTCCCAAAATCGAAGTGACATTAATTACCGGCATCCTTGTAGTGGATGACTTTTGTACATCAAACTAAACATTAAAAAAAATGTTTTAAGTTTTTCTGTTAGGTTAGGTTAGGTCATTTTGACATTTGCAAAACTGCCTTCTGCAAGATTGCCTTCTGCAAAACTGCCGCCTGCAAGAATGCCGTCTGCAAGATTGCCGTCTGCAAATTTGCCTTCTGCAAGGTTGATGGGACCCAACGGGTCCCATCAACCTTGCAGAAGGCAGTTTTGCAGAAGGCAATCTTGCAGGCGGCAGTTTTGCAGAAGGCAATCTTGCAGAAGGCAGAACTACTTGACGAACTTGCAGAACTACAATGACGTAAGTGCAAAAAATTGCAAAATTGACATAAGTATAACAAACACTTGAAAAAGTGACAAACTAACGGAATCAACATTGACTTTCATGTGATTACAACTGATGCTGCCAGAGGGAAGTAGCGTCGATGTCGAATTGAGCGGTGCTTTGAAGACAACAACGCCTGAATGGCCAGTTGCCCGCGGGGAGCGGTAAGTGTCAGTCGCTTCCCAGTGCTACAACGGCGCAATGGTAATTATGTCATATATTTGTTTTTAATTTTGGAACTACATTGACTTAACTGTGATTTGCGTCATTTTTTGTAAGTTTACTCTGAATATTTGGTGCAACATCGACGTTTATTACAATTAAGTCGTTGTTCTTCTGTATTTTTATTTTTATTTACGTTTTTAGGTTATTTTCTACTAACATTATGGAATCTCGTGGAGCTAAATTAATAAGATTGGCTAAAAGTGGTTCAGAAAATGAGACAAACCCACCTGATCCGCATATAAATATCTGATTTGAAGACAGTAGTTAACTTTTCTGAAACTAATTCGGGCGAAATTCAGCCACAACCGTCTAGTAGTGCAAGAAAACCACCTGATCTGGATATATCTGATTTGGAGACAGTAGTTGACTTTTCTGGGACTGATTCGGACGAATTTAAGCCACGTAGTTCAAGTTTGTCTTTTTCTAGTTCCGAAGATGATCATGAAATTGAATCCAATGCTGCTGTCTCCGAAGCATTAATTGTCACACAGGAGTCTGAAGAATCCCTAATTACTGAGCAATTGGTATCGAATAAATCCAAAAAACGGCCAATAAACCCAAATAACTGGAAAAAAAATCTTACAAAGCGGCTTAAAAATACAGGACAAGAATACATCTCAAGAACAGGCAAGAATGTAAGAGCGAAGACCATTGGACCTACGTGTTCCTATAAATGCAGACTTTCATGTGCTGATAAATTTTCTGAAGAAGAGAGACTAGCTATTTTCAAAGGTTATTGGGAGTTAGGCAACTTACAGCGACAAAGAGATTTTCTAAGTTGCTGCATTAAACCACTGGAAGTAGAATACCGGCGAATCAAAGTTGGCAGCCGAAACAGACAACCTCGAAAACCAAACACTACGTATTACTTTGTAGTAGAAGGGAAAGAAAAAAGAGTATGCAAAACTTTCCTCTTAAATACATTGAACGTTGCCGAAAGAACACTCCGCACGGTCATTCAATCTAAAATTAAAAACCTCGGTACTGCTCCCCAGGATCAAAGAGGGCACCATGGCAATCATTCCACTATACCTGAAGAAATAAGACAATATATAATAGACCATATAAAATCAATACCCAAAATTGAAAGCCATTATTTGAGAGCAAATACAAGCAGGGAATTCGTTGATGGTGGCTTAACAGTATCCGAAATGCACAGAAATTATGAAAATTTAAGAAGGGAAAATAACTTACCTACTGCAGGATACAATACATATCTGTATATTTTCAATACACAGTTTAATATTGGTTTTCATATGCCGAAGAAAGACCAATGTGACGTTTGTGTTGGCTATCAAAACGCACATATTGAAGTTAAGCTGGGACTTGAAGCTGATTATAAATTACACTTAGAAGAGAAAAGTTTAAGCCGTCTTGAAAAAAAAAGAGATATGAATCAATGTCAAAACAATGATAATTTGATTGTTGCAACCTATGACTTGCAAGCAGTATTGCCATGTCCCGTTGGAGACTCTTCGGCTTTCTTTTACAAGACACGTCTAAATTGTTACAATTTCACGGTAGGTTTTAACATAACTTTTTTATTTCTTATGTCGATAATGAATATACAATTATTTTTAGGTGACTAATGGGAAAAACGAACGTACCGCATGCTATTTTTGGCATGAGGGTATGGGTCATAGAGGTGCCATTGAGATTGGATCTTGTATTTATAAATATTTGGAAGAATTGGCTACAAAACAGCCTAACTGCGACATTGTTTTTTACTCGGACAATTGCTGCGGCCAACAAAAAAACAAGTAAGTGCCTATCTGACAGTAAATGCCTGTCTGCAATGACATAAAAATTTTCGAAGTAACTTTACTGACACTTTCCTAAGTACTTCTAATTATTTTTTCAGGTATATTCTTGCAATGTATTATTTTGCTGTGACGAAGTTAAAGATAAACTCCATAACACATAAGTTTCTTATTCGCGGCCACACGCAAAACGAGGGAGATACCGCTCATTCTTTAATTGAAAAGTGTGTTAAAAAAGAAAGGAAATCTGGTCCAATCTATGTTCCAGACCAATACGTTAATGTCATTAGGAAAGCTAAGAAGTCTGGAAATTCGTTTACAGTAAATGAAATGAGTTATGATAACTTTTTTGACCTCAAAGCACTAGCAGAAGAGATGAAATAAATGTATCGAAGAACATTGATGGAGATCAAATCAAACTTACCGATTTAAAAGTGGTCAAATTTACAAAGAACAGCGATGATTTTGAATACAAAGTCTCCTATAAAACTGAAAATATGTTACAAGCTAAGATATTTACAGAACAAACTCGACGCTTACGCGCCAGCCATGCTAATAGAAGACCAATGGATGAAATACAGCTTAAACCAGCTTATGACTCTAAAATACCGCTATCTGAACGTAAGAAACAAGATATTTTGCAGTTAATTGAAAAAAATATAGTACCTCATTACTATGGAGAATATTATAGGAATCTTTAATTTAATAAATACTATGAGAAGATAGTATTTGTTAAATTATTTGTTTGATATTATTCACTTCGATATTATAATTTAAATTAAAACGTGATTTTCAAAATGTCTTTAGTTCATAATTTTTTCATAAAACGTGATTTTCAAAATGTCTAGTTCATAATTTTTATGTGGTCTTGTAATAATATGGCATATAGATAGCAGATAAGTTAGGTTAATTTTTTTAATGTTTTTTAGTACTAGGATTATTAAAAATAAATATTATTTTTATATTTTATAGACTTTTATTCCCCTTCATTATTTATTCATTCTATCGTAACATTTATTATTAGTTATAATGTTAAAATTATTATAATGTTAAATTTTCCTACCATTTACAACTCATACGAAAACTATTTTATTACTTTAAACTCTATCAGGTATATTTATGGATAGTGATTATTTATTAGTTTTAATTTGACTAAGTAATGTTCTAAATTTACGTCATTGTTCCTTGCTATTCCTTGATTTTATAATTTCATCTTAGTAGCACAATGACCTAACTGTTCGTGCCCCTCATTTTAAAAATATGTCAATATTACAACAACGAAATACAAATGAATTTAATTTATTCTGTATAAAAGAAACATAACCAAGAATTAGTTAATAAAAAAAATATACATATATTGTCTTCCTGAAAATAGTTATGATGAGAACAGTGAGATAAAAACTTTAAATGCATTTTTCTCGAATTGATAGTAGTTGCACTTACGTCATTGTAGTTCCAAGGGTGCGAAATGTCAAAATGACCTAACCTAACCTAACAGAAAAATTTAAAACATTTTTTTAATGTTTAGTTTGATGTATAAAAGTCATCCACTACAAGGATGCCGGTAATTAATGTCACTTCGATTTTAGGGAAAGAAAAACCTAACCTAACCTAACAGAAAAACTTAAAAACTGTACTGAAGGTTGCCGCCTGTAAGGTTGCCGCCTGCAAGGTTGCCTCCTGCAAATCTGCCCTCAACAAATTTGGAACTGTCAAAAGTGACATTTGTGCAAAATTGCCGCATGCAAAACTGGCGCCCCCCAAAATGTTGCCATTTATTTGTGCCAAAATTGCCAAGCGTGCAAAACAAAAATTTAACAGCATTTTGCCCATAGATAAAAGATTTTGACATTTCTGTCGGACGAATCGGATTTCGCAGAATCATTTTCACTTATGCCGGTTGTTTTCGTGGTTTGATACGAAAACGAAATAAGTCGGAACATTTTTTTACTGCAACATGTCTAATCTTACTATAGTTACTGTTTTAACGCCGTTGGGGAGAAGGCAAAATGTTCGGTGCACACCCAATCACACAATCCTACAGGTGAAGATATTTTTTCTCGTCGTTTGATGGTTTATCGAAGTCGAGATTTTAGGCAGAGGCCTAAAATGCATTTTTCGATTTTTTTTTCTAAAATATTATATATTCCTAAAACCTCAAACCTATCACCAGATTCTGGAGGAAGTATGTAAGAAACAGCAGTTGAAACCTGAAGAGTACGATCTGACACATCACAATCATCGTTTAGATATGTCGAGCACAGTCCGCTTTTCTGGACTGCCTAATAATGCTCTCCTGGAAATGGCGGAAGTGAAAAATATAAGAGCTGAAAGCCAAGTAACCCTCGGCCTCCAGCTTGAAAATGGTAAGCTGTTGAATGTCATAGTTTTCGAATTAGGTATTACTTAGGTATTATAGAAACCATTTCAATGCCTGATATAGGCATTCAAATAAGTGTCAAACCATACATTTCAATAGGTTAAGTTTGTTTAAAAAAAAAAGATATATTAACACCTATATGGTGGTAGGTTAAGTTTGTTTTTTTTTTTAAACAATCTTAAAAACTGAGTAACAAAAAACCTTTTTTTCTTTGTAAATCTGTTTTTTTTATTTTGAATTATTACGCTCCAGAGGCTCTTTTCGATTACATTTAGCATTATAATGATCGAATCTAGTAGTTTCTTTTTTATTTCTATTTTTGAGAAAGATTCCTATACTGCATACTATATCGCACACTAAAAACAAAAGGGACACTAAACTAAATTCGGTAGTATTGAGTTACAGCGACATCTGAAATCTACAGGAAAAACTACGTCATCTCCAAAGACCCGTTTCTTAATATTTTACTTTGATATGGCTACATGCCCCATTGTGTCACTTCAAACTTTTAGGTTTTGTGCTTGATCGTTAAATAAAAACCGACACTAAGCCAGTTCGCGTACGGTCGTCAGCGACAACCGTTCATTGGTTAAGTGAAAAGTGTCAGTTATGTCGTAACTTTTCATTAACCCGTTGAGTATGATACGACCAAATCTGGTTCTGAAACAATTATCCGTTGAGTATGATACGACCAGATCTGGTTCCGCGTTTTTTTCACTTCTTTGACGTTTTCATATTTATTCATAATTATCTAATTGTTTTACAAAATGATATTTCAATATTCTATATTCGAAATTTCAATGCAATCATTGTGCAGTTGTTATTTTTATGATTGGTGTAGTAGTTTCGTAGTTATAGTACTTTAAGTCGATGTCGCCGAAAATCCTGCAAAAGAGACAGATGCATCCGTGAAAATACCCATTTACTCCAAGGGTTAAATAATTATAAATATTTGAATGAAAAAGTGATAGATTTTGCCATAATTAAAATAATATACAGCACTAAGCAAATAACTTCTTGACAATTTAAAAGCAAAAGTGGCACTATGCTGAACTTTTTTAAAACTTTAAAGCACTAAGCAAAAATATACTTGACAATGTGAGAACTAATGTGCCATTATGCAGATTTTTTTTTTAATGATTTTTTTACCATCTGTTAGTCTAAAAAGAATCCAACAGATCTGTTAGAATAATACCTAAAGTACTATCGAAAACAACAACAGCACATCTATTCCAATTCATAAACGAGTTAAAGTCATAACAATGTCAAAACTTTAAATGGCCATACTGAAAAATTGGGTTTTTCTTTTAGTGTCACTTTTGTTTTCAACGTGCGATATATTCAATTTATTTTATTTGGAAAAATTGTTACTAATATATAATAGGAACATATTCTACATTGTTGATGTTTTAACGTCACCCGACTATATTCGCTGATTCCGAAACTGCAATATTCTTTATTCGGCCTCAATAAATAAGCGAGATATAAACATGTCAAGTTTGCATATAAAACACCTATAAGGCGGTAGGTTTTTACTTTTTTTTTATTATTCAAAAACACCTATATTGATAGTAGGTTATGATAGTCTATTTAAAAAGCTTCTTATGAAGCTTTTTAAAAGGTGTTTATACACCTATTTGGCAGTAGGTCAAGTTTTCCGGATTGAATATTTTTCTACAAATGATATGTAAATTTGAAACTTTTATGTGTGTAATTTCAATTGTCTTAGGCTATTTCCTATCAGATTAAGCATAAAAATGACTTAATCTAGTTGTGGTTTTTTATTTTGCGAAATAAAAATGGTAAATATTTCGTTCAAAACATAAAAATCTTTTGTTCTTTTTAATTACAGGACAGCGATTAATGGGCTCTTTTAATCCAGTCGATTCCATTTATTTCGTTCTTACGAGTCTCGCACCGGAGCAGTCGGATATGTCCTTAAATCCAGTTATTATTTATACAAGGCGTGAAATATTCGGGGAGAATTTGAAAACGACCACTCTGCGGAATTTGGGACTGACTGGTGGACGTGCCATCCTAAGGCTGATACACAGGACACCTGAACAACTACGCATGTAAGTGATGGTGTAATGGTTACATTGTTTATCTTTTAAATAACAATGTTGAAAATTCGGTATTTATGCAGTTTAGCAACATGTGGCAAGACAGCTGTCCTAAACCTACCACAGCCGGTTCGTAAGTCCGGAATCCACTGCTCACCCCCCAGAAGTGTAAAAAATAGTATTATGATGGGCCCGACTCCGGTCGGTGAATTCCATGGCAGCTCCGTTTGTATTTATTTATTATACTTCTCCATTGAAGATGTTTTAACTTCACCTCACTATATTTATCACATTGATTCCGAAAATCTACATTCTAACTTTATAAATAAAAGAGATATAGGCGTTTCAAGAACCGTCGAACTCAACGCTTTTAAAAAAAAAGGATTCATAAACACCTATATAACAGTACCATAATACTACAAAAATCATTTTATAAATTATCAAATACGAATAATTTATAAATCATATTTTTTCCATATTATTGAGACATGAGAATCCTAATATTAGCAAATAAAATAAATGATTGTCTAAAAATATACCGTCATTTTAAATATAATCGAAAACTATCGCGGTTGTTTGACATTATAAATAGGATAAAACGAATTTATTTTTTTCTGAAAATATCGCAAATGACCAACATTTTAAATAAATAAATAAAATATTCATGACGACTTTTCTAATTTATTTTTTTAGTACGTATGATTTCCGAGTTAAATAATAAAATAATAGAATTTTGGAAAACTTTGCATATTTATGGATCACATCCCATCAATTTATACAAAATCTTTTTAACCAATTTTCACAAAACTTGACATACACGTTATTTACATCGCCCTTTACTTAACCGTTTTATGTATCAAAAATTTCTAAAGCTTATAGACCTCAAAGGGTTAAGTAAGTTTTAAAAAAAAATTGGAGTTAGCTAAACTGCAGTAATTTTGATAAAAAAACACCGTCTATTCTAGTTGACTAATTGTATTAGGTTAACTATAACACTGTTCTGTTGCTCGCACTCACCTTTAACCCTTGGAGTAAATGGGTATTTTCATGGATGCATCTGTCTCTTTTGCAGGATTTTCGGCGACATCGACCTAGAAGTACTATAACTACGAAACTACTACACCAATCATAAAAAGAACAACTGCACAATGATTGCATTGAAATTTCGAATATAGAATATTGAAATATCATTTTGTAAAACAATTAGATAATTATGAATAAATATGAGAACATCAAAGAAGTGAAAAAAACGCGGAACCAGATCTGGTCGTATCATACTCAACGGATAATTGTTTCAGAACCAGATTTGGTCGTATCATACTCAACGGGTTAAGGTTGAATATTGAATAATAATAATAATCACATTTTAATAATAATAATAATACCACAATAATAGCAATAAAATTATAGTGAACATGAGACTCAAGTGATACTCTCGAATAATACCAACATTAGAAGGTCTTTTGTCCTGAAATATTTCAAATCGCTTTTAATTGCGTTGTTGCTACAAGAAATAAAATTATCAAGCCATTCTCTTTGACTGTGTTTTGAGGAGTGCAGGAAGGAGAATGTCCACTAGTCTCTAAGGTTACCATGTCTCGTCCATTACTATTTATTGTTTTAATTAGACCATGCGAGAACCATGTAGGAGAGTAACTACTGCTCGGGGAGACATGGCTATCAAAACACACACGTAAAGGATAGGAACTGTAGAGATATGCAATAAAAGTCAAATCCGTCCTGATCTTCCGCTTTGGCCTTGACTTCAGCCCAGGTCTTGGCTATTGCCTTGATTTCGTCTGTAATGAATCGTCACCAGGTTTCCTCCTATACCAAGCGGCCTCTATCTGTTGCCTCGGGCACAGTATACAGAGAGTAGCTTCTAGAACAAAATTGAAATCGAAGCGAGCGACGTAACGAGCCCTAAAACCACAAATCGCAATACGATTACTAGACATTGTATCACAATCATCGTCCGTGCTGACTGTGGTGCCGTTGAGCGATATTCTTAGAAGCAAGCGGGCAAGCAAGTCGTCATATGGCAGCCACTCCGCCGCTTAAGCGAGTGCGATGCGATATTTAAACATTTGAGAAGTTTGACAATCCCTCATCCGTGTAATGCAAACCCCAGGTGTTCGTCGTAACGTATCCCTCTGCTCCCTTCCCTTGCACCCTATCCCCGTAACGCCTTGCCACTCGAGAGTGCGCTTACTGTTCTATATCGATATGCTGTGCCTCGGAGTTCCAGTCGATGGCTTGTAATATTTTTTTTATGGAATGGATAGAATATTTTTCATGTCTCTCGAGTGCATAGCCAATCCAAATGCATTTACGTTTTTAATCTATATGAGGTTCAGTTCCTGGTTTATGGTATTCCATAGCTCGATGCTGAAAATGCGGTTCAACTATTGGATATGCATTATTCGGTGAAGACATTTATTAACCTGAAAAGTGTACCGACAAATAGGGTCCTTTTTATATAACACAGGATCACCTAAGTCTGCCGTATGTTTGCGCGACCCATTGCGCTCAGAGACATTGTACAGATTAACGAATGCCTGGATGTTATCAGTGATAGCGGTCGTTATTTTTCATGTCACCCAGCCAGCCGTACAGGACGTTGAATTTCACATTGAGAGCTTCAGTTTCCTGGATAAAACCTGAAATTTTATTTTAGTCCAAGCATAGCGAAACGCATTACGATACTTTCAAGGAAACAGAAATTCTGACACTTGATCTATGACCTATCCATTGAGGAATAACCTGTGAGCACTGGCGGTGTGTAGTCTCAGCGCCTTTTTGGATTTTAGAATTCATTATCTATGTAATTTGCAATTTTTTTCAGGCAGGCTAATGTTTCTTCAGTCATACCGTCTAAAGAACGCCCCGAGTCACCACCGCACAAGATTAAAAGAAACGAAAATCCTTCATCACTGGAACAGCCAAAGAATGTCTCAAACATAGTTCAACAAGTTTTGAAAAAGAGCCCTGAAAATATTGATGAGGAAATGCCGATGCAAAGTGAGATTCCTTCGGAGAATTTAGCAAAAGATGAGATACTCGTGGAGCCTGAACCTGAACCTGAAATCGCCCCATCGCCATCAAGTAGTAAGAATATCAACGAAGAACTGTTTATTGTAAGTATTGTATTTTTTGTTTAATGGCCAGTTATTTTGGTACCTACATCCTACTACTATTATAAACGCGAAAGTTTGTAAGAATGTATGTATGGATGTTTGTTACTCTTTCACGCAAAAACTACTGAATGGATTTTGATGAAACTTTACAATAATATAGCTTACACATCAGAATAACACATAGGCTATAATTTATAAAGATATATAGTTTTCTATCATCATTATCACAATTTTCCATCACCACGCGGGGCGCAGCTAGTATAATAAAAAAATATTGACCACAATACAAAAGGCAGACTTATTAAAAAAAAAAAAATACTAACGGGAGCTGCCATGGAATTCACCGACCAGATTAAGGCCGGGCCTATCATAATACTATTATTACACGTCTGGGGGGTGAACGGTGGATTCCGGACTAACGACCGGCTGTGGTAGGTTTAGGACAGCTTTCTTGCCGCATGTGAGCATTCATCTTACCACCATTCACTCTCCCTTCAAAGCCATAAAATTCGAGATGCGGAAATCGCGGTTTTGGATAGCTTTTCTTGAAATGTGTTAATTATTTTCCTGGAGAGACCAAGATCTTTAAAGAGGTGAAACAGAGGTTTGGCAACTCTCACCGCGTGAAGGTGAGCAGAGAAGCCGTTCCGGGTGATGGCATTTGCGAGATCATGGTATATATTTAATTTGTACTCGTGGTCTTTTGGGACATTTGATTCCCATGAAACAGTTAATTCTACAATAAGGGCCATCTTCCGAGGTAGAGAGTAAAGAGTTATATCTGGACGGAGCGTTGTGCATCCCAGACTTTTAGGGAATTTATACTGCTTAGAGACCAAATTGACCTCCAGAATCCAGTATGAAGCTTTCTCGATTATTGATAAAGGTTTTGTAGTGGACTGTTTATTGCCTTTAGAGCCGTCCCGCACAAACTGTTATTGTCAGACCCTTCTTAGCACAAGCCACTGAGAGGCTAATTACCTCACTAATAACAGCAAGGATTTTGTCGTGGCGGTAAGTATACCCTCCTTGATCTAAGGCCACCTTGCAGCCAGCTAGAACATGTCTAACTGTGCAAGGGGTATTGCTACAAAGGGGACATGAACTATACTCTGCATAGCTCCAATGAGCGAGGTTACTGGGGTCTGGAAGTGTGTGCTGAAAGGCATTTAAATAAAATTTCAGCATCTCTGGCGTCGTCATAGAACATTACCTTCCAGTGCATTGGAGGAGGAATGCAAAACTCCCTAATTGTTGTCCAATTATTCTGGCATTGAAGGCCAATAGTATGAGCCATACTGTTGCGGTCGTAATCTCCCCGCAAGAGAGACTTCTTCAACTCCACATCGCTCATGTTTGTACTGCCATACCCCAGATCAGTGCCATTCTGGCTGATTCCAGCAAGGAACTTTTTGTGGAAGTCTACGCGGGCTTGTAGATCATTTGACTCACTACAGCCACTTATTACGTGCTTCAATATGTCCCGTTTTTTGTAATTGCAGAGAATCAAATTTTTGGTTATTCTGGGGTTGGCGTAGAACAGAGGTTTTAGCGCTAACTTAATACGCAAATATATTTATTTGCATATTATGTAATTATTATTGTATTATTAATTGCATATTTTTTCCATCTTACTGATAAGGTGATTCCTTAATATCAGGATTTAGGTCTAAGGATTCACGTATTAGCAGTGTTTGTAGTGAGATCATGCAGCCTTTGTTTTATATTAATTAATAAAGTTTTTTCTTGACGGTTGTTAGGTGCTTGATTTAATTATTTTATTTTATTTTATTTCTGTAGCTTTTTTGGTAATTATTAACTTCAAATAAAACTTATTATTATTGTTGATTTTGTTTCTTTACTAAGTACTAGAGCTACTTTTCGATTGTCTTTCTGCTTCTTTGATTCCTTAACCCTTGGAGTAAATGGGTATTTTCATGGATGCATCTGTCTCTTTTGCAGGATTTTCGGCGACATCGACCTTAAAGTATTATAACTACGAAACTACTACACCAATCATAAAAAGAACAACTGCACAATGATTGCATTGAAATTTCGAATATAGAATATTGAAATATCATTTTGTAAAAGAATTAGATAATTATGAATAAATATGAGAACGTCAAAGAAGTGAAAAAAACGCGGAACCAGATCTGGTCGTATCATACTCAACGGATAATTGTTTCAGAACCAGATTTGGTCGTATCATACTCAACGGGTTAAATTCCAGTGTGTCCTTTACCAATATCTCTAAGCTAGTTGTATTCTGTCAAGCGTCTATAGCATTTTTATAAGATTACCTTTGTGGCTTACAGATTGGTGAAAGAAATGCCGTAGTATTCATACATGGCGGCAACAAACTTCCTGTGCTCGAAGACCTCCCTGATGAATTTTACGAATTGACACTCACGGAAGCGAAATCATTATTGAGAGACTTGAAGAAAAAAACCAAAGAAATCGTCGATGCGCCTCTGATGCCCAGCAACCTGGCCAAGTTGGAGAAAGATAAGAAAGTACTAAGGGACTTAAATGCATACAAGAAAGCTATTATCCGCGTGCAATTTCCCGATCAAACTGTCTTGCAAGGATCTTTTAAACCATTGGAGAATGTGACAGCAGTATTGGAGTTTGTTAGGAGTCACCTCGAGAACCCGCAGCAAGAGATTTATTTATGTAAGTAACAACTCTATTTTATAGTAAGTTTCTGAAGTTTATTTTTATACTTCGTCTTTTTATTACAGTTTCTGCTCCACCACGCCGAATCTTAGATCCTGACATAACACTAGTAGAAGCGAACTGCGTACCCTCAATATTGCTCCATTTTGGCAGCAAAATTGAAGACGCAGAGAAAAAAACATTTTTAAAATCAGATCTCCAAGGAAAATTTTCATCATTAGAGGCTGCACAGTATATCGCTACACATTTAAGGTGAAATGGTATTGAAATTTTAACATTAATAAATCGTTTGCTATAATCTACAAGCATATTTTTTAAACTCCTGACTCAATCCTAAAAGTATAATTGAAATTAGTAAACGGGTAAATTGGCCACAACTTGTGTCGGATCAGCAATTCGACAGGCTAGCACCGATGCCATTGGCGGTTGTCCTCTTAATACTACGAGACGAACAGCGCAACGTTCCAGAAGATATCTCCACTTGATTTGTCCACGAGTATCGATGTCCATCTTGCTGAATTCCTCAGCCTATTGAAATAATTGCCGATTAATATTACTTTAAATTAAATCCCACACAAATTCTGCAGAAAATTGCATACTTTGAATCCTAAAACGGTCTCTGCAAAAGAACCAGAGAGCCGACATCTAGATAATGTTCCAGTATGATCCGATATGGATATGCGTATATCGAGGGTTACCGTTCTTTCCTGAGCGACATCACACGAACAAGATTCAACTCCGCACATTTCGCTGAAATATAAATGAGCTAGGCTGAGTATTTCATATATTTATGAAGCTAGTTAATGGGGATGTGTGCGCAAAACTTTTTGTAGTTGATGCCAGCGGGTGTGAGGTGTAAAGTGTAAAAGTGAATGACAAAATGACTTCCTCAAAGGTGTAAAGTGAATGACGCATTACCCAAGCGAGCAACCGATCGAAGCTCAGTGTGTGAGGATAATGGAGAGCATTGATAAGTTATTATATGTACCTATGTGAGAAGAAAACATGGCAGATTTGACAAACGGGCAGCATGCCATTTCTAGCATAAATACGATAACTAAAATCGAAACAAGTAAATATATTAACCCCTCGCGGCCCGCGGTTTGAATTTTAATGTGTGCCTTACGGCCCGTAAGAAATTCGCGAGTCTCAAAAAAAAGATGGCGTTTCAGAAAAAAAACGATTACTCCGAAACTGTCACACCGATCGTCTAAAAAAGACCTGTTTTATGTTCCTATTGAAATTTGCTATTAGATATTTGTAACGTCGTTAAGTAAAGCAATAAAGATTATTCATAATTATTAGTCAAAGTTGTACTAACATAATTAGCGGTCGGCCTCGCCTGGCCATTTCGGGCCGTCTGGGGTTCGACGGTAAATATCAATTCTGGACGTTTCGGGCCGTCTGGTACGCGAGGGGTTAAAAAGAATAAAAAACATGACTGCCGCTACAGAACGTGAACTATTATTTATTTATAATTATTTTTATTACAGTTTTTTTATAAAATATTTGTGGTTTATGTATTCGTTCATATAGATACATGTATATTTCCGGAATGTACTCAATCAGGCCTTTCATTTGACACTAAACTTGATATAATTATGTTAAAATTATTGACATTTAGAGATTTTTACAACCACTGACTTGATATTTGGACAATTAGGGTACCCTATGATACTCAGGATGACACAAAAATTCTAGCAATACCACACACTTCAAAATTGGTTCAAGCGTTTAGAAGTTATGATGGAATAAAGAATCGGAAAACATACATAGATGAACCCTGAACACATGACACAAATTTTTTGTTGGGCAGTCATGTTACATTGGAAATTTCTTTCGATGAAAATATTGCAGTCACTGACAGTACCTGATGGATATTACGATGGATATTACTTTTCAAAAACTTCACACGAATGTCAAAAGCCGATTTCTATAAGGTTTTAAAATAGTGGCACCAAAAATTGCCATTTTGCCCATTAAAAGCACGTAGTGCGCATGCGCTGTCATTCAACTGGTTTTGGCGCATGAGTTATTGCTAGCGCTATGGTATTACACGCATGCGTCGAAGGAAAACGCAAGATGAAATAAAAAGCGTACGAATGGGGACATACCTTTAGAAACCTTCTCTTAAAATAATTACTATTAAATATTCTGGTGATAAATATTTTAACTACGGGGCGATCTTTTTTAGCCCCTGGGTGGCCAAAAACGCCAATCGATGGATTCGGTGGTACTGGCCTCCATATAGTATATTATATAAATATATGATATACATGACTAACAAGATGAATAGGTAACAAGAGATAATTCATAAAAGCAATATATTGTTAGTATTTATATACAAAATTGACCATAAAGTTGCGGTGCCGTTTTTTGCGCGCGAAGGCTGGCTTCCGACAGGTTAAGGAAAATGTGTCAGCCATTTGGCAACGCTTCCCGTCCGTCAAACTGCTTCTCCCTCGGCTACATATAATAATTTACCTATGTTCTCCCTCATTCCTCATACACCGAGCTTTGTACATATACTCGCTCGGGTGGTTCATCATTCACTTTATACCTTTAAAGAACAGTCGCCTTCTTGTGGGAGAAAATGGCAGTGACCATCTTCCTCTACCATTGAACTAATTTCCGACAGATCTGTAAAACAAGAGAACATTACCAGTTGTATGTAAACAATTTTCCATTGCCATCTAGATCCAAATGCGTTACGTAAGCGTATACCAGGGCTGTGAATTGTGAGTTTTCGTTTCCACTGCTGCTCGCCTTGTCCTTTATTTGCTGAATCGACATTACCGTTCGAATACTTTCCGCTGCAATAACAATTAAAAATTATTGAAATAACCTTACCGCTCACAAGGGAGCAATACAACACTCTTAAACTAGGATCAAGGTAAACGACGTAAACATTAACAATATAAGATATGCAGATGATACTGTACTACTTGCCAGCAGCGTGGAAGAACTCTAACTCCTCATTGACAATGTTATAAGAATATGGGCTGAAGATACAAAATACATGAAGATTAGTAAAGTGCCCATAAACGCATATACGGTTACAGCTTACGAAATTCGAATGGAGAAGAAATAACATTTACTTTGACTGCGACTTGAACAACTGAGATATGAGCAAAAATATAAAAATTCATATTAACCCTAGAAGCCTAACATATTTTGGAGGTACATAAAGCCTTAACGTACGTCTCAGAGGCGTACATATATAAATGACATCCTGTAGGCTAAAATGTACCTACTAATGTCCTATTTCTTGAGGAAAATTTAAGACTAGGATGCAAGTTGATAATAAAACAACTATATCAACGAAAACTAACATCGCATTTATTTATTACAACAAAATAAAAAAATATATGCTTCTATTCAAACATACAAATCCACTTCATAGAAATCAACAACTGTGATGTGCAATATTACAATTAAAGAATATTTACAAATTCAACATCAACACAAATCTTCGAGGTTACGGCAAAAAACTCAATCGTGCAAAATTAAAATCTAATCTTATGAACTTTCTGCAAAATAGAGGTTAGAATGTAGAATAAACTACCATTTGAAGTGATTAGTGCAAGCTCTATCAATAATTGGATTGACAAAAACAGACTCGATTTGTACCTAAAAACTTGTTGTTTATGACTAGCTTTACAAGATCTGATCTGGATGTATCAGCAAACCTAAACGTCCAAAATAAATAATAATAATAACAAGTAAATACGGGGTGTTATTACTGCACGGGCATTTTTTTTTGTGGGTAACTCAGTACAACGAAGTAAGCAATTTTTGATAAAAAAAATTGGAAAAAACTAAAAAATAAAAATATTTTCTAATAATTTGAAAAGCTATGATCACGATGCGCTATCTAGCGGTTGGTAAAATGTCGCTGACATTGTTTATTTATGACTTATTACCTACCCCTAGATGGCGCAGCGCGCTCGAACGATTCTCAAGCCTTTATTTAACAGTCAACTTCTTCAATTTTTCAAATTAAAAAAAACAAAAATCCAGTAAAAAATTTTTTTTTTGGTTTTTTCCAAATTTTTTTATCAAAAGTTGCTTACTACGTTGTACTGATTCACCCACAGAAAAAAATGCCCGTGCAGTAATAACACCCCGTATATTAAAAAGAATAAAAAACACGACTGCCATTACAGAACGTGAACTATTGTATATACAATTATTTTTGTATTTATGTATTTAGGTGTATGTATTTATCCACATAGATACATGTATATTTCTGGAATGTACTCAATCAGACCTTTCATTTGACACTAAACACGAAATAGTTATATTAATTTATTGGCATTTGGACATTTAGACAACTGCTTAAAAGCCGTCTACATATTACGTAATCACGTTTTTGGGATTTTTGACACTCCCCCTCCCCCATGTCAACTGACGTAATCAGCGACCTGACCCCTTCCCCCCCCCCCCCCAATATTATGTAATCAACCGTATTTGCGGAAAATGTGAAAAATTGTGAACCCAGCGTTTGTTTGAAGTACTTTTTGTGTGCACTTTTTGTATTTCTTTTTAAAATGCCCCCACTCATCATCGGCCCGCCGTTGAGCCTCCGGTCCCGAGAGGAGTGAAAAGGCTCTGGCATACATACTGAGAAATTCCATGTGTCAATTCACCATAGTTGATGTGCCACACAACCACGTTAATCTTTCAAAGATCGAGTTGGAGCGTGCAGCAGCGCTAGTTCAGAGTTGCAGCCGTGCCACCACGATGCAAACCGGCTTACCAGCGCGCGCAGAAGCAAGCCCGGACGACTCAATCGCAGACGAGGACGTAGACTATTTACGCACATCGCGCGTGCGTGTGCGCGTATCTTCGGCGCGGCACTCCGGTATTTCCGTGCAGGTTTAGACCAAAAAAAATGCAATGTGGTGACCAAAGTAAGCCTCAGCTCCAACCCCCCTCCCCCTCGATGATTACGTAATATATGGACGGCCCCTTACTTGATATTTGGACAGTTAAGGTACACTATGACACTCGGGATGACATAACGATTCTAGCAATTCCACATTCTTCCAAATCAGTTAAAGCGTTTAGAAGTTACGGTGAAAAAAGGAAACGGAAAACATATATAGATGAATCCTAAACACATTACACTCCTTTTTTGTTGGGTAGTCGTGTAAAATCAGACTCGATTTGTACCTAAAAACTTATTATTGATATTGTTTATGACTAGCTTTACAATATCTGATTTGGATGTATTAGCGAAGCTACCTGTCTTATAAATAATAACAAAATAATAAAAAGATTAGGACTGACTAGTCCTAACCTTCTAAAATCTAAAAAGTCTGTCATCACTCTGATTAAAGCTATAATATACTCACGATCAGGTATATTAGCAGCGATGCTCTTCAAGAGGTCGGTCGATTTGAATGGCACATTTTGCGCGTAGAGTCTCAGGGCTTCAGCTTCAGCAGTATGGGGGTCTTCGGTGACTATGCTGCGCCTGTTAAGACGGGCTGAGATACTACGATGGAAGTTGCTCCAGGACAGATGGGCATCTGCTATGAATAGGATTGTTTCGCGAGGCTGCCATAGTCTGGACCTAATAATGATAATGTTCCAATAACAGTATTGGAGCGGGTATTAGGTATAATAATATTTTTATTTGCAATTAATAAGTGAAACAGAAATTACAAAAAAATAAATGAAACAAAAGCATGCACCACATCCACCAATCATTAAAAAAAGGAAATTATTATTTACAATAAAAACAAAAGATGATGTCACTACAAACACTACAAATAAGGTGAATCCTCGTGATATTAAGGAGTCACCTTCGACTATAGGCTGTTACGTTTATTCGACGTCGGCTAAACCACAGCGGCACTCGATTTTATACACACTTGTGGTTTGCACTGGTATTACATCCTACACAGGACAGAGATCAAGATATATTTTGGGTCTGCTAGGTTTCTGAGTTTCGCTGTATTGGAACTTGTGCGTGTCTCGATATTTTCCGTAATGATTTTTCCTAAGGACATCATTGACAAGTTCCATCTCCTGCAGAAAATGCTCAGCGTCACATAGATTGCACGCTCGATTTGTGACCGAAATTTGCACGGAATGTATACGGTAGGGGTCATGGTATAAGCTGGCATGCAAATATCTGTCCGTAGCTCGGGTGTCCAATATACTGTATGTCTGGACATCTAAGGACATCATTGACTTGTTCCATCTCCTGCAGAAAATGCTCAGCGTCACATAGATTGCGCGTTCGATTTGTGAGCGAAATTTGCATGGAACGTATATGGTAAGAATCATGGTATGAGCTGGCATGCAAATATCTGTCTGTAGTTCGGGTCCAATATACTGTATGTCTGGACATCTAGGGATATCATTGACTCGTTCTATCTGCATCTGCTAAATGCTCAGCGTTGCAAAGATTACGCGCTCGATTTGTGAGCGAAATTTGCACGGAACGTAGGTATATGGTAGGGGTCATGGTGTGAGCTGGCATGCAAATATCTGTCCGTAGTTCGGGTGTCCAATATACTGTATGTCTGGACATCTAAGGACATCATTGACTCGTTCCATCTCCTGCAGAAAATGCTCGGTGTCGCATAGTGTATGTATGTGCTTGCGTCTGTGTGTGTGTGTGTGTGTGTGTGTTTGAATGTATTTGTGATCCTTAGCATCAGGTTAATAAAATAGTGTAAGGAAAGGAAGGAATAAAATAGTGTAAGGAACGTTTTTAGTTTGATAGAAAATAGATTATTATTTTAGTATCATCATTATTCACTCACCATTATGATAATCAATATAAAATAAAATAAGCATTATATGTATAACCCTTAGGTTATAACATTGACTAATATTTGGCCCTTACCTATGTAATTGCTGTTTTTTCACACCGGCCACTTGGGTTTAGGTTGGATACTTGGATAACTTGGGTTTGAGTTGAAATTTCAAATTTAAATAAATTTTTATTCGAGCCATGTTACCTTTTTTAAAGAATTAGCTGTTTATTTGTCTTTTCGTCATTTGTTTTTGTTCAAATATTTTTGTTTGAGCAACCATGGTAAAGTTGAAAATTTGCATTATTTTCAAAAATGAGATCTTGTGCCGGTGTTTTCTATTGCTGCTTCTTGCAGTCTGGCTATACAATTACAGTTATATGTGTACTGTTAAGAACTGCAAACAACTATGAAGGAGCTTGTTATTAAATAACCGTGCCTGGTCAATGGCTCATAGCCACTGCTTCTGCATGTCAATGTATAACCACAGATTTCACTGCAAACAGTCGCAATGTTACAGGATTTGCGGCTGTAGACTCTTGGTCACCCACCGTACTTGCCAGACCTTACCAATAGTTCAATTTTTTTCAGAATTTCGATAACTTTTTACAAGGGAAAAAAATCAACTTTGAAGAGTCTGTCAAAAACGCCTTCAAAGCTTTCATTGGTTCCTGTCCACGAGAGTATTACAGCAGAGGAATTAAGCAACTCCCATTAAAATGACATCGGCATAAATAATAGGGTCAATATTTCTATTATTTTTCATACAAAATTTTTGGCCTTAAATTTCCTTTAAAGAACTTGAACTATGAACTTCTATGAACTAGGTTATAGCGAGCTTTTTTTCGAAGATCTCTTGTTTCCAGACTAACTGAAGGTATATACTTTTGGGGGCCTTATAAAAATAAAATAGGAATACAAATAAATGACATTGATATCATTTAAAAATAGCCATAACAAAAAATAAAATAGGAATACAAATAAATGACATTGATATCATTTAAAAATAGCCATAACAAAACACACCCACTAATTTAAGTACTAATCATAAGCAAAAGATACGTGATCCCATCCCTGCTCACTATTAGAAAAATGTTTGGTAATCACATATAAAAGCCCTGCATGGAGGGCAAGTGCAGGCTGGCATTAATGTGTCTGTGATTGGCTGACACCTTAAAAAATAATAAATTAACACAGAATTGGTACCTCTGGATGGCTTCATTCTCCCAAAGTTGAATGGTGAGCGTATCTGTGGTTGAGTTATCGAAAACCATAATTTCTCTCAAGGATGTCTCTCTTCCATCTTTATTTTTAATCACTCTTATTGGATTAACCAACTTTATGGCGACTAAGAGGTCTACATATTCATTGGTGTTTTCACCTATAAGTAAATAAAAAAATCTGTAATGATGGGCATAAGGACGAATTAAAAATGTAGATACCATTTTTCGTACCATTTTTCAAGACATCTTTCAAAGTAAAATATCCGGCTGCGGGTTTGGTCGGAAGATGCAAAAGTTGCATATATTGTATAGCATCATCTCCTTCATGCATGCACATATCAGACTGGCCCTCATTTAAAACAAAATGAAATGGAGACGTCACCTAAATCCACAACATAAAATCAAGATGCATATTCACTTTCTTTTAAAAATAAAATTGCTACCTGTGGCACGTATAACTCATTTCTTTCACCAGGCTGACGCACTTTAATCTTAGGGCTTAATACATCAACTGCAAGATAATAAAACGATCTGAATGTTTGCGGCCATTTTGTCTTCTTCACTTTCGGAATTTCTTATACAAATTCTTGCATTTACTCACCGACATCACCAATCTGAAACATTTCATTATAAGAGATTATGAATTGTCCGGAGCCCCACACTTCACAGTTTATTGTATCTATCTCGGAATCCCTGAGGGTAAACGACCAGACGCTTCGTGTTTCGCCCGATTTTCCTTTCGTCGATTGAAAGATTCTTGGGGTGGATTTTGCAACTATTGCACCCACTATTAATGCATTTTCCACGTTTATATCGACGGACGCGAGCACCATGCGCTGAATCATAGCCATTTTAAAGAGTTTTCGAAGAAAATTTATCGGAAAATAGACAGCGTCCCTGTTGCTTTCGCTTCCCGCTCTTTTTTGACAGTGTTGACAGCAGAATTTCCGGTTGGGAGTTATAAGACTGAAATACAAATAACAAATTAAAAGCATAGTTAATAACCTTAGTATGTGCGTGGCTAATAAGAATAAAAATTGTTATTTTGCATGCCGTTTCCATTTTTTTTTAATTTTCGTTGGAAGGTCGTTCGAAATATTTGAAAGGGCAACATGTTTGGAAAGTGAAGGGTTTACGGGGAAGGGGGAACGATCCTTAGGTATATATAAAAATAGAGTATATGGGTCCCATCAAACTTGCAGAAGGCAAATTTGCAGACGGCAATCTTGCAGACGGCATTCTTGCAGGCGGCAGTTTTGCAGAAGGCAATCTTGCAGAAGGCAGTTTTGCAAATGTCAAAATGACCTAACCTAACCTAACAGAAAAACTTAAAACATTTTTTTTAATGTTTAGTTTGATGTATAAAAGTCATCCACTACAAGGATGCCGGTAATTAATGTCACTTCGATTTTAGGGAAAGAAAAACCTAACCTAACCTAACTTAATTAACAGAAAAACTTAAAAACTGTACTGAAGGTTTGCCGCCTGCAAGGTTGCTTCCTGCAAGGTTGCCTCCTGCAAATCTGCCCTCAACAAATTTGGACCTGTCAAAAGTGACATTTGTGCAAAATTGCCGCATGCAAAACTGGCGCCCCCCATTTCATTTTTAAATTTAACTAATTTAAAATATGACCTTTTAGCCAGGTTCGTTTGAGTAAGAAAAATATAATTTCGTCTTAAACCAAATATAGCTGAGTTTGTAAAAAATATAATATTATATTTTACTTAAATTTATACGTCATAAAAAGGATCTCGTCTTAAAAAATAAATTGACATTTGAACGTTCTTCCCGTAGCCGTTCAAATGTCAAACGTTAAATTTGTACGAAATTCAAAATACTCGTCGTTATTTTCACCCTTTCGTAGTCATGGCTACGAGTTTATTTAAATCGATAGGCAAATTGAAACATAATGGACAAGACGCCTATTACGCGGGTTTATACGAAACGGCGCTCTCAATTTGGCAAACAAGTCTTCTTTTCCGATCATGGTCCGGAGTTATGTGATAGTTTCGGCTCCAACAAGGCGCAGTTCAAGAATTATGTTCTGCGAAATCCCGTGCATCAAGCGTGCCAGAATGCGAACGAAATGTCGGAACACGAAGTTAACACTGTCAGGTAAATATCTGTCGGTAAGATAAATAAGTAAATCATTCTCCAAATGTATTAATTTGTTGACATTTTAATGTAGAGCGGAATATACGACCAGTGGTATAAATCACTATGAAGGCGGTTGGGCTAAAGATATCAACATCAATGACCCAGAAGCAACACAACGTTATAGAAGAAAAATTGAGAAAGATGAATCATATGTCCATTGTGTTATGCATCTCACTCATGTAAGTTGGTTACTTTATTATTTTCTGACTCACTAATTCAAAGAAAGATAGTTCATATTACGTAAGTAAGTATAAAACGCTTCTGAAGCCGCACTAGAACATAAACTAGGAAGATCATTAAATTTAGCCTATAATGCCGAAGATTAGATAATGTCTTGTGATTTATTTCGTGACTCAGTGCCGGATCAAGCTTTTCCGGGCCGATAATCAATATATAAATGAATACAAGTGGTGCTGCCATGGAATTGATCGACCAGAGTCCGGCCCATCGTAATACTACACCCTAATTGAAGGCGAGCTTGCACAACACTAACATGAGGATGTCCTTCCTGGTCTGTGCGAGATAATTATCCTCCGTAGTTTCTATAAGCACAAAGTTAACAATATTTGCTCTATTGAGACATACAAAAAGGCTGGAAAACTGAAAATCATTTTAACATTCAGTATCCGCAGATTCAGTATTTTTAAAAAAATCTTTTTAGATTTTTCTGATTTATTATCTATAAAGGCAATTATTAAAATAAATGTTGATTTTAATTATTCTTGATGACAATCGAATATAAACAAGAGTATGAAAGCATCTACCTACCAGCCAAATCTCTTCTTTACCTCCGCATATTATTTCAAGTAAGATAGCCCGCTTGATGGCAAAGTCAATTTTACTAGTAATGTCGACCTTTAACCCTTCAGGCCTCGCCCCTCAGCCGATTAACAAGTTGCTGTCCCAAAAAAATTATCTACAAATTAGTAAAAAAATTGAATTAGGACACTGTCTCACCAAAACATTAATTACTGCCAAACCACTGTACCCATAATTAAAATGAAACATATTAACATAATAAAACATAATAAAATAAAACAAATTAAATTAAAATAAAATAAAAGAGCAGCCGTCACACTGAATCGTGTTGTGGCCGATATCGGCCAATCGGGGCCTGAGGGGTTAAGTAGATTCTATTTGCAAGTCAATATCTGGTCAAAATTACTTGAAATAAAACCTATCCTTGACTTGAAAGTTATTCTACCAATAGGTTGAAACAAATTCGAGATTTAGTAAAATAACCCCAGTTCTCTACCTATTTTCGACTTGTATTTAATTTTAACTCACATGACTTGTATTAATTTTAAGTTACAAAATTTTGCTATTTATTTACCTATTTTCGACTTGTAAGTAATTTTATTTATAAGCCAAAATAGGTATTTTTAAAGTAAAAATGACCCTAATTGTCTACCTATTTTCGACCTATTTTCGAAGTAATCATAACCTACGAGTCGAAAATAGGTCACTTTTACACTATATTAAACTCGGAAGTAATTTTAACCTACAAGTTGAACATAGGTAATTTTGGGTAATATCTACCTGAATATTTACTTAATTTTGACTTAAACTAAACTAATACTAGTAGGTAACTTAAACTAACCTAATGACCTAAACTGACATGACTTAAACTATGACTGACTTGACTTGACTTAAAAAGGACTTGCCATAAAACTAACTTGACTTAAAAATTACTTGACTTAATTAAACCAACCTAATTGAAGTAAACTAACCTAATCCTAGAAAAATTATGGAAAAATGATGTAATTCCTACTATATTACCTAATTTAGATAGGTGTTGTAAATTCAACTAATAATTCTACTCTCAAGTAATATTTACATTCCAAGGAAATCCTTGGAATGTAAATATTACTTAAGAGTAGAATTATTAGTTGAATTTACAACACCTATCTAAATTAGGTAATATAGACTTTAAATCAGTGTACTCGACCGGTTTGCTGGGTAAATGCTGTCAATTGACTTGATCATCTTCATACTCAGAAGTCATGACCGATGATTATCTTTAAA